>CM061141.1:140599482-140822530 GCA_030789695.1 Scilla litardierei
GATGCGGGGTGGGGCCTCGATCAGACCGAGTGAGGCTCTCGGTCGGTTCGGGCGGCTGCAAGCTGCGGTTGCAACGAACGTCGCAAGTGGAAATTTGAGATGTGGGGGCGGCTAGGGTTTGATTTCTTGGGAAAGTAGGTTATCCTAGGGGTATTTATATAGTGTCGGTGGGTTTGACTTGGTCTAGGGTTTATTTGAATTAAAAATTAATTTTAAACCCAAATATACACCCTCTCTAACTCCGAAGCATGTGTGGGTGCGGCCAAGGCTAGTGGCTTGGGTCAAAAATAAATTTGAAGTGTTATAATAGAGTAGAAATTATATCTGGCTAAAAATACTTGAAAACTTAGTTATTAAAAATATTATAAGATTTGCTTAAAATGTAAAATAGGTCAAATGAAATCCGAAAATTGTGAAATAAATATTGGGTGATCGGGACGACGAGAGAAAGGAAACTAAGAAGACGGATCTCAATTTCGACGTCGAGTGACGAAACTAAAAATAGAAACGGCTCACGTCAAAAGTGAAAATCACAACGTCTCTTCGAATAAGATCAAACCGTGGGAGAACGACCTGAGAAATGTCGTCCCAGATTAGTGCCACAATTTAATACTCTCAGAGACGTTCACAACGACATATCACACCAAAGTGTTCACAAACAAACAGAGTCTAAAATAAAGACGTGCACGGTCAAAAGCACGTGCACGAACAAAGTACGATCGGAAAGCGACCGTTACAGTGTAGCTCAACAACTGGAACACGGGTCCTATAGTTGCCAACCCCTAAAACAAGGAGGGTTACGGCTAATCTTGAAGACGATTATTAACGTATTAGACTTAGATATAGTCCAGGTGTCATACAATCATGATTCGCATCATTGCGGTCCAGCGGAACACAGCCAGGGAATTGACGAAGCCAGGATCACTTATCTCTTAGACTAGCTAGGGTGATCCAACAAACTTAGCCAAGCACATTGACTGGATCATGGTCCATTGAATGAAGCTTGTCATTTTTATATGCGGGCCAAAGACTAAAAAGGCTTTTATTAACAACTAATTAATCCTATCAACTAGTTGAATCCTTAAATTCAAAATTTTAGGCTTTGTTTAATAACTTTTATTAAATCCTTATCAACTATAAGGTTCACGTGCTATCCTAATCGTTATTAGGATTTTAATAAATTTATTCACAATGCTAAAAGCGAAGTCCTTTAATGAGAATTAATATCATAACAATTAGAATTAACATATTCATTAAAGGGACTACCCTAATCAGGAATTAGGTCTTAAAGTGTTGTTAATGTTTTATTAAAACATTGGCTAACTGATCACTCCATATTTTACACCTTTTTTCTGCATGTTGCATGCCGTTTTGATCGCCCATATCAGTGATGGAGGATGAGTCACCTATGGCTCGTTTGAGGGCCATTCAGCGATGGAGGATGAGTGGAAGAAGAAGGAATTTCGTAAGAGCGACGAGGAGGAGAAACGGAGAAGATTGGGCATTTACAGCATGCCACCCGGCCGAGTGGAGCACTCACTCAGCCGAGCAAGAAAGCCCACTCGACCGACCAAAGCGGACACGCACAAGAGAGAATCAGCGTGTACTCGGCCGAGTGACGACAGCCCACTCAGCCGAGTAGGAATGTTCACTCGCCCGAGTGGCACGGGAAATTCATCCAGAGAGAGGCCAGAGTTACTGGAATCTGTCAGACATTCTGAGAGGTCCCACTCGGCCGAGCATGAAATGCCACTCGACCGAGTGAATAAAGCCCCTCGGCCGAGTCACCTCCGAAGGCAGACCCTGAGACCCCCTGACTTACTGTTTTATTACAGGGTTTGTCACTCGGCCGAGTGACATTGCCACTCGGCCGAGTGAACCACTCCGCCTGCTGCTAGGGTTGCGATTTCTGGGCTGCGCAGGGGCATTTTTGGCACGATTTTTTGGGCGATTTTGGAGGGTATTTAAACCCAGTTTTTGCCCTAGTTTGGGGAGCTTTTGAACAATTAAATTTTAGACTTTCTTTTAGGGATTTGGGGGCTATTCTTTGGTGAATTCTCAGCAGGAAATCATTGGCATCTACATCGGTTTGTCAATTTCTATTGAAACCTCTATTTTTATGCATTATTTCTCTTTTGCAATGAATTGTGCCGATGTTATTATTGATTTTTCTGAGATTTGCATGATGAATAGCGAGTAGTGCCGTCGTCTTAGGGCGTAGAGATGAACCCTACGGACCCTATTTCACTGAGCCGTCCACCACCACCACCACTGTGCCTATTTCTGCCGAGCCTATTACCACTCTGAGTCCCGATCGTCCCCCTA
Source organism: Scilla litardierei (assembly GCA_030789695.1). Lineage (NCBI taxonomy): Eukaryota > Viridiplantae > Streptophyta > Magnoliopsida > Asparagales > Asparagaceae > Scilla > Scilla litardierei. Next base: position 140,601,808 of record CM061141.1, read on the forward strand.
CCATTATTGAGAGCGGCAAGTCCTCTTTCACCTCTGCAGTAGAGACCCTACCCCGATTGTTGTTCTCGACTCCTGGGGAGTCATCTTTTGTGCCCTTCACGGCCTCCCCAGCCGTCGACTTCTTAGTCTCCACTGCCGCTGTCTTTTCTGAGAGTGTCGTGACATCTGTCCCACGTCTGCGTCACTGACCTCTCACGCTGCCCCGTCATCTGTTTTCACTTCCACTTCCGCTGCTGCTTCCACTTCGACCTTTCCTGCGTCCCAGCCTCTCACAGAGGATGGGCATCACTTAGTGAGCACAGCACCACTACCCCACTTCCCTGCTGGACCCATCCACTACACTGCCCGTGTGAGACAGCCCCGCACTTCACCCGTTAGACCTGTGCGTCCCTCTGCTCCACCACCCCCCGACACTCTAGTTCAGAGCATCCGTGCTCTTGTGGGGGCTGTTAGTGGACTTAGAGGGGATTTCAGTGCTCTCTCCGCCACAGTTAGTGCTGTGCAGACCCGCGTCGCCATTCTTCCCAGTATTCAGGATTAGCTTATCTCTTTTTGCATGCTATTTTGTCATGTCGTAGTTTTTATTTCAGATATCATATGATGTGTCTTGCTATGCATTTGAGATAGTAACCCACCTTTTCCTGTATGAATATGGATGAAATTCTGTTATTAGCTGAAGTCTGATAATTCATATGTATGCTCTTCGTAGAAAACACACCAAGCTTCACGCATTGATTGCTTATATCTGGAGTACTGCTTTCCTTTCTTATATCACTTCTTATTGCATGAAAATTGTACACCTCACTTTCAGGTTGAATGAATGTATGTTAGGTTGATATAACTGGATTAGTTTACTTTCTGAGATTAAACTGAGTAGATTACATTACTCTGCTGAAAGTTGTTGTGCACGTCTTATAGAGTGAACCGAGTGTACATTTATTTCTTTCTCCACATATCTTGAGCATTAATTCTCTACTTATATTCATTGGTGAATCTCCCCTTAGCGGATCCTATACTGGCAATTCCCCCGCTTTATAACGTCCATGCTCCACTACCCCCAAAATCAAAAAGAAAAATACATGTATATCTTTCTATCTTTTGATTTGGGATCACAGTTGTATATATGAATCTAAAAAAGAAAAGAAAAAAATGAGAAAAAGAAAAGAAAAGAGAAAAGAAGTTTATACATGATCCCATCTCATACTCTTTCTCTCTTTCTTCCCTCTTTTGTTTTTATTCTATCATGGAGCTTCAAAATGGGGAATATATTTATTGATTATCTTATGCCACCACGCTTATAGATAAGCTTGGGGGAGAGGAACCAATGATGTGTGTGAGAGTGACTACCTGACAGTGCATGACAACCTAAGCTAGGTAATTTTCTATACTTGGTGAGATCACTAAAAGTATTACGAAATCCTGGAATTGACACTTAGCATACATTTCATGAAAACCATAGTTTTCTATTCTTACTGCTCCATATTGTGTGATATCTCTTATACTCCAGGTAGAAAGCATTCAATTGAAAAGTGTGGGATCTATGATTATGTATACCGCTTTAGATGCTTCAGACGATGTTAGTTCTAGAATGACTCCTTATTTCATACTATTTTGATATTCTTGGGTTTTCTATTTTGAATGTATCCATATACTATAATATCGAGATAAAAATGTTTGGCGTGAGTTTTACATTCGACGTGTGCTACATGAGTAAGCAAAACCCACGTCCTGAGAAAAATGATCTAGCATCTCCTTCTTTGCTTTCTATTCTATTTTTCATTTTTCTTTCTTTTTATTACTTTTCCCGTCGGGTTCGCCTATTATTTATCTTCCTCGAGGACGAGTAAGAGGTAAGCTTAGGGGATTTTGATCACTCCATATTTTACACCTTTTTTCTGAATGTTTGCATGCCGTTTTGATCGCCCATATCGCGTTTTTCACGATTATTCGAAAATATTGCGATGCTTTTCACTATTTCTTGTTTTTGTCGTATTTCAGGAAATATGGAGCGATTTTGAGCGATTTTGAGATCAAGGGGTTTGCAAGCGCTAAGGAGTGTCACCCACGGCTCGTTTGAGGGCCATTCAGCGATGGAGGATGAGTGGAAGAAGAAGGAACTTCGTAAGAGCGACGAGGAGGAGAAATGGAGAAGATTGGGCATTTACAGCATGCCACCCAGTCGAGTGGAGCACTCACTCGGCCGAGCAAGAAAGCCCACTCGGCCGACCAAGGCGGACACGCACAAGGAGAATCAGCGTGTACTCGGCCGAGTGATGACAGCCCACTCGGCCCAGTAGGAATGTTCACTCGCCCGAGTGGCATGGGAAATTCGTCCAGAGAGAGGCCAGAGTTACTGGAATCTGTCAGACATTCTGAGAGGTCCCACTCGGCCGAGCATGAAATACCACTTGGCCTAGTAAATAAAGCCCCTCGACCGGGTCACCTCCGAAGGCAGACCCTGAGACCCCCTGACTTACTGTTTTCTTACAGGGTTTGTCACTCGGCCGAGTGACATTGCCACTCGACCGGGGGAACCGCTCCGCCTGCTGCTAGGGTTGCGATTTCTGGGCTGCGCAGGGGCATTTTTGGCACGATTTTTTGGGCGATTTTGGAGGGTATTTAAACCCAGTTTTTGCCCTAGTTTGGGGATCTTTTGAACAATTAAATTTTAGACTTTCTTTTAGGGATTTGGGGGCTATTCTTTGGTGAATTCTCAGCTGGAAATCATTGGCATCTACATCGGTTTGTCAATTTCTATTGAAACCTCTATTTTTATGCATTATTTCTCTTTTGCAATGAATTGTGCCGATGTTATTATTGATTTTTCTGAGATTTACATGATGAATAGCGAGTAGTGCCGTCGTCTTAGGGCATAGAGATGAACCCTACCCACCCTATTTCTAAATTGTGATGAATTTGTTGAATTGTTGCTAGAATTGATTAGGGTTAGATTGTAATTGATTAATTACGGATAGCTAGGAATTCATATCGATTGGGATTTGAAAGAGATTGGATCCCAATTGATAGGAAGGCCTATAAATTTGATTTAGATTGACGATTGGATGTCTCTGGACTTGGTTTGCAAGAGATTGGACCAAAGCTAGGATTTTTAATTGTGAATCTATACCAATATTCGTTTGCAAGAGATTGGACGGATAGGAACTATCACAACCTAAGTCGTAGCTCGAGCTTGCACGAGAGTGGGCTCGAGATACGATTGAACAATGATGTCGTTCTTCACGCTAGCGGCTTAGGCTATGGTTTACACGAGAGTGGGCCCTATCCTAGGTTTGCTATAGACCGGCAATAGCACGAGAGCGTGAGCTTGGTTCTACATTTAGTTGCGACTAGTTCATCTACATTCAAGTTTAGCAATAATGAAACCTATGAATCACAATGATGAGAGACGGTCCGTAGTGGGGATTCCCTATCCCTAGACGTTTTAATAAATTGAATTTTCTCTTGATATTTGAAAGATTGTGGCTGTTTTACCCCAAACTATTCTCGATTCTGTTGATAGCTAGGTGATCGAAAGGAGACACGGTCATTTGTCCTCCCTGAGTTCGATACCCGCTCGCTGCTACACCGTGAGCTTGCGGTAAAATTACAAGTCGTTTTTCGAGTGTACACCCGAACGCGATCAAGTTGTTGGCACCGTTGCCGGGGAGGCGACAGTGTTTTATTCTCTTTACTTAGTTATTTCTTTTTGTTTTATTATTTTTTATCTTTTTATTCCTCTATCGTGCTAACATTTCCATTGAACTCTGTTTTTCTTTGCATGTACACGAGATCGACGGCGGACCCAGAGGATATCATATTTGATCCGGAGATCGAGCATACTGAGAGGAGGATCAGAGCCAAGAAAAGGCTCAATATAGAGGATAATTGTATGAACCGCATGGAGACACCGGAGGAACTAGCTGCACGTATGGCGAGGATTATATCCATCATAGATAGGCTTCGGCCTAAGACTTCCTCAACTACTTCTTCCATCGCTATGCCGGAGTTGGCGGCGGATAAGAATTTTGAGCTCAAGACGGGATTAGTGGTCTTAATGCAACAAGACCCATTCCATGGGAACTCCCATGAGAATCCACATTATCACATCCAGCTATTCTTGTCCAAGTGCGCCACCTTTCAAATGCCGGGTGTCTCCGCTGATGCGATCCGTTTGAGACTCTTCCCCGTCACCCTCAGAGACAAAGCTCTATATTGGCTGAGGACGCAGGCGGAAGGAATATTCACTACTTGGGATGAGTTGGCTAGTGCTTTTGTTGACAAATTCTACCCGCCATCTAAGACGGTGAAGATTAGAAGTGCACTCATGTCCTTCAAGCAAGGACCGCAGGAGACCCTAGACGAGGCATGGGAGTGCTTCAAGGATCTACAACATCAGTGCCACCATCATAGTATAGAAGCATGGGAGCTTGTTCACAGTTTTTATAATGGACTCCAACCGGGCACGAAGCAAATCATAGATGTAACTGCCAACGGAGCCATTCTTTTCAAGACCCTGAAGGAAGCTACGGCCTTGTTAGAGGAGATGGCCTCTAATAATCAACAATGGGGCGATGAGCAAGACCATTCTTCTACCTCTTTGAAGCCCACAAGTATATATGAGGCCAAGGCCGTGGCAGAGCTTTCGAACAAATTTGACTCTCTCCGCAAAGTAGTGGAGAGATTAGAGAAGTACATCACCGAGCGACACGGAGCTCCCTCCACACCTACGACGGGAAGAAATATGAGTGATTGGCAAGACCAATCTCAAGTCATGTTCGTAGGAGGAGAGCATGGAGAGGGAGCCTTGGAACAAGTGCAATATGTTGCGGGGAACTCCGGTTATTGGGCCAACCCGGCTGCAAGGAACCATCCGGGATTTTCGTATGCAAATAGTGAAGGGGCTCTAAACCCGCCGCCTCCGCAACAAACTCAAGCTAGACCTCCTCATCCACAACCTCAATACCAACCAAGGGCACCACCGCAACAAAATTACCCGCCTAGGCAACAAGCGGGACCGTATAGGCCGCCCGGTTATAACTAAGGATGGAGAGCTCCCAACCCACCACAAGTTCAACCACGTTCGGATCATGAAGCTAGGGTGGAGGAATTCATGGTGGAGCAAAGAAAAATCAATGCTAGGTTGACGGCGCAACATGATTCGCTAAATACTATCGTTGCGCAACTTGGAGAGCAACTTGCGTTGTTAAACAAGCACACTCAACAATTGCCGGCTCAACCGGAGCCCAATCCATAGAGCAATACCGGTCACATAAATGCCGTAGTGACGGTGACTACTAGGGGCGGGAAGGATACTACTCCCGCCATGATCCAAACCAAGGAGCTCGTGGAAGAGATTTTGAACGAAAAAGAGCCGGCTATTGAAGAGGAGAGCACAAAGGAGCCGCAAGGAGAAGAGGAGAGCACAAAGGAGCCGCAAGGAGTTGGAAATTCTGAAATGGAGAAGTTAAATGAGGAGCGCACCTACATGCCGCAGGTGCCCTTTCCACAACGGTTGTTGAGAGCCAAAATTAAGAAGAGGCTTGCCAAGTTCCTTGAATATTTGAGGGGAGTAAGCCTCAACATACCCTTCTTGGATGCTATAGTGGAGATCCCGTCGTATGCAAAGTTCTTGAAGGACTTAATATCGGGAAGTCAAAGGAGGGAGAAAATAATGCTTACCGAACAAGGAACTTGGTTCACCCTGAAGGAAAAGGAGCCCGCTAAATTCAAGGATCCCGGAAGCTTTCGCATCCCATGCACACTTGGAGGAGTCCCATTACAAAAAGCCTTAGTTGACTTGGGAGCAAGTGTAAGCCTAATGCCCCTTAGCATGTTCTGAAAATCAAAATACGGGGACCGACTTGAAGCCAACCGACATGAGAATACAACTAGCGGATGGTCGGGTTACTAGGCCGGTGGGGATCACGGAGGACATTTCGCTTCAAGTTCCGGGGGGATATGCTTGCCTTGCGACTTTGTCGTTATGGACATTAAGGAGGAGGGCGACACTTCACTTATACTTGGACGCCCATTCTTAGCCACCGCCAGCTTTATAGTCGACGTGAGAGAAAGAACATTATCCTTGAATGTCGGGAAATCGAGGTTGAGTTTCACATACCCAAAGCCATGAAGCATATGCCCCACAAAGAGGAGTTAGACTATGTGGACCTCCTTAATGAGGTAATTGACGAGGCCATTCCTTATTCTATTGGCGCTCTCCATGATGATGGCCTTGAAGAAGGCCAAGCTTCTAGCATTGAAGAAAGGTTGGAGGATCCTCCGGATAGCTCCACGGCCGATGATGAAGACGACGCTGATGTCGCAAGGATAAGGGAGCTTTGTAAGCTCTCCATGGCCGACAAGTCAAAGAAAGCTCCACTGAATAGAAGATCGGTGTCACCAACGAGGAGGAAGAAAATTGGTTATAGCTCAAGCTTGGGGGACTTATCCCCCAACTCTACCCATGATGAGGGGACGCCGAGGAAGGCCGATGAGCACCAACAACCAAATCCAAGTGGCCTTCCCGGCAAATTTGACGGGCGTATCTCGCATGCGCCCAACATCACGCGCTAATCGAATATCATAAGGGGTCGAGCTCATGACCTTAACCAAGCGCTTGTCAGGAGACAACCCGACGGTTTTATATTGTTTTAGTTTGAACTTTGTTTTTCTTTTAGACTTTTCTTTGTGTTTAGAGTCTAGTGTCTATAAAAATCGTGACAACGGGTCCTAATTTTCATGACAGGAGATGAAGAACGAGGGATTATTCATATGGAGAATGACCAAGGCAAGAGAGCGCGCTCCAGGAACGCGCTCAGGCCCCAGGAGAAGGAAGGAACTGACTGGAGGAAGAAAAACAGTGAATAGAGCGAAAACGAGAGCCGTTGCAGAAAACAGGAGGCCAGTCGGCCGAGTAACATATGTCACTCGGCCAAGCAAAGACTCCACTCGACCGAGTGGAGCACCAGGGAAGTTTCTACAGACCGACTCTCTGTCATTTTCTGTGAATTTTAGTCTTAATTGCCACTCAGCCGAGTGCCTTATCACTCGGTCGAGTGAATCAGATACCCTCCAGTGCTTAAAAATTGCTGAGTGGCCGAGCCACTCGGCCGAGTGAGACATTTTTACTCCGCCGAGTGAATCAAAGCCACTCGACCGAGTCATAAGTTACGTAGTTTAATTCGAAATCGACTTCACTCGGCCGAGTGACATATCTACTCGGCCGAGTCGTAACCATCCTATATATAAGCGGGCGGCAGCGGTGCGGATTTCGAAACGCCACTTTCCCCAATTCGCCCGAGCCGCTGCTGCTGTTTCCTCCCCCCTCGCCCGATTCCTACCCTCCGCCTCCCGAGCAGGTCCCAACGCCACCGACCAAGCATCCCCGCAGGTCACCGACACGGCCCCGCCGCCGTGCCTCGCCGGCACCGCCTCCATGTCGTCGGCCAACCGCCGGTCACCCCTATTTAGCCCAAATTCCTCATTTCTACTCATTTCTCCCGATTGGTACGCCCGTTGCGCCCCAAATTCAAATCAAATCCTATATATATATTTGTTACCCCTTATCTTCCCCATATATATTGATTATTATTGGTTGATTTTATCGTTTGTGTTTCAGGCTAGCTTAGGGGAGCTTTGTGGAGCTTTTTGACGCATACGGAGCCTTACGGAGGAGGCGTATCTTCGTACACATTGCAGATTGCTCTCGTAGCATGCTCAGGTATACTCGTTTCATTATTTAGTGCATCGCATTTCATTTTTTAGGGGGCACGTCTCGCGGCACACATGCCACCACGCCTTAGGCCATGCACTCGGGCTCCTGCTTACAAGCGGAAGAGACCAGATGATCCCGGTCCCTCTTTCGCTAGGGCGTAGTCCCCGCCACCTAGTCCACCCCCACCTACACAGCCGCCTCATACCGATCCCATCCCCACACAGGCACCACCCGCTCCCGCCGTCGGGCCGATGGGGATTACGTTTCGAGATGACGTATACCGTGCCAGATTCGAGCGTATCTGCCATTGCTCGATAGTATCCTCTAGGTTTGCACACCTAGCCGACCTAGACCAACTAGGGGTACTTGAGGGGCTTCTCACGTTGTACGGCAACGTGGGATGGCGTGACTTTCTGTCGGTGTCGATGGATACTTATATCCGTCCGACACTAGAGGTCCTTAGTTCTATTGACCGGACCCCTGGAGGATGCTCCTTCCGTTTGATGGATCGAGAGTGCGAGATCACTCTCGACATGCTTAGAGCATTTTTCCACTGGCCTGCCGTCCCGATCCCGGACTGCGCCTACGCTCCCACGCACATTCCACCCCCGTCGTTCGACACTCACCCCTTCTGGACACGGATCACGGGATCCCCACTCGCCTTTGACCCTAGTAGGGCCAAGGCATCAGCTATTGTCCACCCCTGCCTCCGCATTGCATAGCGCCTTATGGAGACTACTTTTCTTACGACGTACGAGCCCAGGACTCTATATACGCCATAGCTCTACATGCTCTATGCGATGAAACGCCCTAGGGTTCTAGATAGGGGTAGTGACGTTATGGTCCCCGCCGTCGAGATCGACATTGCCAGTTGGTTTTTGGACCGCGTCATTATTTCTGTGAGTGCTCGCTCACCTATCTGTTGCGACGGTCTGATCACCCGTTTGGCCCTTATGACCGGCGTTGACCTTCCTGATGACCTGCGTCGACCTCCGGGCCCCACTACACTTTCTATAGATGTTATGGCCCGGATGAAGATGCTTCGTCCCCATGGTCGTTAGCACTGGGTGTGGCTGCACGGTCCCTTCAGTGCGGATTACATGATTCTCCCGAGCCCTGCTCGGACACATATTGGACCAGACGGCGGAGACTGGATTCCAACGATGGATATCCTTATCCCCGCCGCCTACGTGCTTGAGCCCGAGGGTGCTCAGTAGGAGCCCCTCGTTCCACCCATCGACCTCATGATCCCTCAGCCTGCTCATGCCCTGTCTGCACCTCCCGACACCTCTGTCCACACGTCTGTTAGTGTCGGGAGCACTTTCACTGAGCCGTCCACCACCACCACCACTGTGCCTATTTCTGCCGAGCCTATTACCACTCTGAGTCCCGATCGTCCCCCTACCATTATTGAGAGCGGCAAGTCCTCTTTCACCTCTGCAGTAGAGACCCTACCCCGATTGTTGTTCTCGACTCCTGGGGAGTCATCTTTTGTGCCCTTCACGGCCTCCCCAGCCGTCGACTTCTTAGTCTCCACTGCCGCTGTCTTTTCTGAGAGTGTCGTGACATCTGTCCCACGTCTGCGTCACTGACCTCTCACGCTGCCCCGTCATCTGTTTTCACTTCCACTTCCGCTGCTGCTTCCACTTCGACCTTTCCTGCGTCCCAGCCTCTCACAGAGGATGGGCATCACTTAGTGAGCACAGCACCACTACCCCACTTCCCTGCTGGACCCATCCACTACACTGCCCGTGTGAGACAGCCCCGCACTTCACCCGTTAGACCTGTGCGTCCCTCTGCTCCACCACCCCCCGACACTCTAGTTCAGAGCATCCGTGCTCTTGTGGGGGCTGTTAGTGGACTTAGAGGGGATTTCAGTGCTCTCTCCGCCACAGTTAGTGCTGTGCAGACCCGCGTCGCCATTCTTCCCAGTATTCAGGATTAGCTTATCTCTTTTTGCATGCTATTTTGTCATGTCGTAGTTTTTATTTCAGATATCATATGATGTGTCTTGCTATGCATTTGAGATAGTAACCCACCTTTTCCTGTATGAATATGGATGAAATTCTGTTATTAGCTGAAGTCTGATAATTCATATGTATGCTCTTCGTAGAAAACACACCAAGCTTCACGCATTGATTGCTTATATCTGGAGTACTGCTTTCCTTTCTTATATCACTTCTTATTGCATGAAAATTGTACACCTCACTTTCAGGTTGAATGAATGTATGTTAGGTTGATATAACTGGATTAGTTTACTTTCTGAGATTAAACTGAGTAGATTACATTACTCTGCTGAAAGTTGTTGTGCACGTCTTATAGAGTGAACCGAGTGTACATTTATTTCTTTCTCCACATATCTTGAGCATTAATTCTCTACTTATATTCATTGGTGAATCTCCCCTTAGCGGATCCTATACTGGCAATTCCCCCGCTTTATAACGTCCATGCTCCACTACCCCCAAAATCAAAAAGAAAAATACATGTATATCTTTCTATCTTTTGATTTGGGATCACAGTTGTATATATGAATCTAAAAAAGAAAAGAAAAAAATGAGAAAAAGAAAAGAAAAGAGAAAAGAAGTTTATACATGATCCCATCTCATACTCTTTCTCTCTTTCTTCCCTCTTTTGTTTTTATTCTATCATGGAGCTTCAAAATGGGGAATATATTTATTGATTATCTTATGCCACCACGCTTATAGATAAGCTTGGGGGAGAGGAACCAATGATGTGTGTGAGAGTGACTACCTGACAGTGCATGACAACCTAAGCTAGGTAATTTTCTATACTTGGTGAGATCACTAAAAGTATTACGAAATCCTGGAATTGACACTTAGCATACATTTCATGAAAACCATAGTTTTCTATTCTTACTGCTCCATATTGTGTGATATCTCTTATACTCCAGGTAGAAAGCATTCAATTGAAAAGTGTGGGATCTATGATTATGTATACCGCTTTAGATGCTTCAGACGATGTTAGTTCTAGAATGACTCCTTATTTCATACTATTTTGATATTCTTGGGTTTTCTATTTTGAATGTATCCATATACTATAATATCGAGATAAAAATGTTTGGCGTGAGTTTTACATTCGACGTGTGCTACATGAGTAAGCAAAACCCACGTCCTGAGAAAAATGATCTAGCATCTCCTTCTTTGCTTTCTATTCTATTTTTCATTTTTCTTTCTTTTTATTACTTTTCCCGTCGGGTTCGCCTATTATTTATCTTCCTCGAGGACGAGTAAGAGGTAAGCTTGGGGGATTTTGATCACTCCATATTTTACACCTTTTTTCTGAATGTTTGCATGCCGTTTTGATCGCCCATATCGCGTTTTTCACGATTATTCGAAAATATTGCGATGCTTTTCACTATTTCTTGTTTTTGTCGTATTTCAGGAAATATGGAGCGATTTTGAGCGATTTTGAGATCAAGGGGTTTGCAAGCGCTAAGGAGTGTCACCCACGGCTCGTTTGAGGGCCATTCAGCGATGGAGGATGAGTGGAAGAAGAAGGAACTTCGTAAGAGCGACGAGGAGGAGAAATGGAGAAGATTGGGCATTTACAGCATGCCACCCAGCCGAGTGGAGCACTCACTCGGCCGAGCAAGAAAGCCCACTCGGCCGACCAAGGCGGACACGCACAAGAGAGAATCATCGTGTACTCGGCCGAGTGACGACAGCCCACTCGGCCAAGTAGGAATGTTCACTCGCCCGAGTGGCACGGGAAATTCGTCCAGAGAGAGGCCAGAGTTACTGGAATCTGTCAGACATTCTGAGAGGTCCCACTAGGCCGAGCATGAAATACCACTTAGCCAAGTAAATAAAGCTCCTCAGCCGAGTCACCTCCGAAGGCAGACCCTGAGACCCCCTGACTTACTGTTTTCTTACCGGGTTTGTCACTCGGCCGAGTAACATTGCCACTCGACCGAGTGAACCGCTCCGCCTGCTGCTAGGGTTGCGATTTCTGGGCTGCGCAGGGGCATTTTTGGCACGATTTTTTGGGCGATTTTGGAGGGTATTTAAACCCAGTTTTTGCCCTAGTTTGGGGAGCTTTTGAACAATTAAATTTTAGACTTTCTTTTAGGAATTTGGGAGCTATTCTTTGGTGAATTCTCAGCTGGAAATCATTGGCTTCTACATCAGTTTGCCAATTTCTATTGAAACCTCTATTTTTATGCATTATTTCTCTTTTGCAATGAATTGTGCCGATGTTATTATTGATTTTTCTGAGATTTGCATGATGAATAGTGAGTAGTGCCGTCGTCTTAGGGCGTAGAGATGAACCCTACGGACCCTATTTCTAAATTGTGATGAATTTGTGGAATTGTTGCTAGAATTGATTAGGGTTAGATTGTAATTGATTAATTACGGATAGCTAGAAATTCATATCGATTGGGATTTGCAAGAGATTGGATCCCAATTGATAGGAAGGCCTATAAATTCGATTTAGATTGACGATTGGATGTCTCTAGACTTGGTTTGCAAGAGATTGGACCAAATCTAGGATTTTTAATTGTGAATCTATACCAATATTCATTTGCAAGAGATTGGACGGATAGGAACTATCGCAACCTAGGTCGTAGCTCGAGTTTGCACGAGAGTGGGCTCGAGATACGATTGAACAATGATGTCGTTCTTCACGCTAGCAGCTTAGGCTAGGGTTTGCACGAGAGTGGGCCCTATCCTAGGTTTGCTATAGACCGGCAATAGCGCGAGAGCATGAGCTTGGTTCTACATTTAGTTGCGACTAGTTCACCTATATTCAAGTTTAGCAATAATGAAACCTATGAATCACAATGATGAGAGACGGTCCGTAGGGGGGATTCTCTATCCCTGGACGTTTTATTAAATTGAATTTTCTCTTGAAATATTTAAACGATTATGACTGTTTTACCCCAAACTATTCTCGTTGATATCTAGGTGATCGGAAGGAAACACGGTCATTTGTCCTCCCTGAGTTCGATACCCGCTCGCCACTACACCGTGCGCTTGCGTTTAAACTACAAGTCGTTTTTCGGGTATACACCCGGACTCGATCACTAACCTCAGGGGGATGTCTTGTGTTATCAAATAAGTGACAATGGCCATTAACATAAAGTTACACTAATTTTATCTCATAAAAGAGTGTACAACTATTTAACAATTAAATAGAATAATGTTTATCAAATAAACAATTTTAGCATGCATACTTAAATTTAGCATTTAAATTTAAAAATATGATTTTTAAAATATTTTATTTTATCTCATAAAAATAAAAAACTTGTTTTAAAAGATCACAAAATTTGCATGCTACTTAAAATATTTATCGCATAAAAATTTTAGGCTTTTAAAATCATCTTTAAAAAATATCACATAAATTTTAAAACATTTTTAAAAGGCATCTAAAAACATTTTAAAAATTATCTCATAACTTTAAAACATTTTAAAAGTACTTTAAATCATTTCAATGTATAATAAAATCACAGTGCAAGATCATTACGCAAACCTAAGCTCTAATACCACTAAAGGGTTTTAGTGGACCCTCAGGGCTAAAATTAGTGCTCGTCCTAAGTTGGACGGAACACGAAAGAAAAAATATGCAGCGGAAAAATAAACAAGTTAATCTAATTAACATGCAGTTAAACATTTTAACTTAGCCCTAAGGTACAAGACCCTTAGCCAAGATCTTTGCCGACTCGGGATGGATCTGACCATCCCAAGAAGGATCTAACCTACTGCAATTAAATTAAACTAATGCTTATAAAACACATACCCGGAATCTTGCCTTGGAGCAGGCAAGATGTACCGCGCCGTCTTCCGAGCCGCTCCCCGTCCCACGCCGAGCCGCTCCCTGAACCGCTCCGCATCCCGAGGCACGCAATCCTCATGTCGCCGAGCCAACCACACGCCGAAGAAAGTTTTACGCGAGTGAAAGCCTTCGTCAAGATTTCGGATCCGAATCCGAACCCTTTCGTGGCTTTGCCAGAGCCCTTCAGGAGTAAGGCAGAAATTTAGGGAGAATAGGAATTAATTTAAGCATTGGTCCGAGCGTGCTCCAACGTTTTTAGAAGACGCTCAAATCTTGAGCTTGGGATGAGTTTTGAGGAGGAGAGCAGACCCCTATTTATATAGGCTGTTGACCCCTCCCCTTTACTCAAAATCCGATGTGGGACTAAAGTTTGGAGTTAGTAAATTCAATTTAGTTTGCCTTTCACAACGGCCAAACTTCCGTGAATTTTTAACTCCCTCATCGTTGAGCTTCATGGTTGATACAACCTATCAATTCGAAGGGAGTTCAACTGTGAATGCGTAGGAAAAAATGACGAGTCAATCGGAGTCCGTTTGACCCGCCAATTGATCGCCCAAAGATCAGCCCAAGGCTTGATTTTCGTCCAAAATCAGCCGTTACAAAAACTGCTCAGCCCCTAGGGTTCTGCACCCAGACAGTGGGGCCCACAGTGCCACTGGGTGAGCCCAGACCAGGCTGGACACCTGGTCTGGGCGCACCCAGTCTGGGCACCTGGCCCAGGCCTGGCGCCCTGCCCAGGCGCCTGGGCCTGGGCGCCGGGCCCCGACCCAGGGCGCCTAGTGCCCAGGGCCCCTGGCCCTGGCTGGCCAGGCACCCATGCCAGATCTAGTCTGGCCTGGGTTAACCTGGTCTGACCCATGCCCAGTTTGGGCATGGGTGTTGGATCTGGATCTAAGCCTAGGGGGTGAATAGGCTTATAAAAATTCTCGTGCAACCCACGAGAAATCACACGCAGTTATAGCACAATCAACCAGATGCAGAGTATAGAAAAGCAGTCACAGCATGCACAGGCGATATACCCTGGTTCGGTCGCACCCACGACCTACATCCAGCCCCAAAAACAATAATAGATTATTAAAGTTAACTGGTACAACCTGTAGCTAGAGTACCAACTCTACACTCACCTGGCCCTCAGTACCTGCACTCACCAAAGTGCCCAAACAATAACAATACTAGTAAAGCTCTCTCTTGGCTAGTCCCAACTAGCCAAGTCCCCAAACAAATAATAATATAGTTTCACAGAGATCACAGCACCAAATCACAAATAAAATAAAGTTCGGAGTTTAGAATTGCTCAGTCGTGACGGTGTCGATGTCTCTGTCGTTCAGCGCGTGGTCAGATCTAATCTGACAAGTAGTAGTCCCTCGTCTTCTCAATCAGAACGTTGCGGCTTGGAGTAATGTAGCAAGTCACGGCTTTGCAATGAAAACCAATTTGTGAGCTCCTGAGGAATTGATAACATGCGGCCTGCTCCTCTCACAAAAATAATACTGCAGCCTGTCAACAAACAAAAAAGCACAACCTTCCCAAAACTTTCGGCTACCCTTCTCTTGAGAGTTGATTGGTTTGTAAAAATAAGAAGGCATGTGCTTTGGTAATCTCAAAGGGAAGAACACACTAGTAATTCGGCATGTTCTCTTGGATTAAAATGATGGAGAGAGAATGACAGGTTATAGGAGATTTGTGTAAGTCAAATGGGACGGCCTGAGCTATCCAGAAATTTCAAAGGTGCGGCTTCCCTGGGAATAGAGCATCAGATCAATGATAAACAATTTCGGCCTAAGCTTTCGAATTTTTGTTTCTTTTCAATAGGGTGTTTCGGCTCTTGGAGATTGCCAAAGGGAAGAGGAACAATGAATTTCGGCTGCTTGGTCTTGGAATTTCAAATGGGAAGGGATTTCTTTTCCCAGGTTTTGTGCGGCTCTATGTATTGAGGATGATGATGAAAAATAAAAAATGAATAGCTCTAATTTTTTTTCGTTGCTTCAAGAGGTGCGGCTAAAAAAACCTAGATGAAAGTTCGGCTGCCCTCTTAGGGTTTTTATATTTTTATAGGTGACTGCCAAAAGAAGTGATGCGGCTACATGAATTTTTTGAAGTTCTCTTTTTAAAAAAACACGGGCCTACCCTCTGTATTTGATTTCCTTTGGCCCATTTGTCTCCGTACCCTTCTTCCCACTATATGGTAGATATGAGCTCTAGTAGATATGAACCAAACCAAGTAGAGTATCGCCTTCTCCCCATCAAATTGGCCACGTCTCACAATGAGTCTCTTCAAGCTTTGCCTTTCCTGAAACACTTAACACACACGTTAAAAACGTTCACACACGTTTGTTATCATCAAACACGAAGTTCATAGATCATTACTACCAACCATCTCCCCCTTTTGATGATGACAAACTAAGTATAAGATTTGAGCAATGAAATTCCAAATAGTGTGTGTGATAGTGTGGCAATAGTGCATGGGTGACATGCAATGAGACGAAATTATGTGCGAACAATGATGTATAAAGTATATCAATAAGCATGCTCCCCCTACTTTTGTGCTTCCCCAATATTGATTAATGCTCCCCCTTAATCAAACAATCATATATTTGCGAGCATTACAAAGATAATACCAGATGCCAAATACCAAGCACACTGCCAAATACCAGACACACTAAGTAAATACCAAATCTTCACAAATCTTCACCAAGTAAATACCAAATCTTTCCAAATTTTTCTCCCCCTTTGTTATCATCAAAAGCCATCACACGAAGTCAAAATCATATATTGTGCAAAAAGAGGGTATTATTAACCATTACCAACAATTGCATGCATACACTCATAGAATAATCAATTCAAAATCCAATGAAATTAAACAACGAAGACTTCAACACCAACGTGTACGTGCGATGATTAAAATTGAAGCACATAAGAAGAATCATTAAGAAAATCAACCAAAAACAATCCACTTTTTCCAAATAACATTCTATCACCTAGGATTGATTTTTCCCACCTTAGTAAAAATGAGTTCAAGGTACCGCACCCCAAAAACATAGCCTATAAGGACTCTTAGATGTGGGGGTGGCATTACTTGACGAGTAAATACACCAACGCTAAAGTTTACCCATAAAGCTTATGGTGGATACTCGTGGGTAATACCATTGCCAAGGATTGTATACATTTTTCATACGGAGCATGTATTTTCTTTTTCAATTTTTATACTTGTAGTAACATGTTTTTAATGCTCAATTTTTATCCATGGCAAGGTATATCATATCCCTTATCATATCCCTTAGATTTTCAGTTAAGTTTTCCTCCTACATTCACATTTCCAATTTCATAAACGATATCTCCAGATGTGCAACAATAATAATACATGTGGGAGTGAAATAGGAGGTGTAGAAATCAAGTTATTTTCTAACATTGAATATGCCATGAATATTTAGAAAGATGGACATGCGCATGTAGCAGAGGAAATAATACAGCAATTTCTACATAAAAATGAAAATCATTCATGAATACCTTTTTAATGAATCAAAGAGACAGATGCACATTTAAGCACCATTTTTTTGTTTTGCATTTTTTTTTTTTTTTTTTGCATGAGGTACTAAAGCAAACATGAAATGCAAGCACATAAAAAAAATCATGCACACATAACAATGCAACTACTAGCACACAAACAAGAAAAAAAATTAAAGCACACAAGAAAGCATGGAGTCTCGCACTAAGTTTTATCAATAATACCAAGCTCAAGACGAAGACGACAAAAGCGAGCCTCAACCAAAGGTTTGGTGAATATGTCTGCAAGTTGAGACTCCGTAGGAACAAACTCCACAGACACACCTCTTTAGTGAGGTGATCTCTAAGAAAATGGTGTCTTATGTCAATATGTTTAGTACGAGAGTGGTGTACGTGATTATTAGAAATATCTATGTCACTCTTGCTATCACATCGAAGAGGAACTCTTTTAAGAGCTAGTCCGTAATCAGATAATGTTTGCATCATCCACAGTACTTGAGCACAGCAACTGCCGAGGGCAATATACTCTGCTTCAGAAGTGGATAATGCAACACTATTTTGCTTACGGCTAAACCATGAAACTAAAGAGTGTCCTAGCATAAAACAAGTGCCACTAGTGCTCTTTCTATCAGTTAAACTTCCCGCATAATCAGCATCAGAATAACCCACCAAATCAAAATTACCACTAGAAGGATACCAAAGGCCTAAAGTAGGTGTACTACTTAGGTACCTAAAGATCCTTTTAATGGCTTTCAAATGAGATTCTTTTGGGCTTGACTGAAAACGTGCACACAAACATACAGCAAACATTATATGAGGCCTAGAAGCAGTCAAGTACAACAAAGAACCAATCATACCTCGATATAGCTTTTGGTCCACTGCAACTCCTTGTTCATCTCTGTCCATTTTTGTGTTAGGACACATCGGCGTTCCAATTCCTTTAGACTTCTCCATCCCAAACTTTTTCAGAAGCTCCTTGATGCATTTGGTTTGAGATAGAAAAATGTCTTCCTTTCCTTGCTTTACTTGGAACCCCAGAAAATATTTCAGCTCTCCCACAAGGCTCATCTCAAACTGATCCTGCATGACTTTCTCAAACTTTTGACATAGAAGATCGTTAGTAGCACCATAAATAATGTCATCAACATAAATTTGCACAATGAGAAAATCTTCAGATTCATGCATCAAAAATAGTGTATTGGCATCACTTCCCTTTTTAAAATTATTTTCCAACAAATATGTGCTTAGACGGTCATACCAAGCTCGTGGAGCTTGCTTAAGACCATACAAAGCTTTTTCTAATTTATAAACATGGTTTGGAAAATTATAGCTTTCAAAGCCTGGGGGTTGCTCAACAACTTTTAGGTAGCCATTAAGAAAAGCGCTTTTTACATCCATTTGTTTCAGCTTGAGCCCTTTATAACTTGCAAAAGCTAGCAAGATTCTAATGGACTCAAGCCTAGCAACTGGTGCAAAAGTCTCATCCACATCAATTCCTTCAATTTGATTATACCCTTTAGCTACCAACCTAGCCTTGTTTCTAATAACATTACCAGATTCATCATGCTTATGTTTAAACACCCATTTAGTACCAACTACAGGATAATCAGTGGGTCTAGGTACTAGTTTCCCGACATTATTCCTGACAAATTGATTTAATTCCTCTTACATGGCCAAAACCCAACTTTCCTCTTCTAACGCAATATCTATAGTCTTAGGCTCTATTACAGAAATAAAGTCACCATAAATACATAGAGCACAAAGATCTCTAAAAGAGGAACGTGTGCGAATACCTGATGTAGGCTCACCTAGAATTAAGTCTGGTGGGTGATTTGGATTGAATCTCAGCTCTCCCCTGGTAACTGCTTCATCTTGTATTTCTGTCGTGTCAGTTTCAGCTTCCTTTTGTATTTCAGGTTGCTCCTCGTTAACTTTTGGAATGCTTTGTTGCTCTACATTTTCATCTTCATTGTTCTGCCTGCAATCCAAAGAGTTTATATTAGATTCATCAAATGTTACATTTATAGATTCAACAATAACATGTGTGCGTTTATTATAAATCCCGTATGCTCTGCTCCTTGCTGAATATCCTACGAACACTCCCTCATCAGATTTTGATTCAAAGGTGCCAGGCTGATCTGCAGTATTTAATATAAAGCACCTGCATCCAAAAACTCTAAAGTAAGAGACTTTCGGGGTGTTGCCATGCCATAGTTCATAAGAAGTTTTATTTAGTATAGGTCTAAGCATAACTCTGTTGCATACATGGCATGCTGTATTAATGGCCTCAGCCCAAAAAGACATAGGCAAGCTATATTCATTTAACATACTCCTAGCCATTGTAAGGACCATGTCTATGGGGAAAACACTAGAAGGGGGGTTGAATAGTGTTTATGCAAATTTAAAAGGAATTTACGCCAAATAAAATGCAATCCAACAAATAGTGCGGAATAGAAAAACAACCCAAAGAGAAACACACGCAAACGCAGATATGTTTCAAGGGTTCAGATTACCCAAGTCAACTCCCGACTTGTTTCCGGTAATCCTACGTCCCTACCACCCGGATACCACCGGATACTCAAGTTAGAACCCTAACTTGAGGTTTCCTTAAATCCCACTTGTAGCAACCCTACAAGTGCAATCGAATACAATCGATGTCCTTGACTCCCACAACCAGGGAGCAAGCAAAAACCACTCTCATAACCGAGAGCACAATTCAAATAAAGAAGTTATGAAATCTGAAAGCAACACTTACAATCACCTATGCCTTGAAGTAGAACTTGAAGGAGAAGTGTGATGTGTGTTGAAGAACTCTCTTGGAAGAGAGGAGAAAAGCCCTTTCTCTTGACTGCACCAATTTCCTAGAAGATCAATCTTTGGTTCTAGGTTGGAGAGCAAGAGAACAAGATTTGGAAATAATTAGGGCTTTGGATTTGAAAGTTTTGATCTTTGGAAATAAAAGCTTGAAGTATTTTGCAATAAATGAGTAACCTTCCAATGAAACAGTAGAAGCTCTATTTATAGCTTTCTCAAATCCACAAAACAGTTTAGGCAAAAACCCAATCGAAATCCGTGAGAAAAATCTCAACGGATATAATCTGAACTCGCGACAGTCGACTGTTGAACAATCCACAGTCAACTGTTGCGCAGTCAGTAAGGGTAGGTGAGAATTCATAACGGTAACTTACCACGTGGACAGTCGCCTGATGAATCCAAGACAGTCGTCTGTTAAACCAACAAGCGACTGTACATTCTTTGACAGGCAACTGGCCGAGAGATGAGTAAGTTAGACAAATACTGGAAATCTCACAAGATACAGGACAGACGACTGATGCAAAGAACACAGTCGACTGTTAATCAGAACAGGCTACTGTATAACCTTAAACAGACGACTGTCACAAACATGATAAATTTCCAGAGAGCTGAATCAGAGAATTGATTTATAGACAGGCGACTGTTGCAGCATAGACAGTCGACTGATCTAATAGACAGTCGACTGTATATACAGCATAAGTCGACTGGCCGTAGAAGTGAGATCAAAACAGAGTTTGGGCAAGGAGAGACAGGCGACTGATGTACAACACACAGTCGACTGTCACAAGGACAGGCGCCTGTGAATCGTTCAACAGTAGCCTGTGCGAAATAATCAGAGAAGGCCCAAAACTGCATAGTAATAGTTTGTGCATAACAGGCGACTGTAGAACAAAACACAGTCGACTGTTTTTGAGACAGGCGACTGTAAACTGTTCAGCAGTCGGCTGTTATGAACAATCCTAGCACAAACAAAAGAGAATTGAATTGGGATCAAAGGACAAAGGTCTAGAGATGTCCTATGACTGAAAGTAGATGTGTGTGAGTGCTCCATCAAAGTTCTACTTCTAAGCTACATACTAGAAGAGATAAAAGAAAAATTACATTGACGAATAATCTCTTCTTTCCATCGTATGAGCTTGAAGTCTTTACGGAGCTTCAATCATCAATCTACGATCATCCAATTCATATCATTTGCCTTCAATCACGTTTGTGAGTCATCCATTGCTAGTTGATCTTCATAGTAAGCTTAGGCAATGGATTAACTGCAAAATAGGGGATTAGTCACAAGTATTTATGTTTGCTCATCAGTAACACCAAGTAGGGAGAAGTCTAATACTCAACATTCTCCCCCTTTTTGATGATGACAAACAAACATAAACAAAAAGATAAATAATTGTGCGTAATGAAAACTTACTCCCCCTACATAGATGCCAATCAAGTTAGTCAACAAATATTAGAGCATCTTCATAGCAATTGAAGCAAATGAGTGAGATATGAATGAATTTAATTCAAGAAATCTAGGAAATAAAATCCCTATTCATTGTAATCTTACTTCCCCTGAATCTAAGGCAACGAAAATCTTAGATTCAAGCGTTAGAACATACTTAGCACATCCATTATGAATCTTGTATGTTTATTTCTCTCCCCCTATGGCATTATCGAAAAAGGTGGGAGCAAATAACAACAACTATAATAGTGCTAAAATACGAACTAACAACAATCAAGGAGTATAAAGATATATCGAATCAAAAACTCATAAAATCTCATCATATACACATGTGAGTAATGGAATTGAAATCCAATATCAACATTTTAGATATTCGAAATGAAAATAATTTTCACAAATTCATCACATCAACGAAAGAGCATGAATTAACCAATATCAAATCTGTGTATTGTCTCAAAAGCACATCGAGGAGAGTGAAGCATACACAGAGACAACATATCATACATCACACAGAAGTTAAACAATATAGCATAGTGTGACACAAGAGAGGGGTGCAATATCATATATATATAAAGCAGCTGAGTACATCAACGGATGGTCATCAACATGGCCATCCCCAAAAAAATACATCATGATCAACAAAAAAATACATCATCATGACGACAGCAAAGTATATCATCATACATATATAAAAGTGTCGCAGACAGCATCATCCATCATACACAGACAAAACATATATCAGAATCACTCAACCTAAACAAAAGCAGACCACAAAAATAAAAACAAGGTCTTCAGGTGAGTGAACAGAACAGCATCAGTTAATATGAATAACTGAGGGGTCCGACGGACGTCCAGAAGATCGGAACAAGAGCCGAGCAGAGCGACGAGTAGGAAAAGTCGGAGTCTTCCTCTTGGAAGACGAAGCATGATTAGCAGAGGAAACAGCAGGAACATGAAGTGGAGTCTGGGCATTGGAGGTCTGAACCAAAGAGGGTTTGGGTGTGAAGCCAGGAGGAGGAGATACACAAGTAGGAGCAGATACCTCAGAGGTAGAAAACATAACCTGAAGCTCGGGAGGAATGGGACAACCAAGATGCTTAAAAGAAATAAGTTGAAGCTTAAGCAAAAGCGAGAGCTTCTCATCCAAAGAAACGGAGAGAATTTCAAGAGCAGAGACACGAGTCAAAAGACCACCATAGGGAATGTGAGACAAGGAGGACGTGAACTCAACCTTGTCCATCCTATCAAGGAGGACACCGGCCCAATTCACGGGCATGCCAGAGAAAATAGCATACATACACTTTAGTATATCCTGAGACGGCTGGTCAGACGATCCATATCTCGGCAGAATGTTGGACTTCACCACTAGGTGAACAGCCCAACCACGTGCAGAGAACATAGATGATCTGACACCCGAATCAAGAGCTAAAGGTACCTCTCGAAACATATCCCGGAGAACAGACTGGTCATGATCGTCAATCTCAGAGATGCAGATATCAGTGGGAAGGGAACCGACAGAAGGAATCCTAAGAATAGTCCCTAAGAGAGAGGGAGTGATCTGAATGTGGGTTCCCTGAACGACAGTATCGAGGATCCCTGTAGACGAATACTCACCGTGAACGCGGTTCGTATAGAAGAGCTTCACCAGAAATGGGTAGGCTCTGGGGGAATCGCTCTGAGAGAAGCGAAAAAGATCGGCCAAGTGAGTAGCGGAAAGAATGTCAGATAGTCTCTCAGCAGTGAAGGCGGGGAAAGCAATGTACCGTTCCCAAAGTAGGTTGATCCCTAGGAGAGAGAGAAACTTTGCCAGACAAAGATCGTCTCGGCAAACGGGAACCAAGGGATCAGAGGGGGGTACAGCAGGAGTCTCTTCAGATGAACTGGATACAGAAGGAGACACATGAGGAATCTCAGCAACAGGCTCACTGATGTGAACACCAGTAGGCTTGCGCTGACGATGAATCAAGGGCTGAGCATCGCTAGACGAAGAAGAAGGAGAATAACACGGTGAATATGAATGCACGGGTGACCGAGCATGCTTGGTTCGAGCGATATAGGGTTTCTTTCTCTTGGCAATGAGTTTCTTAGGAGCCCTACGTTGTTTAGAAGCGATCTTCTCTTTTCCCTTAGGTTTAGGAGCCATGGAAACAAGAGAATGAGAAACTAAAGCAACAAAAGGAAACAACGAAGAGCAAGAGAGAGAAAGCAAACCAACTAAGGAAATACAGACGATCGCGGAGAAGAAGATCAAAGACAACGGTAGAACACGATCGACAACGACGATTAGGAGAAGATCGACGGTTGAAGAAACGAAATCGATCGTTTCTGTAGAGAAAACGAGCGGGAAGTTGAATGGTCGAAGCGGAGGAGAGAGAGTCGACGTGGGGAAGTGATCGCGTCGACCGAATATAAAATAGGGGAAATCAATTTGAGCCGTTGGATCAAGGAATCGACGGCTCGGATCAAATCACATGAACCGACACAGCAAGAGACAGTCAACTGGAGAACAAAAGGCAGTCGACTGGATGAAGTGATAAAATTAATGCTCAGAAAGATGGGCAGTCGACTGGCAAGTATAATGCAGTCGCCTGTCCACTGGACAGTCGACTGACTATACTCAACAGTCGGCTGGCTGAGAATTAATACAGATCACAAGAATAACAGAGAACACTGTAAAAATTCGACAGAGAGTACAGTCGCCTGATAACTAAATTGCTGTCGCCTGTTAATCTAACAGTCGACTGTAAAACAGTCATCAGTCGGCTGTGCGAAAGATACCAATTTTCATATAGAGGATATAGAGTAGGGCAGTCGACTTTCAAAAGAAAAACAGTCGTCTGTCCTGGTCCAAAAATGCACAGTGAGATAGAATTCCAGAGAATAAGAACACTCACCCTAGGACCTATACTCTAATCACAAATACGTCGTAAAATCAGAATGAGAACGATAAATCCATTGAAACACAAATTACTCCAATCAACTTCGAAAACTCATGAAATCAAATAAGTCACAATTGTCTTTCTTAATCTCATAAAACAATAAAGCACATGAAGAAAGACAATCAAAAATATGAGCTCAATAAGGAGTTATAGCATGAAAATTGAGCTTCTAGATTTCAGATTCACCCATAATTCCCAATTGTCCACGCAACCTCACAAATGAATCTTCTTTAAGAGGTTTAGTGAAGATATCGGCAATTTGTTTTTGGGTTTCAATGTACTCTAAGATGATGTCCTTCTTAGCTACATGATCATTTATAAAATGGTGTCTCACGTCTATGTGTTTGGTACGAGAGTGGTGTACCGGATTCTTGGAAAGACAAATAGCACTTTGGTTATCAACCATGATAGGGCAAGTATCACAATTGACACCATAGTCACTAAGAGTGTGTCTTATCCAAAGAACTTGTGCACATGCAAGACCCGCGGCAATATATTCCGCTTCAGTCATGGACAATGACACCGAATTCTGTTTCTTAGAGAACCAAGAAACTAAGAAATTTCCTAAGAAATGGCATATGCCACTAGTACTTTTCCTGTCGGACTTGCATCTGACAAAGTCGGCATCACTATATGAGATTAACTCATACGTGCTAGACTTAGGGTAAAGTAACCCATAATCTAGGGATTGATTGAGATAACGAAATATTCGTTTAACTGCAATCAAGTGTGACTCCTTAGGTCTTGCTTGAGATCTAGCACATATACATACGGAAAACATGATATCGGGCCTACTAGCGGTTCAGTAAAGTAAGTTACCGATCATACCTCGATATAGACGAACGTCTACATCTTTTCTGCTTTCATCCTTATGTAGATGAGTAGTAGTACTCATGGGAGTCCTTTTGCTTGAAGACGATTCCATCCCGAATCGCTTAATAAGCTCCCATGTGTACTTTGTCTGATGTATAAAAGTGCCATTCTCCATTTGTCGAATTTGCAATCCAAGGAAGTAGGTGAGCTCTCCCATGTGGCTCATCTCAAACTCATCCTTCATAGACTTGGAAAATTCTTGACAAAGATTAAAGTTAGTAGAACCGAAAATAATATCATATACATAAACTTGAATCAAAAGAATGTCATTTTCATAATCTTTAATGAAGAGTGTAGAATCAACTTCTCCCATTTTAAAACCTAAATTCAAAAGAAAGGTCTTAAGGCGATCATACCAAGCTCTAGGAGCTTGTCTCAATCCATACAACGCTTTCTTAAGTTTGAAAACATGGTTTGAAAATTTCTCATGAATAAAACCGGGAGGTTGAGAAACATAGACTTCTTCATTTACAAATCCATTTAAAAATGCACTTTTAACATCCATTTGAAATAATTTAAAATTATTATGGGATGCAAAAGATAAAAGTAACCTAATAGCTTCTAATCTAGCTACGTGGGCAAAGGATTCTTCGAAATCAATACCTTCCTCTTGCCGGTAGCCTTAAGCTACTAACCTTGCTTTGTTCCGTTTGATTACCTCGTTTTCATCCGTCTTATTCTTGAAGATCCATTTGGTCCTAATAGCTTGGTGACCACTTGGAAGAG
Organism: Scilla litardierei; assembly: GCA_030789695.1. Classification (NCBI taxonomy): domain Eukaryota; kingdom Viridiplantae; phylum Streptophyta; class Magnoliopsida; order Asparagales; family Asparagaceae; genus Scilla; species Scilla litardierei. The sequence goes on from CM061141.1 coordinate 140,627,618, forward strand.
GTACAGTTCCCAAACTTCATTTCTCTCGAATTGCGCTAGTTCTTCTTCCATTGCCACTATCCAAGAGCTATCCTCACAAGCTTCTTGAATGTTCTTTGGCTCAATGGTAGAGACGAATGCGCAATGGGAGAATTCTTCAATTCTTGATCTCGTTCGAACACCCACACCAATATCTCCAATAATTTGGTTATGGGGATGGTTGCGAACGGTCGGGTAAGCTTTGGGTAAACCTGGATCACTAGGAACAACTTCAACAACTTCGTTAGAAGTGTTAGTCTCAACAATATTATCATTAATCTTAACATTATTAATAGAGTCACAAAAAATCTCTACATTATCATCATCAACATGAGGAAAGTCAAAATCTTCATAAAAAGATACGTGAAGTGATTCCTCAATCGTTGAAGAAGTTTTGTTGTATATCCGGTAGGCTTTGCTACGTGTGGAATATCCAACAAAAATTCCTTCATCGGATCTTGGCTCAAATTTGTCTAATTTACCAAAGGTGTTCTTTATAAAACATTTTGAACCAAAGACACGAAAATATTTCACTTGAGGCTTTTTATCATAAAACAACTCAAAACAAGTTTTGTTTGTTCGGGGTCTCACTAGGATCCTATTGAGCACATAGCATGTCGTGTGCACCGCTTCTGCCCAAAATTGTAGTCCTAAATGACTATCATGGAGCATAGTGCGAGCACACTCAATAAGAGTCCTATTCTTTCTTTCTACAACACCATTTTGTGGTGGTGCACGAGGAAAGGAATAGTTATGAGTTATCCCGGGGTCATCACAAAACTTAGTAAAAGACTCATTCTCAAATTCTCCTCCATGATCACTACGAATAGTGCTAATGGTGGATCCTAAAAGATTTTGAATCTTCTTTGCAAATTTGGTAAACTCTTCATGAGCTTCATTCATATTAGTTAAGAATGAAACCCAAGTAAATCTGGAAAAGTCGTCAACGACAACTAGTCCATAATAAGCATTACCTAAAGATGCGGTTCTAGTTGGCCCAAATAAATCTAGATGTAGAAGTTCCAGGGGCCTCTTAGAAGTAATCCCTTCTTTAAGCTTAAATGAAGATTTACTTAGTTTACCTCTTTGACATGAATCACAAAAGTTTTTCTTATTAAAAACAATCTTAGGAAAACCTTTGACTAGATCATGCTTAGCTAACTTATATAAGTGCTTGAAGTGAACATGACCAAAACGGCGATGCCATAATAGTTGTTCACTCGTGTTAGCAACTAAGCAATGTTCTATGGTTTTAGGCAATCTTAAACTATAAATATTTTTACGCTTAATACCGGAAAATAAAACATTTGAATCACAATCAACAATAGTACACAATCCTTCTCCGAAGTTAACCTTGTAACCTTTGTCACAAAGTTGACTTATGGAAATGAGGTTGTGACATAAACCACTAACAAGATAAACATTAGTAATTAGGGGTTTGGAAGGATTACCAAAGATACCTACTCCAATGATGGTTCCCTTTTGATTACCTCCAAAAGTGACCGTTGCACCATCTTTGATGCTAATCACTTCGGAGAGCAATGAGGGATCTCCCATCATGTGTTTGGAGCAACCGCTATCCAGAATCCATCCTTTCCCTTTAGAGCTAATAAGGCATTTATTGCTCTTCTTATTTCTCTTGGGTACCTATATAATATACCATAAGCTTATGGTACCCAATGTTTGTTGGGTCCAAGGGGATTAGCCCTTTTGAAGCCAAGTCCAAGTGGACTTCCGCTTCCCAACATAGTTACTATTTCTAATTACATCATGAAAGTAGGAATCAATATAAGCATTCCTAACATTTAAACTAGTGTTCTTAGGACCCCAAATAGTGTACATCTTGGGAGTCCTATTCTAGTTGCATGCATATGTGTTGGATTTCTATGCGGTGCATGCTTCTTAGGAACATGATTTCTAGCATAAAGATGTGGTGGAGGATATGCATTGTACATTCTAGGATGATATGTATTCTTGGGAACATGCATATTATATGAAGCATATTGATCATGCATGACATGTGGAGAATTAGCATACATGAAAGAATGATGCGTATGAGCATATGGGTGTGTGGGAGCACGTACATGAGTATTTCTCATGTGTGGTTGTGTACGTGTCTGTGGGTGCGGAGCATAAAATGTGTCATGATTATCCACTTGTGAAGTAGGATGTTTCCTACGTGGATGAGTATTAGTGTACATGTAAGCATGGCCTTGCTTTTGGTTTCCACCCTTAGTGGGTTTCTTGTCAAAAGGAAGAGAAGGTGATGTAGTGACATTCTTGGTAGGATTGCTACCTATAGTGTCTTTGACACCACTTGTGGATGCACCGGAGGACGGCCTCACAAAATCTATAGTGACACCACTATAGGAGGTGCGAGCATTAGATGCATTTGCCTTTACAAATCCAAGACCAACACGATGTGTGGATGGAAATTGGTTTGCAAGGAAATCATCCAATTGTCCTTGTCCCTTATTGAATCTCACAATACGGGAGGAAATGAGCTCATATTTCTCCTTTAAAGAAGAAATGTTGGTATCCAAAGTGGACACCCGTGCTTTGAGCTCGTGCACTTGGGTTTTAAGAGAATCATTCTCTAATCCCAATTGTGTGTGGAGTGTAACTAGATCACTATTATTCATGGGATGTGTTTGATCTAGTTGAGATTTGAGGGAATTCACCTCATCTCTCAATGTGACATTTTGAGAAGCTAAGTTTGCTTTCTCAAGAGTTAAAGTATCAACAATGGTGTCATTGTTGATAATGCATGGAATGGATGACTTGCTAACTTTTGATTTCTTTAAGCTAGAGTATTTAAGCATTAAAGATTGGTATTTAGCAAGTAGTTCTTCATTAGCTATACGAAGTTCATCCATTGTTACCTCGGTGTTATCCGTATCTGAATCACTCTCATCCGAGAGTGGGTCTTCAAGTGCCATGAAGCACATGTGGGCGCTCTCACCCTTCTCATCATCGGAATCATTTGATGAGTCATCACTTGAGTCATCAAAGGTACCGACGAGTCCTTTCTTCTTGTCTTTCTTGTTATTGTTGGACTTGTGTTACTTTGGTGCCTTCCACTTTTCTTTGTTGTTTAGCATTGTGCAATCCCTCTTGATGTACCCTGGCTTATTACACTTATAACAAAGAGAGGAAGTAGCATTAGTAGACTCAAAACATTTGTTGGAGGGAAATTTACCTTTGCGGAAGAAGCATTGGAACTTCTTCGCCATTTGGGCCATTTTAGCCAAACCCATCTCGTTCTCGGATTCATCACTTTCAGAGGATGACGAATTGGCGTTGAACGCCAAAGCTTTCTTCTTGGCCTCCGAGGGATTCATCATGGCTCGAATCTTCAATCGGTTATCACGTCTTACTTTGTAAGACATAAGAGTCCCGATGAGATTCACCACGGTGTAGTTCTTCAAGTCATTGACCTCCTTAATGGCGATTGCTCGTCTTTTCCATTTGGAGGTCATCCCCATGATAATCTTCCTTACCTTTTCAGGTTCGGTGTAGATTTGGCCAAGGGCTTCCAATTCGTTTGTGATGTCGGTAAAGCGTATGTACATCGACGCAATGCTCTCATTTTCATGCATGTGAAACAAGTCGAAGTTTGCACTGCAACATATAACTTTGAAAGCTTTACCTTATTCGTTCCCTCGTGGGCAATGATGAGATGGTTCCAAATTTGATATGCACTCTTACATGTGCATATCTTGTTGAACTCATTCGGGTCCAACGCACAATGAAGAGCGTTCATTGCTTTAGCGTTGTTGACTTCGGCGGACTTCTCGGAAGTCGTCCATTTTTCGAAATCCCCTTCGGCGGGCTCGACGTACTCCTTGTGGAGAGTTCTCCAAAGAGAAGCACTCCTAAGGAATGTCTCCATCCTACACTTCCAATAACCAAAATTAGTACCATTGAAACGTGGAGGACGTACCGTAGATTGACCTTCGAAAAGTGTGGACGCTCCATCACGGTCGTGATTGTTGTACATAGGCGGTGGAGGAACGTTGTTGTTGTTGGATGCCATAGATAAACCCTTGCACTCTGATACCAATTGTAAGGACCCTGTCTATGGGGAAAACACTAGAAGGGGGGTTGAATAGTGTTTATGCAAATTTAAAAGGAATTTACGCCAAATAAAATGCAATCCAACAAATAGTGTGGAATAGAAAAACAACCCAAAGAGAAACACACGCAAACGCAGATATGTTTCAAGGGTTCGGATTACCCAAGTCAACTCCCGACTTGTTCCCGGTAATCTTACGTCCCTACCACCCGGATACCACCGGATACTCAAGTTAGAACCCTAACTTGAGGTTTCCTTAAAATCCACTTGTAGCAACCCTACAATTGCAATCGAATACAATCGATGTCCTTGACTCCCACAACCAGGGAGCAAGCAAAAACCACTCTCACAACCGAGAGCACAATTCAAAAAAAGAAGTTATGAAATCTGAAAGCAACACTTACAATCACCTATGCCTTGAAGTAGAACTTGAAGGAGAAGTGTGATGTGTGTTGAAGAACTCTCTTGGAAGAGAGGAGAAAAGCCCTTTCTCTTGACTACACCAATTGCCTAGAAGATCAATCTTTGGTTCTAGGTTGGAGAGCAAGAGAAAAAGATTTGGAAATACTTAGGGCTTTAGATTTGAGAGCTTTGATCTTTGGAAATGAAAGCTTGAAGGATTTTGCAATGAATGAGTAACCTTCCAATGAAACAGTAGAAGCTCTATTTATAGCTTTCTCAAATCCACAAAACACTTTAGGCAAAAACCCAATCGAAATCCGTGAGAAAAATCTCAACGGATATAATCTGAACTCGCGACAGTCGACTGTTGAACAATCCACAGTCGACTGTTGCACAGTCAGCAAGGGTAGGTGAGAATTCATAACGGTAACTTACCACGTGGATAGTCGACTGATGAAGCCAAGACAGACGTCTGTTAAACCAACAGGCGACTATACATTCTTTGACAGGTGACTGGCCGCGAGATGAGTAAGTTAGACAAATACTGGAAATCTCACAAGATACAGGACAGACGACTGATGCAAGAAACACAGTCGACTGTTAATCAGAACAGGTGACTGTATAACCTTAAACAGACGACTGTCATAAACATGATAAATTTCCAGAGAGCTGAATCAAAGAATTGATTTACAGACAGGCGACTGTTGCAGCATAGACAGTCGACTGATCTAATAGACAGTCGACTGTTGCAGCATAGACAGTCGACTGATCTAATAGACAGTCGACTGTATATACAGCATAAGTCGACTGGCCGTAGAAGTGAGATCAAAACAGAGTTTGGGCAAGGAGAGACAGGCGACTGATGTACAACACACAGTCGACTGTCACAAGGACATGCGCCTGTGAATCGTTCAACAGTAGCCTGTACGAAATAATCAGAGAAGGCCCAAAACTGCATAGTAATAGTCTGTGCATAACAGGCGACTGTAGAGCAAAACAAAGTCGACTGTTTTTTAGACAGGCGACTGTAAACTGTTCAGCAGTCGGCTGTTATGAACAATTCTAGCACAAACAAAAGAGAATTGAATTAGGATCAAAGGACAAAGGTCTAGAGATGTCCTATGACTGAAAGTAGATGTGTGTGAGTGCTCCATCAAAGTTCTACTTCTAAGCTACATACTAGAAGAGATAAAAGAAAAATTACATTGACGAATAATCTCTTCTTTCCATCGTATGAGCTTGAAGTCTTTACGGAGCTTCAATCATCAATCTACGATCATCCAATTCATATCATTTGCCTTCAATTACGTTTGTGAGTCATCCATTGCTAGTTGATCTTCATAGTAAGATTAGGCAATGGATTAATTGCAAAATAGGGGATTAGTCACAAGTATTTATGTTTGCGCATCATTAACACCATGTAGGGAGAAGTCCAATACTCAACAGCCATTTCTTTTAATGTGCGATTCTTTCTTTCGACCACCCCATTTTGTTGAGGTGTTCTAGGAGAAGAGAATTCATGTAAAATTCCTTTTTCAAAACAAAATTTTTCAAAAATAGCATTTTCAAACTCACCTCCATGATCGCTTCTAATTTTTAAAATGGAAGAATTTTTCTCATTAGAAACTTGTATGCAAAAGTTTTGAAAATGGTCAAATGAGTCTGATTTTTTGGCTAGGAAGTATACCCATGTATATTTAGAGAAATCATCCACCAGTACTAAACAATACTTTTTACCTCCTAGGCTAGCAATGTCTGTTGGACCAAATAAATCCATGTGCACTAATTCCAATATGCGTGTGGTGGCAACTTCATTAATGCTAGAGAAAGTAGATCTAGTTTGCTTACCTTTGGTGCATGCCACGCACAACTTACCATTCTCATATGTCTGATGCGGTAGTCCTCTTACCAAATTTTTGTTTTCCAGCTTCTTTATCAATCCCATGCTTGCATGTGCTAATCGTCTATGCCATAGTGTGGCCTCTTCTTCACCTACAAGCAAGCATTTAGAAACAGTTAGTTCTTCAATCATAAGAGTATAAACATTATTCTTTCTATTTGCAGTAATAATAATGTCACCGGTAGAGATATCAATGATTCTACAAAGTTTTGCATCAAATTAAACTTTCATACCTTTGTCGCACAGCTGACTGATAGAAATGAGGTTATGTTTCAACTTTCCAACCAATAGGACATCTGTAAGCTGAAAGGTGTCGTTACCTACAACACCTTTACCAATTACCTTGCATTTTCCATTGTCCCCTAAAGTAACACTTCCTCCTTCATGCTTTGCAAGGCTAAGGAACTTTTCTCTTTCACCTGTCATGTGTCTTGAGCAGCCAGAGTCTAAGTACCACTCACATTTTTGTCCCTTAGCCGTGCCATGTACCTACACATAAGAAGAGCATGATATGTGTGACCTAGGAATCCAAATAGGTCCACTAGTGTTAGTTACTTTATTTTTTGGAACCCAAATTTGCTTAAATTTGATGTTGGTATTCCTATACTTGCAATTATAATAAGCATGACTAACACCACCACATGTATAACATTTAGCAAAAATGCTTCTTCCTACACCAGTTTCTTTTTGATGCTTTCTATTAATTCTAGGCCTCTCATCAATTTTATTTCCATATCCCAAACCACGCCTGTTATTTCCTTGTATCTGAATACCTAGAATAATGTCTAATGAATGCTTTCCAGCACCAAATTTTTTAATAGACAATTCAAGATCAGATATTTTAGACTTTAAAAACATGTTCTCATTAACAAGCATGGTACATTTACTAATGAAGGCCTTCTTGTTCTCTTCCTCACTCTTTTTCAGATTAGCCATCCTCTTTTCTTGCTCTTTATTTTCATTTATTAGCAGGCAAATCTTCTCATTTAGTGATTCATTTTCAACTTCTAGCTTAATCATATTTAGTTTAAACATGCTAATATCGTTAAGCAAAGTAGAGCAATTCAGACATTCAGTTTCAGTAGATATACAAGATTTTCCCTTTTTCAAAGAGCTAATAGTAGAATCACATGCAACAAGCTTCTATTTAATTTCATCAACTTCTAATGACATATTATAATTGTCTTGTTGCAATTCAATTAGCATCTTTAAACTTCTCTACATGGGATTCGAGTAACTCAACAGTTGATTCCAACCTTTCAATTTCATTTTGCATTTCTTTAAAAGTAGTCACGAGTTGAGCTTTAGTTAAAGATTTTACCTCATCTAGTTGTCCTATCAGGCAAAGAGAGGAGTGTGCAACTTCCTCTTGAGATTCATCCTCGCTGTCCATATCCCATATGAGCATCTAAGATTTCCCCTTTTGCTCCGCAGCGTTGTTCTTTCCTTGAGGGCATTGCTTCATAAAGTGTCCCTGCTTTTTGCATTTAAAGCATATAACTGGATCGGTAGTAGTCTGCTCAAAAGATTTATTATTAGAATTAAATTTAGAGCGATTAAACCTTTTCAGCTTCTCTGATCTTCCGTTGCCAGTTCTGATATATTTCTTGAAGCTTCTCACCAAAAAAGCCTCCTCCTCATCTTCATCTTCATCCTCTTTAGCCTGAAGGGCTATTGCCTTTGAAGTCTTCATTTCATCTTTCTCTCTCAGTTCAATGCTCTGCAGCTCCAACTCGTGGGACATCAGGTTCCCTATCAGATCATCCACTTTCATTTGCGATAAATCCCTTGCTTCCTGAATAGCTGTGATTTTGGGACGAAAGGTGCTAGGCAATGCTCTTAAGATCTTTCTGATTTGCTCCAGACTCGAGTACGGCTTTCCAAGAGAGGTAGATTTATACACGATGTCTGTGAACCTCGCAAACATCTCTTTAATTGACTCTGATGGAAGCATGCGGAAGCTTTCATATTCAGTGCTGAGTAGCGCACGTCTGGACTCCTTAACCTGCGATGTACCCTCATGAGTCACCTCCAGATTATGCCAAATTTCCTGCGCTGTTTGACATTGAGATATACGGTTAAACTCAGTTTTATCTAAAGCACAAATCAATGCATTCATAGCTTTATTATTCAATGAAAAGCGCTTCTTATCAAAGTCATCCCACTTATCTTCTGGTTTTATCATTTCATTATTAGCAACATTAATGGTGGGAGGTTTATAGCCTTTTTCTACAATGCTCCATACATCATAATCAACAGCAGCTAAATAAATCCTCATCCTAGTTCTCCAATACACAAAATCAACACCGTTAAACTTAGGGGGACGAGAAATAGACTAACCCTCAGCAAAAGCAGAATCAGACATATTCATAGACATGATCAACTAGGCTAGATCCTCTAAACTAGCTCTGATACCACTTGTTGGATCTGGATCTAAGCCTGGGGGGTGAATAGGCTTATAAAAATTCTCGTGCAACCCACGAGAAATCACACGCAGTTATAGCACAATCAATCAGATGCAGAGTATAAAAAAGCAGTCACAGCATGCACAGGCGATATACCCTGGTTCGGTCGCACCCACGACCTACATCCAGCCCCAAAAGCAATACTAGATTATTAAAGTTAACTGGTACAACGTGTAGCTAGAGTACCAACTCTACACTCACCTGGCCCTCAGTACCTGCACTCACCAAAGTGCCCAAACAATAACAATACTAGTAAAGCTCTCTCTTGGCTAGTCCCAACTAGCCAAGTCCCCAAACAAATAATAATATAGTTTCACAGAGATCACAGCACCAAATCACAAATAAAATAAAGTTCGGAATTTAGAATTGCTCAGTCGTGACGGTGTCGATGTCTCTGTCGTTCAGCGCGTGGTCAGATCTAATCTGACAAGTAGTAGTCCCTCGTCTTCCTAATCAGAACGTTGCGGCTTGGAGTAATGTAGCAAGTCACGGCTTTGCAATGAAAACCAATTTGTGAGCTCCTGAGGAATTGATAACATGCGGCCTGCTCCTCTCACAAAAATAATACTGCAGCCTGTCAACAAACAAAAAGCACAACCTTCCCAAAACTTTCGGCTACCCTTCTCTTGAGAGTTGATTGGTTTGTAAAAATAAGAAGGCATGTGCTTTGGTAATCTCAAAAGGAAGAACACACTAGTAATTCGGCATGTGCTCTTGGATTAAAATGATGGAGAGAGAATGACAGGTTATAGGAGATTTGTGTAAGTCAAATGGGACGGCCTGAGCTATCCAGAAATTTCAAAGGTGCGGCTTCCCTGGGAATAGAGCATCAGATCAATGATAAAAAATTTCGGCCTAAGCTTTCGAATTTTTGTTTCTTTTCAATAGGGTGTTTCGGCTCTTGGAGATTGCCAAAGGGAAGAGGAACAATGAATTTCGGCTGCTTGGTCTTGGAATTGCAAATGGGAAGGGATTTCTTTTCCCAGGTTTTGTGCGGCTCTGTGTATTGAGGATGATGATGAAAAATAAAAAATGAATAGCTCTAAATTTTTTTTCGTTGCTTCAAGAGGTGCGGCTAAAAAAACCTAGATGAAAGTTCGGCTGCCCTCTTAGGGTTTTTATATTTTTATAGGTGACGGCCAAAAGAAGTGATGCTGCTACATGAATTTTTTGAAGTTCTCTTTTTAAAAAAAACACGGGCCTACCCTCTGTATTTGATTTCCTTTGGCCCATTTGTCTTTGTACCCTTCTTCCCACTATATGGTAGATATGAGCTCTAGTAGATATGAACCAAATCAAGTAGAGTATCACCTTCTCCCCATCATATTGGTCACGTCTCACAATGAGTCTCTTCAAGATTTGCCTTTTCTGAAACACTTAACACACACGTTAAGAACGTTCACACACGTTTGTTATCATCAAACACGAAGTTCATAGATCGTTGCTACCAACAGGTCAGACCTCTTTGAGCTGTTTTGGGGGTAACTTGGGCATCTGGCGTCCGATTTGGACGCCGTTCGAACATGTGTTTAGAGCGGTACATTCCCATCTTACAGGTAACCTTTTACATGCATTTATAATATTAAATGTGGTCTTAAACAATTTAAGACACATTTAACCCCTTTTGCATCATAAGCAAATAAGTCCCTATCTTGGCTTAAAACTATCATTTGCATCAAATGCAATTTTCTCTCCCTTGCACCAAATGCAAATAATTCTCCCTAATGATTCTACCTATTATTAGAAGAAGGTCGCACTCTGTGTGAGACCCTACAGCATGACCCTTACTACAGGTTGGGCTCGAAGCCCTATACGGAAGTGAACACGAGCAGTGGTTGTCGTCCCTGTTTCAGAATCATAATTATATGGTTGACTCGTCGACATGAGAATTGTCGGGACCACCCTGACTGTGTGTGTGATGAGTTCTGCAGTTTTAGTCTCTTCGTCTAAACTATATCGTGTAGATCAAGTCTAGGGTGCGGTCAAACTGTCAACCCCAATAACTTGACTCCAGTTAGTTTTCATCGATCTTCAGTCAACTAATGTTGGACTTCTTCCAACATACTCTGATCAGAGATTTTACTAAAGACCGAACTAACTCTGCGACACTAACTCCCATTGACCGAGAGAGACGAATCCTCTCTTGGTCATTACTCTCCTCGTACGCTTCAAGTGACACCCAATCAAAGACCTTTTGACAAGCCTAGCCTCAAAGCTAGGTTAGTGATCTAAATGGCACCGTTCACGCACAGGTTCATAAAATGACTGTAACGACCACTTTTCGTTGTACGTTTTTCGTGCACGTGCTTTGGCCGTGCACGTGTTTGTTTTAGACTTTATTTGTTTGTGAACACTTTCGTGTGTGATGCCGTCGTGAACGTCTCTGAGAGTATTAAATAGTGGCACTAATTTGGAACGACGTTTCTTGAGTCGTTTTCCACAATTTAAACTTACTCGATGAGACGTGACGATTTTCACTTTTGACGGGAGACGTTTCTATTTTTAGTTTCGTCGTCCGACGTCGAAACTGAGATCCGTCTTCTTAGTTAGCTCACATTCGTCATCACGATCACCCTGATATTTATTTTATAATTTTTGGAGTTTATTTGACCACTTTTATATTTTTAACAAGTTTTATAATATTTTTAATAATTTATTTTTAAATTAATTTCGGCCAAATAAAATTTATTTGAGTTTTAAACATTTTAAAGAATTTTTGAGCCAATTTCCAGCTCATTTGGACCAGGTCAAACCCTTGGATGAGTTGGAGTAATTGAATTTCAAATTTTAAATCTTTTTGAACTTCTAATCCTATTAGATTTAGCCCTAGACCAAGTCAACCCATCTACACTATATAAACAACCTTTAGGAAGACCTATTTTCACAAGAAATTAGCCCTAGCCTCTCCCAAAACCAAAATTGGACGTTGCGACGATTCGTCGCAACGTTGCGACAAGTTTCCCCCGCTCCGACCGAGAGAACGGGCTCCGTTCTCCCGCTCCGACCGCTGGCCGCCCCCGCACCCAGCTTGGCTGCACCGCTCCGCTCCGTTCGTCCGCTACGACCGATAGGACCTCTCGGTCAGACCGAGAGAACCGCCTGGCTTTTCGCACCGCACCGACCCGCTGCGCTGCACCAAGCCGTTCCCCCGCAGCGACCGATGGAGCTCCCCGCACCGAGGCTGTACGACCGATGGCCAATCGTCGCAACCCCGCATCCGTCGCACCGCTTGCCACCGTGGGCCCCCCAAGTTCTCCAGAGGTATTGTGGGTCCCCCAAAGGTCCCTAGGACTGCTGTGGGCCCCACCTAGGTGTGTTCTCTTCGGCGACTTGCCGCGTACGACGTCGTCGCACGTTGTAGCCCGTCGTCGCACGTGCGAGCTTTGGAATCTGGAATCGTCGCCCCGGTTGACGCTCTGAACTTTCCAGCGAGGAAACTATATTGGAATCTGGACTTGGAGCGCGATATTATTATTCCAACCACCGGCGTCGCTACCCGACGCCGGTGTAGCTTTCGCGTCGTGTTGAGGTAACGCTTTGCACCCCTAGGACCCCCAACCAAATTGCATGCTAATCAAGACTAAAATTGATGTTTTTAAAAGTATTTTAAATATTTTAAATTCACTAATGAAGATTAATAATATGGACTTTAGTCCGGTGGACTTGTGCACGTAGGAATTGTGACTTTGGACTCGTTGGATGGTGTTTCCTTGACGTGATAGTTGCAGGCAAGTGAAACTTGCCAACTCTTGTGTAGGGCCATGTTTTTAGGCCACTTTCTTGTTCCTAGCGTAAAAGAGACTAGCCAGTGAAATGATAGCTGGCTAGACGCCTACTTGATCTAGTTTGACAACGAAACTAGATCCGTCACCTAATTGATCTAGCTTGACAACGAAGCTAGATCCAACCCTTAAACTTGTCATTCGTGCATGCTAAACTGTCACGTTTACTTTTCTTACTTGTACGCTTTACTACTTGCCATGCCATGTCATCCATGCATTGAATGTTGCATTCGTAGCACACGCTACAATACTTGTCCTCGTACTACTTGTCCGGCTAGGTGCACCCCTACACCATACTTGTTTAAACACTTCCTGGCTCGTGGTCCAGAAGCGAGCATTACCGTTCGGGGGTAAGGCCCTGGCTCGACACACGTGGAGGGGTAGGGATAAACGTTCACTTGAGCTTAGGAGTGGCCTGATCCGCCCTCTAGCCAAAAGATGGAATCCATGTGCACGAGGTGCTTACTTTTCTTGTCTTGTACTTGTCTTGTGAATGTCATGCCATGCTCGTACCTTACTTCGCTTTACTTTACCTGTTGCACTCATTACTTTAACTGCCATGTCATTGCATCATGCTAGAACTTTTAGGTTGCTCTTACTTGTACTTTCAGTTTCACTTGCACAAGTCTTCCAGACTTGCTGACATGTGCCCCTTGCTCTTTTGGGTGTCACATGTTAGACCCTGAGCCAGAGACCGTTGCTGAGTACGTGATGCCATGCTGACGCTGAGTCTGAGTCCATGATTGCACAGGAGGATTTTGGTGGACACCGGTGACCATTCTTTGAGTCTTTGTTGAGCTTTATTTTGTTTTAGGCCTTTTGTTAGTTGTTGGTGCGTAGCACCGTTGTTTTGTGCTTTGTACTTTTGTTGGCCATGTTTGGGCCTTTAGTCTCTTTTTCTTTTAGCCTGGTGGCTTTTCTGTGATGTTGGAATTTATATTTATGGATATTCTGAGATTATTCTTTTGTCTCATTTCATTATTATTATCTTTGTTTCGTTCGCGTTGCAAGGACCTGCAGTTTTAAATTGATAGACGCTTATCGGACTTGCAGCTTTGTAGCTTCAAGTCTGAGCGGACCTTCTCACGCTTCGCCTCCATATTTTTGGGAAGCGGGGCGTGACAATGACATCAAGTCAAAAGACCAACTTGCCTATCATCACTAAGAGTTATCATTGATAGATTGGTCAATATAACTATATGATAACTCTTGTGGATCGTTAAGTGAACTCATTCTCTAATGAGCACCTGTGTCTCGCTTCGACTTTGCCAAGTCAAAACGACCATGAGATCATCGTCACCGCTATACGGTGAAGACTAAGACACAATGATCTATCCGATGTTTCGATATCCTTCTCTTGAAACTCTACGACCACGAACCCTTTTAGACTTATGCTACAGACGGTCAAACATTTCTCCATGATCGAGATACTCATCTCGATACATGTTTGACCTTGCATAAAGTATCCGGACTTTACTTAAGTTAATATCTAATGTTTACTACATTATAATAAAACTTAGATAAATTATTACCAAACAGCTTACTGTTATTTCGAACACGACGTTTGTATTGTTCACACAGAGATAAATTGCCTCGAGGGCGTCATCTCTCAACAATTGTTGGTCACCGAGAAATTGAAGCGGAGGGCGTACTCCAACGTGCTCCCCTCCGAAGTCTCAATCACGATGCCGGCTCCGCTCCCCGATGCGGTGGCCGATCCATCGACGTGGACGACCCACTGCTAGCCCTCGGACTGGTGGAAGTAGAGGGAGGATTTTCGACGATGAGCTGCTGGGGTACCGCGCCCAGGTGATCTTCTGGCGGGGCCTTGCTAGTCTCCCACACGGTACATTCTGCCACGAAGTCAGTGAGCGCCTGCACCTTGATCGTTGCCCTTGGTTTGTAAATATTGTCAAACACGCTGAGCTCAACACTCCAATTCAGCATCTGGCCTGACCTCTCCAGCTTCCTCAGGTTCTTTTCCAGCGATGAATTGGTGTAAACGACAATGGTATGCGCCTGGAAATAGGGTCGAAGTTTTCTTACGGTCAAGACTAGGCAATAGGCCATCTTCTCAATGGGGTCATATCGGGTCTCCGCATCTCGGAGCACCCGACCGGCGTAATAGACCGGCCTCTGGATGCCCCTGTTCTCCTTTACGAGGATCGAGCTCACAGCTTCCTCAGTTGTGGCAAGGTAGAGGCCGAGTTGCTCTCCTTCTTTGGGCTTCGCAAGCAATGGCGGGCTTTACAGGTATGCCTTCAACTCATCGAAGGCTCTTGCGTAGGAGTCATCCCACTTCACCACCTTTCTTTTGTCCTTTTTCCCAGCGAGGGCTGTAGGATCTAAATAAGGCCTAGAGGGGGGGTGAATAGGCCTTTGACCAAATTATCGCAAGATAAAAATTAAGCCTAGTTTACAGCATGCAGTTTAGGAATCAGACAATCAAAGCATTCACAGAAGACACAGAATTTAACGTGGTTCGGTCCCCATGACCTACGTCCACCCCAATGAGCAATCACTTATACTGTTTCTTTAAGAAGTTACAATCTCCCTTAGATTGGTGCACCAACACCAACCTGTCAGACCAACTCAAGCTCACCAAAGCCAAAAAGAAACATACAAGTATCACTCCCCAACCCAACTTGCCCCAACAAGTTTGGTTCCCAGAATCCCAAATAACGGAAGAAATTATATTACAGAAATGCTGATCAAAACATTAATAACTTCACAAATAAATAAGATCAAGAGTTTAGAAAGCTCATTTGTGAAGATCTCTCTGGTTGTCGTCTTTCAGCACATCAGTAGCTTCGCAACGCTTCTTACGGAATGATGATCGGATGTCTGTAGAAGAAGTAGTCGCTGTCCCCGTGGAAGTAGTCGGTAGAAGTTCCTCACTCAAAGTGATCTCATTTTCTGCACAGGAGGAACTAGCTGCTCAACTTGCTATCACTGCGTCGGGGATGAAGTCACGGTCGCAACGCTTCTTACGGAACTCAATTTGGATCTCTAGAACTCCACTTATTGATGAAAATGTGAAGAGATGTACATTGGTATTTATAGAATTGAGTTAACGGGTTTACGTCACTGTTCCAAGGGATCCGCACCCACGAAAATCACGTTTAAAATAGGCTTAACGGGTCGGGTTTAAAATCCGCTGTCGGCAGCGATATCAGCCGTTGGATCGAGCGGGATTCGCTGAGGAGCCGCCACGTGGCGGTCAAAATTCGCGCGTCGTCGCCCGCCTCCGCTGACCCGGACCCGCTTTGTCGGCAGCCGTTGGATCTCCGCGTGGACGGCGGAGATGCAGCCACGTCGCTCGCGGATGTCGACAGCTGCGCCCGCCATTTGCGACTTATCCGCTCGGTAGGTGACCGTCGGATCGAGATCGGGCGGCGGACAAGCGGCCACGTCGCCCCGCTTCGACCGACCGTCAAATGCGCGATGAACGACCAGGATTGCGCCACGTCGGTCGATTTAATTCTGCGATGAGGCGTATAAATGAACAGTACCGTATGCCGTATTTGCTGAGTATTTTCACTGTATTCTTGTGTATTTTGGCATCAAATAAATCCCAAAAATTCTGAAATAAATCTCAAAAATCCCATAGCTTCATATTGACATGTGAGAATATTTTCACCTCATTTCACCTCTTGTAGAAAAAGTTTCTTCTTTGTATACTCAGAATTTTCTCGTATTTCCCCGTATTTGGACTTCAAACAATCTCCATAAATCCTGAGAAAAATCCCATGCTATTTATAGCCTATGATTAACTCTAGGGTAGAGTTTCATAGCTATACTCTCTCGTTTGATCAGCTTGTGTAATTCCAAATGAAGTTTCAGCTCCGTATTTCAACGTACTTGAGTACGTGCATATGTAACTTGAGCAATCATGACTATAGGGACCTGTGACACACTCAACAAACAGATTAGAACAGTTCAGTAGGGTTTGTTATCATCAAACATAGGGTAGGATGTTGTTTCCAACAATCTCCCCCTTTTGATGAGAACAAACCAGACATTAAGATTACATCAAAAATGTGTGAAGTGTGTGAGTGTGTGAAGCATGAATATGAGCATGAATGGCAAAATGATATGCTCCCCCTATTGACATGCTCCCCCTATTGACATGCTCCCCCTATCTCTGATCAATCTTAATATTTCTCTCCCCCTTTGTTTTCATCAAAAAAAAATGTATGAAATAACATATGAGGAATGGAAAATTCAACATTATAAAGCAAAACAAAAGACAATACATCGATGACCACAAGGGATAAATAAGCAATAATCACCAAATCATAACTAGCAGAATTCATCTCCGTGCTCAAGTGTGATGATCAAATGTTTAGTACATATGGAGAGGTAATAAGGAATACAACCTGTCATAACCATCTTTTCCACTGAATATATGAACATCAAAGATTGAGTTTCCCCTTCTCATGTAATATGAGTTCAAGTTACCAATTCCAAACATGACCGAGAAGGATTTTTAAATGTGAAATGGCAGTGCTTGACGGACTTAACACCAACGCTAAAAAATGACATTTATAGCATAAGTTGGATGTCCAAGGGTAGTATCAAGGACATGGATCGTATCCATTTTTCATACGAAGCTCTGTGTATATATTTTGAAGACACTCGTCTTGCTATTCTTTTTATACACGTATATTTTGAAGAGAGCTTTTCTTTTTACCCATGCCTTGAAACATCATATCCCATTAAAACATAAATTAGTCCACCAACAACCACTTTTCTTATTCAAGATTACAATTCCATAGCAAAACATTTTGATCTGTGTAAGTGTGATTGGATGATGAAAAACGTTAGTTACTCATTAATGAATATGACCTAATTAAACATGTAGTCTTTGAATGCAAGCATTGTTAAGAATATAATATTCAAAATCCATAAGACATATGTTTTGCATTTAAAGCTGTTTCTGATGAAAAAAAATGCAAAAGGAGGAGATAGACAATTCACTTTCCCTTTCTGTTTATATTTTTCTTTTTCATTTTTTTTTATTTTTATTTTTCATTTTTTTTTATTTTTCTTTTTGTAGCACACCACACAAAAACAATAAAAGCACACCAAATAATATTTTCACTCTAAATATAATCAATAATGCCTAGTTCTAGACGTAGACGACAAAAACGATCTTCTGGCAAAGGTTTTGTAAAGATATCTGCCAACTGAGAATCGGTAGAAATATATTCAATGGATACATCCTCTTTTGCCAAATGATCTCTAAGAAAATGATGTCTTACATCTATGTGTTTTGTCCGAGAGTGATGAACAGGATTGTTAGAAAGATCTATAGCACTCTTACTATCACATCGTAATGGAACTTTTCTAAGATCCAAGCCGTAGTCAGACAGGGTTTGCATCATCCAAAGTACTTGGGCACAGCAACTGCCAAGGGCAATATACTCAGCTTCAGTAGTGGACAAAGCAACACTGTTCTGCTTACGACTAGACCAAGAAACCAATGAATGTCCTAGCATAAAACATGTTCCACTAGTGCTCTTTCTATCAATCATACTACCAGCATAATCAGCATCAGCATAGCCAACCAATTTAAGATTACCACAAGAGGGATACCATAGTCCAAGTGTAGGAGTGTGAATAAGATATCGAAAAATCCTCTTAATGGCTATCAAATGTGATTCTTTTGGACAGGCTTGAAATCGTGCACACAAACAGACAGAAAACATGATGTCTGGTCTAGATGCAGTTAAATAGAGTAAGGACCCAATCATACCTCGATAAAGCTTTTGGTCCACATTTATACCTTTGTCATCCTTTTCAAGCTTCGTCGTCGGACTCATTGGAGTTCGCATTGGCTTTGCATTTTCCATCCCAAATTTCTTCAACAGTTCTTTTATGTACTTGGTTTGTGAAACATATATGCCATCTCCAGTTTGTCTTACTTGAAAGCCCAAAAAGTATTTCAACTCTCCGACCAGACTCATCTCAAATTGATCCTGCATAACCTTTTCAAACTTTTGGCATAAAAGATCATTAGTAGCACCGTAAATAATATCGTCCACATAAATCTGAACAATAAGAAAATGATCCTGTTCATGCAAGATAAACAAAGTGTTGTCTGCACTACCCTTTTTAAAGTTATTTTCCAAAAGATATGAACTGAGACGGTCGTACCAAGCTCTGGGAGCTTGCTTCAGACCATACAAAGCCTTTTGCAACTTGTAAACGTGATTTGGAAAACTATGACTTTCAAAACCAGGGGGTTGTTCAACAAAAACATCTTCTTTCAAATAACCATTTAAAAATGCACTTTTCACATCCATTTGCTTCAATTTAAAACCTTTAAAACTTGCAAAAGCCAGCAATATTCTAATGGCTTCTAATCTAGCAACGGGTGCAAAAGTTTCATCACAATCAATTCCCTCAATCTGGTTATATCCTTTGGCCACTAATCTTGCCTTATTTCTGATTACATTTCCAGATTCATCAAGTTTGTTTTTGAAAATCCATTTAGTGCCAACAATTGGGTAATTATCAGGTCGGGGCACTAATGTCCAAACATTATTTCTATCAAACTGATTAATCTCATCATGCATGGCCATAACCCAACTTTCATCAGTTAAAGCAATTTCAACGTTCTTAGGTTCAATTTCAGAAATGAGGTCACCATGAATGCATAAGGCACACAAGTTATTGAAAGTGGATCGAGTGCGTATACCTTCCGTAGGAGTCCCCATGATCAGCTCAGGTGGATGATGTGGATTGAACCTAAGCTCTCCTCTTTCCAGTCTATTTCCTTGTGGTACTTCTGGTTCAGCTTCCTTTTGGCCTTCAGATGGTTCAGCTATGTTTTCAGACTCTGTAGTTTCCCTATCTACATCTCCAGCTTCAGTTTCCCTGCAATTTAAAGGATCTATTTCAGCTTCATCAAATTTCACATTAATTGACTCAACAACAGTTAAGGTTCGTTTATTGTAGATCCTGTATGCTTTGCTCCTTGATGAATATCCTACGAACACTCCTTCGTCTGATTTGGATTCAAATGTTCCCAGCTGATCTCCTGTGTTTAAAATGAAACACCTGCATCCAAATACTCTGAAATATGAAATGTTAGGAGTCTTGCCATGCCACAGTTCATAGGATGTTTTGTTCATTAAAGGTCTAAGCATAACCCTGTTGCAAACATAGCAGGCTGTATTCACTGCTTCGGCCCAAAAATACATAGGAAGAGAATAATCATTAAGCATGCTTCTTGCCATCTCTTTTAAAGTTCGATTCTTTCTTTCGACCACTCCGTTTTGTTGAGGTGTTCTAGGAGAAGAAAATTCATGTAAAATCCCCTTTTCCAAACAGAAGTTTTCAAAAACAGAGTTTTCAAATTCACCACCGTGATCACTTCTAATTTTCATAATTGAAAGATTTTTCTCATTTGAAACTTGATTACAAAAATTTTGGAAATTTTCAAAGGAATCCGATTTCTTGGCTAAGAAGTAAACCCATGTATATCTAGAAAAATCATCGATCAAAACAAAACAAAATCTCTTTCCATTGAGGCTAGCAACATCGGTAGGCCCAAACAAATCCATATGAATCAATTCTAGGACTCGTGAAGTGGTAACTTCCCGAATTCCCGTAAAAGTGGATCTAGTTTGCTTACCTTTTGTGCATGCAACACACAACTTACCATTCTCGTACTGTTGATGTGGCAAGCCTCGGACCAGGTTTTTATTCTCCAGCTTATGTAGCAACTTCATGCTGGCATGTGATAGTCTCCGGTGCCATAGTATAGCCTCCTCCTCCCTGCCAATCAAACATTTAGCAATTGTCATTTCTTCAATTATTATTGTATAAACATTATTTTTCCTATTGGCTATGAAGAGGGTATTACCTGTGACCGAGTCATAAATTTTACAAATTTTCTCATCAAAAAGTACTTTCATACCTTTGTCACAGAGTTGGCTTATGGAGATGAGGTTGTGTTTGAGATTTTCAACCCAGAGGACGTCAGAAATTTTAAAAGTATTGTTGCCAACAATACCTTTACCCATTACCTTGCACTTGCCGTTGTCCCCTAATGTAACACTTCTTCCTTCTTGCTTTACGAGGCTAAGGAACTTGTCGATGTTCCCTGTCATGTGTCTTGAGCAGCCTGAATCCAAATACCACTCACACAGTTGTTCCTTAGCCACGCTGAGTCCCTACACATAAGAAGAACAAGGTATGTGTGACCTGGGTAGCCAAATAGGTCCACAATGGTTAGTCATAGTACCTTTCGGAACCCATACTTGTTTGAACTTCATGTTTTGGTTCTTATAACGACAATTTCTATATAAATGCTCAAAAGAACCACATGTATAACATTTGACGTTCCGTTTCTTTTTCTTGATGTAATGATTTTTCTTTATCATGTTTTCATTATAAACATTTCCAAATCCTAGTCCTTGTTTATCGTTTTTGATTGACTGGTAACCAAGAATGATGTCTAGTGATTTCCTTCCTACACCAAATTTTCTGATACTCAGTTCAAAATCAGAGACTTTGGATTTCAAAAAGATGTTTTCATTTACTAGCATGACACTTTTATTTATAAAACTCTTTCTAACATTATCTTCATTTTTAGCGAGAGTTTCTATTCTTTTATTTAGGCCAACAATCTTTTCATTACCATTCTTAATTTCTAGCTTTAATGAAGCACAAGTCTGACAAGGTATAGCTTCAGTAATACTAGATTTTCCTTTGAGTTTTTCAATGGTAATTTTGAGCGATGCAATTTCATTTTTCAATTTTATTTCATTTTGCAAAACATTATAATTTTCTTGCTGTAGTTGGAAATTCATTTCTTTATAATTTTCTATAGAGGATTCAAGAGAAGTAATTTCTGAATTCATGTTTTCACAAATGTTCATTAATTCTGGTAAAGAAAATTCATCTCTTACCTTGTTCGTGTCGCTTTCACCTATTAGGCAAAGTGATGATTGCGCTACTTCGTCTTGTGGTTCGTCTTCATCGTCATCATCCCATGTTACCGCAAATGATTTCCCTTTGGCTTCGGATGACGCGTTCTTTGTTGGACAGTTTTTCATGAAATGTCCAAATTTCTTGCAGTTGAAACATTGAACACTTTTAGTAGTATTCTGTTCAGACGAGGAATTCAAAGGATTAAACTTATTAAAACGATTGAACCTTTTTGCCATTTCAGATTTTCCAGCAGGAGTTCTGATGAAGCGTCGGAATCCTCTGACCATCAGTGCATGTTCCTCATCGAGATCTTCTTTGTCACTTTCTTCGGCTTTGAGAGCGATGGTCTTTAAAGGTTTAGCCTCACCTTTTTCTCTTGTCTCGACGGTTTTGAGTTCCAGCTCATGGGATAACAGATTCCCAATCAGATCATCCAGCTTCAGCTTAGTGAGATCTCTAGCTTCTTGGATGGCCGTCACTTTAGGTCGGAAGGAACTAGGAAGCGCTCTTAGGATTTTCCGAATGAGGTCGATGCTGTCGTAAGACTTTCCCAAGGCTTTTGAGTTGTATACGATGTCGGTGAAGCGAGTGTACATGTCCTTGATGGATTCTCCTGGTAGCATGTGGAAACCATCGTACTCTGAGCTCAGCAGCGCTAATCTGGACTCCTTCACCTGAGAGGTTCCTTCGTGAGTGACTTCGAGAGTGTTCCAAATTTCCTGCGCAGTAAGACAATGAGATATACGGTTAAACTCAGTTCTGTCAAGTGCACAGATAATTGCATTCATAGCTTTACCATTTAGAGCATAATGTTTGTTATCGTTATCATCCCATTTATCTTCTGGTTTTGGTACTTCAATATCTTCAATTTTGATTGTAGGTGGGTGATAGCCTTTAGCAACAATTTTCCAAATTTCAAGATCTGAAGAGACTAGGAAAATTTTCATCCTAGCTTTCCAGTAAGCAAAATCAGTCCCATTAAATTTGGGTGGTCTAACTGTAGACTGTCCTTCAGCAAATGCTGAATCATATGTATTCATTATGAACTAGACTCAAATGGCCAAGCCTGGAGCTCTGATACCACTTGTAGGATCTAAATAAGGCCTAGAGGGGGGGTGAATAGGCCTTTGACCAAATTATCGCAAGATAAAAATTAAGCCTAGTTTACAGCATGCAGTTTAGGAATCAGACAATCAAAGCATTCACAGAAGACACAGAATTTAACGTGGTTCGGTCCCCATGACCTACGTCCACCCCAATGAGCAATCACTTATACTGTTTCTTTAAGAAGTTACAATCTCCCTTAGATTGGTGCACCAACACCAACCTGTCAGACCAACTCAAGCTCACCAAAGCCAAAAAGAAACATACAAGTATCACTCCCCAACCCAACTTGCCCCAACAAGTTTGGTTCCCAGAATCCCAAATAACGGAAGAAATTATATTACAGAAATGCTGATCAAAACATTAATAACTTCACAAATAAATAAGATCAAGAGTTTAGAAAGCTCATTTGTGAAGATCTCTCTGGTTGTCGTCTTTCAGCACATCAGTAGCTTCGCAACGCTTCTTACGGAATGATGATCGGATGTCTGTAGAAGAAGTAGTCGCTGTCCCCGTGGAAGTAGTCGGTAGAAGTTCCTCACTCAAAGTGATCTCATTTTCTGCACAGGAGGAACTAGCTGCTCAACTTGCTATCACTGCGTCGGGGATGAAGTCACGGTCGCAACGCTTCTTACGGAACTCAATTTGGATCTCTAGAACTCCACTTATTGATGAAAATGTGAAGAGATGTACATTGGTATTTATAGAATTGAGTTAACGGGTTTACGTCACTGTTCCAAGGGATCCGCACCCACGAAAATCACGTTTAAAATAGGCTTAACGGGTCGGGTTTAAAATCCGCTGTCGGCAGCGATATCAGCCGTTGGATCGAGCGGGATTCGCTGAGGAGCCGCCACGTGGCGGTCAAAATTCGTGCGTCGTCGCCCGCCTCCGCTGACCCGGACCCGCTTTGTCGGCAGCCGTTGGATCTCCGCGTGGACGGCGGAGATGCAGCCACGTCGCTCGCGGATGTCGACAGCTGCGCCCGCCATTTGCGACTTATCCGCTCGGTAGGTGACCGTCGGATCGAGATCGGGCGGCGGACAAGCGGCCACGTCGCCCCGCTTCGACCGACCGTCAGATGCGCGATGAACGACCAGGATTGCGCCACGTCGGTCGATTTAATTCTGCGATGAGGCGTATAAATGAACAGTACCGTATGCCGTATTTGCTGAGTATTTTCACTGTATTCTTGTGTATTTTGGCATCAAATAAATCCCAAAAATTCTGAAATAAATCTCAAAAATCCCATAGCTTCATATTGACATGTGAGAATATTTTCACCTCATTTCACCTCTTGTAGAAAAAGTTTCTTCTTTGTATACTCAGTATTTTCTCGTATTTCCCCGTATTTGGACTTCAAACAATCTCCATAAATCCTGAGAAAAATCCCATGCTATTTATAGCCTATGATTAACTCTAGGGTAGAGTTTCATAGCTATACTCTCTCGTTTGATCAGCTTGTGTAATTCCAAATGAAGTTTCAGCTCCGTATTTCAACGTACTTGAGTACGTGCATATGTAACTTGAGCAATCATGACTATAGGGACCTGTGACACACTCAACAAACAGATTAGAACAGTTCAGTAGGGTTTGTTATCATCAAACATAGGGTAGGATGTTGTTTCCAACAAGGGCCCTCCGAAGAATCTTGAAGAAGGGGAGTAATTTCTCTGCATACTTTGACAGAAATCTTCCTAGCATGGCGATCCGTCCGTTCAGCCTCTGCAAGTCCCGAATCGTCCTTGGCTCCGTCATGTTGGCAAGGGCGGCGATCTTGTCAGGGTTAGCTTCAATTCCTTGCTTGGTGATCATGAAACCCAGGAACTTCCCCGATTCGACGTCGCATATGCATTTGGCCGGGTTGAGCCGCAAGTTGTAGCGTCGCATCTTCTGGAACGTCTCCTACAGGCCGGCGAGATGATCCCCGGCCTCCTTCAATTTCACCAGCATGTCGTTGATGTAGACTTCTAGGTTCCTGCCGATCTGGGGATGGAAGATCTTGTCCACCATCCGTTGGTAGGTTGCCCCGGTGTTTTTGAGTTCGAACAGCATTTTGGTGTAGCAAAATGCCCATCGGTCCGTGACAAACGTTGTCTTCTCCTCATTGCCATCTGTTTCTGGTTATAGCCAAAAAAGGCATCCATAAAAGTTAGGAGTTCATACCTTGAGGCATTGTCCACCAGTTGGTCGATCCTTGGGAGCGGCAAGCGGTCCTTCGGGCAGACTTTGTTGAGGTCGGTGAAGTCCACGCACGTCCGCCATTTGCCACTGGGCTTCTTCACCATCACCACATTGGCGAGCCAGCCCGGGTAGCTCACCTTTCTGATGAATTTGGCCTCGAGAAGCTGCTCCACCTCTTCTCCCGCCACCCGCGCTTTCTCTCCTCCTGCGATCCGCTTCTTTTGTCGGACTGGGCGAGGCTCATAGTCGACATGCAGCTCATGGGCGATCATCGACTTATCGACTCCCGGTATATCAGAGGGTGACCATGTGAAAATGTTCGCATACGCCCTGAGGAGGTCGATCAGCCCCGTCCTCAGCTTTGCAGTCAGCTTCGTGCTGATCGACACCATCTTGTCTGCCTCCTCCGTCGACGGCACCTCTTCTAAACCCTCCACCGAGGTTGTTCGTTGATGCTCTGAGTCCTCCCGACCATCGAGGAGTTCGGTGGACCAGGCTTGCTCGATCTGCTCCTGTAGTGTAGATCCGATGTAGCAACTCCGCGAGAGCCTCTGGCTTCCTCGCACTCGTCCGACCCCATACGGGGTCAGGAATTTCACCATTTGGTGCAGTAGCAAGGGGAGAGCTTCGATGGCAATCAGGTAGGGTTTCCCTATGATTCCGTTGTATGCCAAGGACACGTTAACGACGACGAACTGCATCACTCGCGTAACAATCCTCGGCCTCTCCCCCATGGTGATGGGCAGATCGATCGTTCTGGCTATAGGCACCGAATGGCCAGTGAAGCCGACAATCGGGCCCACACATGGTCTCAGGTCTACCTCGCCCAACCCCATCTTCTGAATCGTGGACAGATACAGTATGTCGCATGAGCTACCAGTGTCCACCAAAAGTCTGCTCACCACCGCTGGCCCGATGAGTGCATCGATGACGATGGCGTCGTTATGTGGCAGCTTGACCCCCGCCAGATCAGATCTTCGTCAGAGAAAGAGATGGGGGTGGAGCTACCCTTCTTCGCTTTGCCCCATTATCGGTGCTCGCCACCACGACCTGCCTCGCATCATTCTCCATCAGCGACAACGAGGTTCCGCCCGAGGTTGGCCCGCCGTATATCACATCAATGTGCAGATCGGACCAGTGATAGGATGGGCTGCCAGTTCGGCGTTGTGGGCCTGGCCTGGCCGGGATGGTTCCACTGGAGTTTGCCTCTCTCGCCCATGTCCTTCCTGGTCGACAAACCTCTGAAGGTGGCCACCCTAGATCACCCGCTCTATGTCTCTCTTCAGAGCAAAGCATTTGTCAATGTCGTGGCCGTGGTCGCGGTGGTATCGACATACTTCTGTGCATTGAACATGGTAGGCTTACCCTTCATCTCTGGGGAAGGGACTTTGCGGAACCTGCCCGACTTGGATGCTGCCATCACTTCGGCTAGCGAGGCATTGAGCCTGGTGTAGTGCACCTCCTCTTGTGCTCTTTCAGGTCCTTTCCTCAGAGCAGGGTTCCTAGGAGTGTGGTTTTGATGATGAGCACACCAAATGAAGCTTAGTGTACTAACCACACTACTATTAAGTGTGCAGATTATGCGATGAATGGAAAGCTTTATACATACTCTGAAGAAGCACTATCTATGCTCACTTAGCAAAGACAAGGACAACACTTCTAGCTCGATGATGAAGCTCACGCTCAAATGGAATAAGAAGCTCAAGAGAAGCTCGCATCTACATCATCATCTAATCAAGCTTCTGTGTGAATTGTGTCTTTCTTAGGATTATGTTAAAGCCAAAAGTATAGATAACACACACACACACACACAAATGATTTCGAAGTTAAATTTTTTAAATACTTTTAAAATCATTTTCAAAACTGTTGAGAGCTTTTTCTTGTCACTTCTCATCTTGGTAGTTAATCTCCATTACACCCAGGAGCTAACTACATGTCTTACTAGCCGAGTTTCAGAAGAAACTCCTCTGGAAGTCAACTACCAAGGAGTGGGAGTCGACTACCAACTGAGAATTTTTTTTTCCTGAAACACTCTGGGAGTCGACTACCACTCCTAGGGAGTCGATTACCAGCTGTCGAATTTCAACGTTTGACCTGACTTTTGTTATCTCTCCAACTTATTGCTCCCATGATTCTCGGGGCAAAAGTCAAACGAATTTGAAATTCAAATCCTCCCATTTTACCTATAAATAGAGGATTATTTTGTGAGATCAAAACACAATATACTTGAACTTCAAAATTCTCTCTTGTGCAAAAGTTCTAAACGATCTCAATTTTCAAATCTCGTTTCTTTTAGCCAAATCTTTTTTTATATTTCTGATCTCTTTTGTTTAAGTTATTATTTTCTGAGATCAAACTTTTATTTGGATATTGTTTTTCAAAATCCATGTTCTCTACTCTCTGATTCTATTTGAAAGGATTTTTTTTTTGAAAAACATTGACTTAGATCACAAAGACTCAATTCATATCTTTGTGTGATCTAAGATCATATTCTATTAAGCCACGAGTACACATTGTTATCTACTACTCTTGGCTATAGAATTTGGATGTAAATCCAAACTCCACCAAATATTGTGGTGAGCTGGATATTGATTTTCATTTTGTGATTTGCCCTTTGTTATAAGGGTGTTGGAAACCCTAGACAAGTCTAGGTGCTGCGGTGTTGTAGTGTTGCAATCGAAAATCCTGGTCAAGGCTAGGTGTGTGGGAAAATCCTAACGAGTAGAGTTAGGTGATTGTATTTGCCAAGGCTGATAGTGGAAATCTCGTACCTGATTGGTCGGGGACTGGACGTACCCAGGATTGTGGGGAACCAGGATAAAAATCATTGTGTCTGCATTTGCATTCTCTGTGATTGTTTGTCTCTATTTGTTTATCTTGATTTGTTGAGTATTATATCTCTTGTAACTCGTTCATAATATATTGCAAGATCAGTTTTTGTATCTGCTGTGTAAAGATTCTTTCTTATATTTCTGTGTAATCTTTTATATCTTTATTAAGTATTCTTTTAACTGAGCTGTGCATAATATCCCTCTGGGAATCGACTAGTGCTCTTAGAGAGTCGACTACCAGAAGAGTTTTATCTCTGATTTGTTTTTAAGATTAGTGAAGTTGATTAATAACCAAGCGTAGATCGCTCTACTTGGTTTCTTAGGCAACATTAGAAGGCTTTGAATTGTGCTAACCAATTAGAACGAAAAAGTTTATTTTAATACAACACTATTCAACCCCCCTTCTAGTGTTGTTTGTCATCCACAGGATCCAACACTTGGTCTCAGAGCACGGCTATAAAGGTGATGGCATCAAATCGATTCACTCTGAAGGTCTCAACACCAAGCGACCACCCCTGTTCAACAGAACAAACTACGCTAGCTAGAAGATCCGGATGAAGACTCATCTTGAGTCACTAGACATCAAAGCATGGACGGTTGCCAAAGCACCATACAACAAACCTACCGAAGTCGAATTTGGAAAATGGTCAGCAGATGAGAAAAAGAAAGCCAACCTCAACGCAAAAGCAATGAACACACTATTCTGTGCAGTAACAGGTAATGAGTTTAATCGTGTTTCTCAATGCGAGACGGCATATCATGGCACACCCTTCAGGTAAGTCATGAGGGAACCGAGAAGGTAAAAGAATCTCGTATAAATGTTTTACATTCCAAGTTTGAATCTTTCAAAATGGAAGAAGGAGAGAGTATTACAGACGTGAATACTCGATTTACTAACATCACTAATGAGCTCGCAGGTTTAGGCAAGAAACTGTCTGAATATGATCAGGTGATGAAAATACTGAGATCTCTTCGACCCGAATGGAAAGGAAAAACAACTGCGATTCGAGAAGCACACAACGTAAAAGACCTAACCATCGAAGAGCTGATGGGAAATCTCATGGCATATGAGATTGAACTTGAAGAAGATAAGAAGATCGAAGATAAACCAAAGAAGAAGAATCTTGCTTTCAAAGCTCAAGAAGAAGATTCCGAATACATGGACAAAGAGGATCATATTGCCATCATCTCAAAGAACTTTAAAGAGTTCATCACAAGTAAGTATGGTAAACGCTCTTTTAGACCCACTAACGATATTATCTGTTTTGGTTGCAATAAACCAGGTCACGTCAAAAGAGACTGTCCCTTGGAAAAGAACAACCATGATTCCATAGAACGTGGAAAGAACCGAGAAAGCCACAAAAGAAGAAATAATGGAAGAAACAAGTTTCGACGACCAAAGAAGGAAGCTTACGCAGCCTTCGACCAAAGCGACGTTTCTTCATCCGAGGAATCCTCAGAAGACGACAAAGACGGAAGAAGAGAGGCAGCACATATATGCTTTATGCCTTCCACATCGTCTAATGTAAGCACTATGCATGATTCATCTAGTGATAGTGATTCACCATCAAGTGGTGATGAGGACATGGATTATAGGGGAGCATATAAGGAGCTATGCAAGATGCATGAAAAGCTCATAAAGAACATAGAAGAACACTTAGGAATATTAAAAAGGATGTTAAAGAGAAAGAAGAGATTATTAAGGAGAATAGTCTTCTCAAAGAAAAGAACGACTCTTTGCAAAAAGACAATCTTTTCATGAATGAGAAAGTTGAAAGTTTAAATAATCTTCTCGTATCCGTCAAAGATAAATACGACTCTACGATGAAAATTATTGAAAATTTCAACAAAGGAAAAGGAAAGCTAGATAGTTTAATAGATAATCAAAAAGCCTCATCTAGCAAAACCGGACTTGGATATGATTCAAATCATACCAAGAAACAAGTTAAACATACTAGGATGCATTATTCTAACAATAATTTTCTGAGCATCTTGATACCAAAGAATTTGTCCAACCAAAGAAAGAAAAGGTACGCTACAAACTTTGTTCAGCAAGTTCATTTAAACAAAAATTATAAATATATTTTTCATGAAGTAACTAAACTATATTGGGTTTGGTATCCTAAAGACTAACCTCTTGGACTCAACAATAAAAGAGTTCCATAAACGTTTATATTTTCAGGTACTCTAAAATAAAAACATGGAGGAAGAACAAGATCAGCACCAAAACATTTTGCGACTGAATAAGATTGCTTTGCTAAATTTAAAATTTACTTAGATGATTAAATGATTGTTGATTTTATATGCTTATACGTATTTATTTAATCATCATAGAGTAGATTTTCAGAATATACGCACTCACATTTGGACCAAAATCCATCGGGATGAGAAAACAACTCAGCCCAGCAGGGAGTCGACTACCACCATCAGGGAGTCGACTACCAGCATGCTGTGCGGATTTCTGGGTTTGTGTTTTCTTCTAACTTCTGTTGGGTTTTCATTGATTTATTGGGTTCACATCCAAAAGGTTAACTTAAACCTAATAAGCAAACATGATCTCAACCTTTCATCTCTTGATCTAAGGGCCACAACTCTCCATCTCTTTTCATCTCATAGTTAAAAACCTCCATACTTAAAACCCGAGGTAGCCCACTACCCATCCCTTTCATCTCTTTGAAAAAATTCTTTTGGCATTTGGAGCTCTCTTGGGTTATTTACCTCCTCTCATCATCCTCCCAAGTTTATCTCAAGATAAAAGCTCCCCTTAACAACTTTTACTTCATTTACTTGTTGGTATTCTTGTATATTTAGTTTTATAAATCAATTTTATTCTATCTAGATGCCTTTCAAGAGATTGATTTCAAAGAAGAGAAAGGTTACAAATGAAGCCCTCTCTAAAAAGGAAATTTTCCTACCCTATCTTTTTAGAACCATTACCTATGAGCATTTCGTTAAAATTTCCAATAAGCAAATTCTTCATGAGAGATTCGTAAAAATTGATCATTTAGAAAACTATGGCATTGATAGCATATTGGAATTTCAAAACTTGGAAAATCTCTTTTCTGCTGAAAATATGTATCTCTGCTATCCTAGACTTGTGCATCTCTTCTATGCCAACATGGACTATGATCTTGCCAAGAGTAGATTCATCACCAAAGTGCTAGACACCAAACTTGCTATAACTGTGAAATCTCTAGGAGAAGCTTTAGGAATCCCATACACTGGTGTGTTATTAGATAGTAGAGAGATGGTTGATGAAAATATTTTGGAGAAAATGTATTTGCCTGGAAGATATTTTCAAACAAAACTTCCATGTAGCGATCTTCGCTATCCAGGAAGAATCCTTGCAAATATATTGTCTTACAATATAACTCAAAAATCTGGAAGCCACTTTGTGTTATCTGAGAAGCATGCCAAGTGCATCTATGCATTGCTAGAAATATTCGTGTTATTTGGGCCAAAGTTATCATGGACTCCATCCTTGCATCTGCTTCTTCTGACAGACCTTCATCTACCCTACCCACGGTCATTACATCACCATTCTGTTTATTGGTTATAATGTGCCTTTGGATAATGAAACTGATATTCTGGATCCGGCACGCATCTTTGATGTTCATGCTCTTGGTCGAATGAATCTTCATAAAGATCTTGATTAGAACGTTCCAGAAGAGAAGCTCACTGCTGAAGGAGGATAGACATCCTCAAAGAAAGGTAAGAACCCTATTATTTTAGATTCTGATGAAGAAGAGGAAGAAAAAGATGACGAAGGAGAAGAAGAAGACGAGGAGCCACCGGCCTATATTGTGGAACTTCAAGACATGCTGCTTAAGAAAATCTCAAACTTGAAGATTTCTCAAAAGGCAAGATTTGAAGCTCTCAACAAGAAGGTTGATGATCTCAAGGATCTGGTGGTGAGTAGCAATGAAATGACCGAGCATACCCTCAAAAAAATCCTGGAGGAGATCAAGTCTTTGAAGAAGGAGAAGAATGGCGGTCATTCTTAATCTTAAAACCAATGGTTTTTAAACAATGGTTTTCAAAACTTCACAGTCTGTAATAACTATTTTATGATGTGATGATTGATACTCATATATTTTTATGCTTATGGATGAACTACTATCTGATATATTCTGCCAAACATATGTTGATCATATACTAACATTTTTTGTAGTATTGGTCATTGAATTCCTTTTCTCTCAAACTCCATAATCATTAACTACAACTTGGAAGAATTATTCGTTAATATGATATGTCATTTTTTTTATTGATGACAGGGGGAGAAAAGATATGAAAATGCAAAAATGAATTATTGAAGTATATTGTTGTGCTAAACGGCTTTGATGCAGGGGGGAGAACCGCATCAAAGCAGGGGGAGTAAGTTTATTTTTATGTCATATTATTATGTCATCTTACTTCATTTTTCATTTGGGTGTCATCATCAAAAAGGGGGAGAGTGATGGAAATTGAATTCCACCCCAAGTGGTTTTGATGATGAACACACCAAATGAAGCTTAGTATACTAACTACACTACTATTAAGTGTGCAGATTATGCGATGAATGGAAAGCTTTATACATAATCTGAAGAAGCACTATCTATGCTTACTTAGCAAAGACAAGGACAACACTTCTAGCTCGATGATGAAGCTCACGCTCAAATGGAATAAGAAGCTCAAGAGAAGCTTGCATCTACATCATCATCTGATCAAGCTTCGGGAGAACATGTCCTAGTCTACAGTGTGTGAGTTGTGTCTTTCTTAGTGTTATGTTAAAGGCAAAAGTATCGATAACACACACACAAATGATTTCGAAGTTAAAATTTTTAAATACTTTTAAAATCATTTTCAAAACTATTGAGAGCTTTTGCTAGTCACTTCTCATCTTGGTAGTTAATCTCCATTACACCCAGGAGCTAACTACATGTCTTACTAGCCGAGTTTCAGAAGAAACTCCTCTGGGAGTCGACTACCAAGGAATGGGAGTCGACTACCAGCTAAGAATTGTTTTCTCCAGAAACACTCTGGGAGTCGACTACCACTCCTAGGGAGTCGACTACCAGCTGTCGAATTTCAATGTTTGACCTGACTTTTGTTATCTCTCCAACTTATTGCTCCCATGATTCTCTGGGCAAAAGTCAAACGAATTTGAAATTCAAATCCTCCCATTTTACCTATAAATAGAGGATTATTTTGTGAGATCAAAACACAATATACTTGAAATTCAAAATTATCTCTTGTGCAAAAGTTCTAAACGATCTCAATTTGCAGCTCTCATTTCTTTTAGCCAAATCTGTTTTTATATTTCTGATCTCTTTTGTTTAAGTTATTATTTTCTGAGATCAAACTTTTATTTGGCTATTGTTTTTCAAAATCCATGTTCTCTACTCTCTGATTCTATTTGAAAGGATTTTTTTTGAAAAACATTGACTTAGATATCAAAGACTCAATTCATATCTTTGTGTGATTTAAGATCATATTCTATTAAGCCACGAATACACATTGTTATCTATTACTCTTGGCTATAGAATTTGGATGTAAATCCAAACTCCACCAAATATTGTGGTGAGTTGGATATTGATTTTCATTTTGTGATTTGCCTTATGTTATAAGGGTGTTGGAAACCCTAGACAAGTCTAGGTGCTGCGGTGTTGCAGTGTTGCAATCGGAAATCCTGGTCAAGGCTAGGTGTGTGGTGAAATCCTAACGAGTGGAGCCAAGGCAGATAGTGGAAATCTCGTACCGGATTGGTCGGGGACTGGACGTACCCAGAGTTGTGGGGAACCAGGATAAAAATCCTTGTGTCTGCGTTTGCATTCTCTGTGATTGTTTGTCTCTATTTGTTTATCTTGATTTGTTGAGTATTATATCTCTTGTAACTCGTTCATAATATATTGCAAGATCAGTTTTCGTATCTGCTGTGTAAAGATTCTTTCTTATATTTTTGTATAATCTTTTATATCTTTATTAGTATTCTTTTAACTGAGTTGTGCATAATATCCATCTGGGAGTCGACTACTGCTCTTAGGGAGTCGACTACCAGAAGAGTTTTATCTCTGATTTGTTTTTAAGATTACTTAAGTTGATTAAGAACCAAGCGTAGATCGCTCTAGTTGGTTTCTTAGGCAACATTAGAAGGCTTTGAATTGTGCTAACTAATTAGAACGAAAAAGTTTATTTTAATATAACATTATTCAACCCCCCTTCTAGTGTTGTTTGCCATCCACAGGATCCAACACGCGGAAACCCCACAGAGGTCTAGAGCGATCGTGCCCTCGGGGGTCCCCCTGGTCGTGCCCTCGGAATCGCTCTTGATCTCGCCCTCGGGGGCGGTCATCCTGCCTCGACCTAGGCGACGGTCGGGGCTCAGCCTTGAGACGCTCGGACGGTGCCACCGCTTTCTTCGCCCCGAGCGACTCCTCAATGAGCATGAACTTGTCTGCTCGGGAGAAGAGAGCGTCAAGGTCTGCTGGCGGGTCATGGAGGAGGGATTTGTGCAAACTGTGGTTGGTGAGCCCTTTCTTGAAGGCTGCCATTGTGAGGTCGTCCTTGCAGCTCGTCATGCTGAGACGCTCCTCGTTGAAGCACTGCTGAAACCTTCGGAGGGTTTCGCCTTCCTCCTGGACTATCATAAACAGTTAGTCATGGGCTTTCCTTCTTCGTCCCGCTCAGAATTGCATACGGAACTTGTGGGACAGATTGCCAAAGGAGTCAATCGAACTGTCCGGCAGGTTGTTGTACCATTCCAAGGCGAACTTCTGCAGCGTCGTCGGAAAGGCACTGCATGGGAGCTCATCGTCCGCTCCTTGGATCTCCATCACCCGCCTAAAGTGCCGCACGTGTTCGAGTGGATCGCCCGAGTCGTTATACAATACAAGCTGGGGGAGCCTAAACCTAAGTGGTATCGGGGTTGAGATCACCCTTCGAATCAGTGGGTCGGCTTCTTCGGGATGTTGGGGGGTGCTGGCGATCTTCGTGCAACATCTCGACTGCCTCGGATCCTGGGTGAGCCACCTCAGCGCTTAGGGGAGTCCCTCCCCTGTGCCTTGGGGACCGGGAGTCGATCTCGGCCCTGTCACCATCGATCATTACGCCTTGGGGAAATGCGCTCAGCCTGGGGGGCTTTGGCCTTGACGAGGGCGCTCTCCGTGCCTAGGGCTTGGTGACCTCCTGCGAGAGCGACTCTCCACCTCTTGGTCCTAAGGGATGTGCTCCCGCACTATCTCGATGGAAGGGTAGGGGGCCTCAAGCTCCTCTGTTGTATCTTCTCCCTTGCGGCGGCAATGTATCGTCGCTGTCAGATAGCTGCTTCCTCGTCAAGTCGCCTCAGTATCGCGGCCTCCTCCTCGTCAAATTGTCTCTGCCTAGCGGCTACCTCATCATCATTGAGGCGCCTCTGCAGGGCGGCTAACTCCTCTTCGTCGAAGCGTCTCCCTCGAGCAGCCACTTCCTCTTCAAACTCGGAGAGGAGGTTCCACTTCACGTTGAATGGTCGGGATGGGCCAGATGTTTAAGGCCGCCTCGCCAACTTTGTCGCCGATATGTCCTTCATCACTTTGTCAAAGATCTCGAACCTTTGTTAAACGCCACAAGTTACGGCCTCGATTGTAGCGTCTGGCCCCTCAGGGGGAGCTTCTCTCGGGGGGACCTTCTAGGAGAGGGAACCTCCTCGAGCACTGGATGTTTACTACTACGATGACTACGGTTACTTCGTGTGGGGTCTGCCATGGATGTAACCCTTGATTCCCATAGACAGTGCCAAATGTTGCGGGTAAAATCCGCTAACACTAAATTTGTATTCAAATGAGAATCACGGATACAATGATTACAGGTTTTCAGGGTTAGATGAGGTAAATCATGATTGGAGGGTGCTTCGCAGATGAAAAGCACGAGGTCGCCCTTCAATCGGAATAAGTCGCCCGTCTACTGGAGTTTGATCACCCAAGGTTGTTTCAACCGCTGGCAGCTGAAGCAAACTACCTGGAAGGAGAGCAACTCGTCAGATAGGCAGGGCTAGGAGCCAGCCCGTAGCCTCTCCGATGCTTAAGTCGGCGAGTGACTGTAAGGAGAGCGTCGGACACCCAAGGCGATCTTAGAGGCAGATCGGCACTTGTGTTGTGAGCTTGTGTGGAAGGTGCGAATATGTGGAAGATATTCGACCTTGTGTATATGTAGATGTGTTAGGAATTCTTACAGATAAGCCGGCCCCTTTCTCGTTGGAGGAGAAGGGGTATGTATAGGCTGCTGGAGGTGGTTGCTTTAGCTGAGCTGGCGGTGTCAGAGGTCCGGCTTAGGATGTCAGAGTTGAACGTGTCAGGCGCGCTTTTGTCAGGCCGTCAGAACCGTTAATGTCAGGTGTGCTTTTGTCAGGCTGTCTGGTGGCGAAACGGCTAGGCACGCTTTTGGCAGGCAGTCAGGCAAGGAAGCGGCCAGGGGCGCTTTTGTTAGACTTGTCTGTAGTGAAACTACTAGTGGCGTGTCGTCTTCCTCCAGGAAGAGGGCTCCACGCGGGTGGAGAGGTAGGCGAGCTGCTTCTGAGGCGAGTTGGGTTGATCGCGCAATTCGCCGAAGGGCTTCTTCTCCTTGATTTGATTGATGGGTCAGCAACTTTGTAAGTGTGAGCTACTCCGAAACCTGGCGAGCTTCTCTGAGCCTTGGCGAACTGGACCTGGTTGTGTAGATTTGGCGAGATAAGACTTGGACTCTGCAAATGCGGGCCTATATTAGCTGGGCCGATCTTGAGGTCGTAAAAATCCTTAAAAATTAATTTAATCATCCTTGTCATCATCCCTTAGATTTAGGTGAAGCCAAGTGTTCCATTAGGTGTCAAAATTTGGTTAAGTGTTAATGAGCTTATGACACATAAAGGGCCATATGTCACTTGGGGTTTTTTTTCCAAAATTTTAGTTTTTAAGAAAATAGGAATACATTAATAATACCTCAGACTTCACCAAATACTATGTATTCTTATGGTATATGCAAGGTATTTTGAATTTAAGAAAGTACTAAAATGGGTTTCTTATTATAAAAATTATTTTTAATGAAGGAAAAATTATTCAAAAATATGCATAATTACTAGTATGCCATTGAGTACTTATACGGTCAAGGATACATGAAAATAATACCGTAGAGATGGAACGGGGGTTTACAAACACTCTCCCCCTTTTTAATGATGATAACAAATGATATAAAATATAATATAATATGAAAAAATAACTTACGCTCCCACTGCTGAGATGCGTGATTGCTATGGAGAAGTTACTCCCTATGTATCAAGGCTGGTTAGCAATAAGATGATATACGCATAATTCATATTATATTCCAATTCAAGTGTTAGCCAGAAATTGTCATTTTATATGCATTGTAAATTTTCTCCCCCATTATCACTTCAATAAAATGTGATTTTCAAAGAAAATGTGACATGGGTATATTAAAAAAATTATACTTAGACAACATGAGATAGGCAAACTCAATTGAATATCAATTCTCTTTCGCTTATAATTTCTAAATCTCTGCGAAGTTTTGAAAAAGATTCTATTTTCAAATCCTTCGTGAGAATATCCACAACCTAATGTTCAGTTGGAACATACTTAAGTCCAATATCCTTCTTGCTCCAATGATCTTCTATAAATCTATGTCGTATATCTATATGTTTTGTTCTAGGATGAAGAACAGAAATCTTAAATAAATTTATCGCACCCTTGTTGTCACAATAAATTACACAACTAGATGTTTTAATACCATAATCTACCTAGACTTGTTTCATCCAGGAAACTTGTGCACATGCAAGTCCGACAGCTATATACTCTACCTCAGTGGTAATAGTGAGACTGAGACAAGGGAATGTCCAAGGAAGTGACATGTTCCACTTGTGCTCTTTCTAGCGGTTTTGCAACCAGCATAGTCTGAGTCACTATAAGAAATGACATCAAATGTACTATCTCTAGGATAAAACAATCCAAAGTCAGTAGTGGTCTTAAGATATCTAAATATGTACTTTACTTCTTTAAGGTGTGATTCTTTGGGGGTCACATTGAAATCGTGCACAAGCGCATACGCTAAACATAATGTTAGGCATACTAGCAGTAAAGTATAATAAGGAACCAATCATACCTTGGTATGCTGTCTGATCAACACTCTTACCTGTTTCGTCTTTGTCCAAAGAGGTGGATATGGCTATGGGAGTATTTTTCTCGGATTCATTCTCCATCTCGAACCTTTTGAGTAAATCTTTTACATACTTCGTTTGGTGAATGAAAGTTCTCTCTTTTGACTGCCTGATTTGCAATACTAGGAAGTATGTGAGCTCACTCATGTGGCTCATCTCGAACTCATCCTGCAGTAACTTTGCAAATTCTTGACAAAGATTTTCATTAGTCGATCCAAAAATAATGTTATCTTCATAAACTTGAATAAGTATGATGTCAACATGCATTCTTTTGATAAATAATGTAGAATTTTCTTAATCTTTTGTACCAAGCTCTCGGAGCTTGTTTCAATCCATATAGTGCTTTATTCAATTTAAATACATGGTATGTTTTCTTTTCATGTTCAAAGCCAGGAGGTTGTTCAACGTAAATTTCATCCTTAATGTAACTATTCAGGAATGCACTCTTTACATCCATCTGATGTAATTTAAATTTTCTAAATGATGCAAATGCAAGTAACATTCGTATTGATTCTAATTTAGCAACATGCACTACAACAAAAATGGTCATTGACAATTTCTTAAAAAGGTTGTAATAGGGGTGAGACAACTTTTTAACAAACGTTGTAATATGTGAAGTTGTAATAGGGTCGGCTCCTTCGACCACTTTTTCTGCATGTTGTAAGCGAAAGTTGTAATAGATAAATATTACAACTTTTTCAAACGTTGTGTAAACTTCTATTACAACATTTAGAAAAGGTTGTGTATAAATATATTACAAATTTTAATAAAAGTTGTGTAAACTTCTATTACAACTTTTAATAAACGTTGTGTAAACTTTTATTACACCGTTTATAAAAGGTTGCGTAAAGAAATATTACAACTTTTTTAAAAGTTGTGTAAATTACTATTACAACTTTTATAAAAGGTTGTGTAAAGAGATATTACAACTTTTAATAAACGTTGTGAAAACTATTATTTCAACGTTTATAAAAGGGTTGTATAAAGTAATATTACAAGTTTCTTTAATAGTTGTGTAAACTGCTATTACAACTTTTATAAAAGGTTGTGAAAACTTCTACTACAATTGGTTTAAATAGTTTTTTAAAACTCTACAACAACTTTTATAAAACGTTGCGGAAAAAGCACAAAATTAAAAAAATACGCGGTTGCAGCTGTTCCAAATCTCCCTGCAGAAGCTGCTGTGTTCTCATTGAAACAACCAAGCCTTGCAACAAAATTATAGAAACAGAATACCAAAATGGATAGCATCTTAGATTCAGAAACATAACACATGCTTTTCAGTTGCAAGAAAACAAAGTTAAGCATAATTTTTCATTGATTATGAACTTCTACTCGGTTTACAAAAAGTTGATTCTTGGGTCCTTCGGTCCTTCTAATCTAAATATAACTCTCATCTTGTGAAGCAATCTTTCGTTTTGCTCGTTAGAATGTTTGGCTAAGTTGAGAACTAAACATATCTATCAACAACTCTCCTGGATGCTTGTGGGGGTGGAGATTTGGATCCATCAGAATGAGGTTCCATCTCGGGCATCTTTTGCTTGTCGCTCACCACAATTGCACATTCTGCAGCTCTTGCTCTATGTGTACCTCATCAGTGAAGGATTATTTCGTCATTTTGTTTAATTTCCTCCGTAAGCTTCTTTAATCTTTCTTCAAACTCTCCATGATATTTTGTGCTAGCAACCAGAAGTCCTAAATCGAGGGTAATCACCTGGATTATATATTTTATACAATAAAACATGAGTCATACTCTCAAGTCAAACAATATATGGAGCAAATAACTTCACACACATTACTGCAGTCCTTTGTGTAAATATTGTTATCATACTTACTGCCCACTTGTCAGACGGGGAATGCAGTGTTGAGATTCATTTATGGATGATGAAGATAAATTGACTTCTTCTTCCTGGCCTTGCTGCCATGTTCGTACAGTCTTACCATGGCCTTGACCATAGTTGAACCCGTTATCTAGATCATCAACTCCATCCTCTTCATCATCTCCCTCGACTTGAGGACTTCCTGAAATTTCCATGCAACAAATAGATTGCAATGTAGGCCTCACATCATACTCCATAAAATGTGTAGTGTATGAAAAATCAAAGTTCAAATAGACATGCAAACAACAACTCAAGTCACTGATAGCAAAACAGAAGGATTTAAAATGTTTCCCCGATTTTTCAGTCAACTGGTTTGGATTACCGAGTAAATGATATCCATCTTCTGGGGAAAAATTATGAAATTTCAAGTTTGCCTGTGAAATTATGAAGTGCATTGAATTTTTAAGCCATTACCAACCTTATGCATAAACATTCATGCAAATCAAATCAAAGATGCACAATATCCCATTGTTACTGCATTCTTCCATTCATCTGCATAGTCTGGTTTTTGGTTGGAACATAAATTTCAAAGGTACTTTATCATTTACTTTTTCCCCATTTCCGATTCTGTTCAAAGGGATGTGGGTGACCCAGTTGAACACCACGAGACGTGTTGGGACCTGTGGCTACATAACATACACTATACCAAGCGTAAACAGTGTAATGGAAAGCAATATGTGTAATAATTCAATGCATAATACACATCAGAAATAAAAATAAAGCACTCAACAACACAACCACACAGAGAGATATGACAATGCAAACGCAAACGCAAACGCAAACAAAGAGACATATCCTAGTTCGGATCCCTTCTCGACGATCCTACTCCAGTTCCATCCTCCTAAACTGAAGCGATGGCTTTCCACTAATGCTCCCTAAACCGAGACACAAAAGCACGCTCTTTACGAGCCACAATCCCTACACCGGGACAATCCCTACACCGGGATATGGAGAGAAACTCACCAAGTGGAGTAAACCCCCATAATATACTCACAACCCGAGTACAAGGTTTCGAAACCAAAAAGAAACAAAAACAACAATCTTACCTATGCCTTGAATAGATCTTACCAAATTGTATGTGAAGGCATGGAAGATTAAAATCACCAAGTACTTGATGAAGAAGTTGATGCACTTGGAAAACTCTCTCTTAATGCAAACTCAATGCATGAACACTTTAACCAAGTGAAAGAGAGAAAGATGGAAAGAATTATTCTGGAATGAAAAACCTCAAAGTTGGCACTAACAAATTGATCTTAATGTGGTGGAGTGGTGTCAAAAACAGCTTCTTAATCTAGCTTAAATAAGCTCACAAATAAGCACTAGAGACAAGAAAACAGCAGCTCGAAAATCCTACCCAACGGTGGGCACATTTTCACAGCGACCAAACCCCTGGTTAACTTTTTAGGCGTCTAACAGTATCTGCCTAGAAAAACACTTGATCAACAAAACAGTCATAACTGACTCATATGAACTCCGATTGAGGTGATTCAAGATGCGTTAGAAAGCTAACAAAGAATACAATCTAATGGGCTTGGATTGGATGAAAAATTCCAACCATAGAAAAAGTGACAGCTGACTAAAGTCAGAAACAGATTGCCGAGATTCCAACAGACTCAACCTAGAAAACACTAGATCACCAAAATAGTCATAACTGACACAAATGAAATTTGATTGAGATGATATAAGATGCGTTAGAAAGCTAAAAAATAATGCAATCAAATAGGCTTGGAATGGATGAGAAATTACAACCATAGAAAAACTGACACATGTTTGAAGTCAGAAACAGATTGTAAAAGTTCCAACACAAGGTAACCAGACGTCTGGAGTTCACTCAGGCGTCAGAGAATTCTTTTTCAGACGGCTACCAAAAATGGGTCCAAACAGACAAAGAGCAAGAAAGTTTGCTCACACTGTCCAGGTGCCGGGAGCACATGACCTAGACGTCTAACCCACTGTTCATACGCCTGGTCATAGAGCAACAGGCGATTGACCCAAGGCTGTGTTCTGCAGATCAGAAAGCAGACACGCCAGGCGTCTGGTGACCCTTCACCAGGTGCATGTCCAACTCTTAAATGCACACCTATGTGTGTTTAGAGCAATGGACCAAATGGGATGAGTTCTACATGATTTCTAATAAACCTTAAGAGGGAGATGATGCATATATGAGTGTGTGTGTGCATCTATTCAAGGCTACAAATATTTTAAGAAATAAAGAGCAAAAATACATGAAGATAAAATGTAAAATTACATTGAAGCTCAATCTTTTCATGCAAGCTTTTGCTCCAAGCCTTGAACTCATCATCCATCATCATCTCATCACCTATTGTTTTGTTTTCATCATCAAGATAAGCACTTATTAATCTGAGACTAAAACAAATGAGATGAACATAATGTTGATCATCATCAAAACAACATTGGTCTTGAAACCAAGAACTAACAAGACGTACATCGAGTACATGGAGTCAAATGGTCATTCTGCAGACTTGATGTGCAGGGCCTTCCCGAGCTGCCTGATTGAGGTGGTCTGATTGTGGTTCTGAAACCTTCTTAAGGGTTCGGTTAGTTCTTTTGCCGACCTCCACAGGAGGTTCATCTTCCACTTTGCTGCCTTGAAGGTTACGAAAAAGTACCCTGAGTCCCTAGTCTCCATCAAGCAGGGGCCGGATGAGTCCAACATGGCTTTTTTGGCTCGCTTCAACCAAGCCCACATGACGGTGGACGTTTGCCCTGACGATATTGCCAAGATGGCACTTCAAGCGGGCTCTAGGACGTGTTTAACGTAAAGTTTTAGATTTGCAAAAAGCGATATTCGACCTTTGCTGACCTGGTGGGATGAATCAATAGATTCATTGCCATAGATGAGGCCTGTAAAATCTAAGGAAATCTTTTTTTCTTAGCACAGAGTTTACCTTGAAATCTGTATGCCAATGATTTGGTTGATTTCAGTAAATATTTTTAAAATTAATTAGTTTTTAATTTTTTTTGTTTGTGAATAGGCCCATTGGGCCTATTGGGTATCCACCCACCATTGAATGCTATAAGTATGAGGGCAGGGAGCTCCTAACCCTCTACACCTTTACCCTACGCTTTTCCCTTCAAAACACGTTATCAGCACGAACTGCTCGAAGGAAAAAGACGACGGCTCTCAAGGAGGAGTTCATCCCCAATGTCATTTTTAAGAAGATCTTGTTCTTCTCAACGGGGAGCGCAAATGGCATCCTTCATCGACCGTCGTCTAGATTCTATAGCCGAATCTAGAAGGTAAATCCTCAATTTTTTTAGATCTAGACTTGCTTTTCTTGTAGACCTGCATGTTTTAAATCACGTAGTTCATGAATACGGTAAAAATCGAATTTTTTAGATCTGCATATCTAAAAAAACATTAAAAATTGGTTTTTTAATGATCCATGGCCGTGCCCTGAAGGCACGACGGCCGTGCCTTCGTGCACGGCCAGGCCATGCCCAAAAGGGCATGGCCGGCCGCGCCCGAAGGGCGCGGTCGGCCGCGGCGGCGGCCGCCGTGCCCCCCTAGGGTTTTTCGAAACCCTAGCCCTTAACGGGCTATTTTGGGGGAGGCCCATTAACTCTTCCTTGGCTGTTTTTTGGCTATAAAGCCCGAAAATTAGCCTATTTTTTTCACAAAAAAATTCTTTTTAAATTATGTGGGTCTCTAAAGCCCACTAATTAAAGAAATATTTACTTGTGATAGAGTTGGACGGAAAAATAAATAAAGATACAAAATGGATCATAATTACATGGTTTAAATTATATTGTTAGAAATTTGAGCACACACTTCACTTGGTAGATTATTTTTAAATATGTG
This sequence comes from Scilla litardierei, assembly GCA_030789695.1. Classification (NCBI taxonomy): domain Eukaryota; kingdom Viridiplantae; phylum Streptophyta; class Magnoliopsida; order Asparagales; family Asparagaceae; genus Scilla; species Scilla litardierei. Next base: position 140,671,187 of record CM061141.1, read on the forward strand.
CCTGTGATGTCATATATCTGCGTGGTTGTATATGCATGTAATATCTACGTGGATGTGCTATTAGATTATGTTTTTAGGGATCAGCTAGGTTTTCGATACTTTTCCTTTTTTCTGCAATTTTTTCTTTTTGAGAGAACTTCTATGTGAGGCTATAAATGTAAAAGTCAAAGTTGAAGGACCACCCCATGGAGATGAAGGCGCTAGCATAAAAAGAAAGGGGCTTTTTTAAAGTTCCCAAGTTGTCTTTATTTTATGCACTTTTTTTATTTATGAGATGTATCTTTGGACTTTTGCTTTTTCTTTTTAGTGCTCGGCTGGCTGATCCACATAGTTCTAAATTAATTCTTTGCTTATATTAAATGCATGGATGTTTAACTTTAATAGTCAAATAATTCATGTCATTTCTATGTTGCTAGTTTGCACAGATGGTCAGACTTGCTAATGTTGATTTCTCGGTCCTGAAGGCCGATGGGTCGAACTACTTGAGTTGGCAGTTGAACCTGAAGTCCACCTGTGCTCTTATGGGTTCAATCTAACACCCACAGCAAAGGTAACAATCAGTACTGCCACAGCTGAAAAAGATGCTTCTAAAGAAGCCCCTACTGCAGAAGAAGTTTCCGATATACTTAAGGCGAAAACCATTATTTATATCAAGAAACACTTGGACTCGACCCTGAAGGACGAGTATCTTACTGTAGAGGATCCATATGAGCTGTGGACCGCACTTGAGGAGAGGTAGACATCAAAGGGATGCCATACTCTCTCTTGCACAGTACGAGTGCACTCACCTCCGCATACATGATTACAAATCCGTAGCGGAGTATAACTCAGCATTATTCCGAATCACCTCACGCCTGTAGTTGTGTGGTGAGGATGTTTCTGAGAGGATGTTGCTAGAGAAGATGTTTACGTCTTTTCATGAAAAGGACATTATCCTCATGCAACAGTACCGTGAACAAAAGTTCACAAAGTACTCTGATCTGCTCTCATGCCTACTAATGTCTGAACAGAATAGAGAGTTGTTGATTGCCACTCACAATCTACGCCCTCCTGGCTCCGCTCCACTTCCACCTCCTGCAGAAGCACATTTACAGTTTTCCCAGAAGAAGACGTGGATAAGAAGGCAAAGTTCCAGAAATGGAAAGAACTGAAGCAGCGGAAAAAGGCTACTCCTCAGGCTCGTCCCCAGAACCAGAAGTTCGTGGCAAATAAGCAAAAGTGGACGCCTAATAAAGATGGTCCTCCAAGAAAGACTAGGAGGATAAATGCTGTAGATGCGGAATGACTGGCCACTGGTCCAAAAACTGCCGCACATTCAGACACCTATAGGACCTCTACCAAGCAAGTCTTAAGCCTCAAGCTGAGACAAACTCGATAGATGGGGCATCGTTACCAGCTACTACATGGAATCTAGAAGATTTCATGAATGACGACACTTTGTAGTCATGGACCATCTGTATCTTTCTTTCTAGCATTGTATCTTAGTTTATGTCTTTCCATTCCATGTTAGCTACTTTGTTTGTCAACTTTTAAATATAAATGAAAGTATTCTCTTTTCGTAATATTTATTGAATACTTTTCATTTTTAGATATGGAATCTATATGCCTAGTAGACAGTGCGTTAACACACTCTATTTTTCAGTGTGTAGACTACTTTACGAGCATTGGTAGTTACTCTGGTCCATTGAGAACAATCTCAGAACCATCTGACATAATAGAAGGATCAGGGGAAGCAATCATTTTTCTCCCCAATAACACACACACATTAAACTTAGAGATGCGCTGTACTCACCTAAATCGATCCAAAATCTTCTAAGTTGTAAAGATATCCGTTTAAACGGGTATCACTTAGAGACGATCGAGAATAATAAAAAAGAATACTTACACGTAACGTCTCTTACAAATGGTATAAAAACCATTGTGGAACGTATCGAGGGACTTTCCACCGGTCTCTACCAGACAAGTATTCACTCTCCAGAAGTATAAATGACGGAGCACCTGCAGTGCCCTCAAATACCAGAATTCCAACTCTGGCATAGTAGACTGGGACACCCTGGATTTGTTATGATGTACCGTATCATAAATAGATCAAGGGGTATAAATTTGAAGAACATGAAGATTCTTCAAAAAGGTAATTTCTCATGTCCACCCTGTTACAATGGTAAACTAATAACGAGACCATCTCCACTTAAAGTGGACTTGGAGTCTCCTAGCTTTCTGGAGAGAATCCATGTGGACATTTGTGGGCCTATACACCAATTAAGTGGTCCCTTCATCTACTTTATGGTCCTGATAGATGCATTTACTAAGTGGTCACATGTGTGTCTACTGTCCACCCGTAACTTGGCATTTTCTAAGCTTTTAGCTCAGATAATCAAGTTGCGGGCCCACTTCCCTGAGCACCAGATAAAGAAACTTCATCTAGATAATGCGGGGGAGTTTACATCACAAGTTTTTCTAGACTATGTCCAAGCATCGGGCATTGAAGTTGAACATCGTGTAGCACATGTTCACACCCAAAATGGGTTAGCAGAATCTCTAATAAAGGGACTGCAATGAATTGCTCGTCCATTACTACTTTAATCCCAGTTGCTGGTGAATGCATGTGGGCATGCAATATTGTATGCTGCAACTTTAATAAAATACAGACCTTCTGGAGGTCAGTCATCTTCTCCTATGCAATTAGCACTTGGAGTACCACCAATTGTCTCATTTGAGAATATTTGGTTGTGCAGTATACGTCCCCATAGCACCACCACAAAGGACAAAGATGGGTCCACAACGTCGTCTATGCATTTATGTTGGGTTTGACACATCCTCCATAATAAGATTCCTAGAACCCCTTACGGGAGATGTTTTCAAGGCACGTTTAGAAAATTGTGAATTTGATGAAACATCATTTCCAAGATTAGGTTTGTAAACCAAGAAGCCTGAAGATTTAGAGAGTATCTCTTGGGATACACATAAATGAAGTCACTTTTATCCACCTACGACCCAGTGTGATGAGGAGGTCCTGAAGATTCTCCATATCCAAAACATTATCCATCTCTTGTTGGACAAATTTACTGGCAACCAGAAGATTGTCAGATCACACGTCCCTGCTGTTAACACTCCAGCTAGGATTGACACACCGCAAAATGGATGTAATCCGCCTGCAGCAGAGATGGTTGGACCTCTTAAAAAGGGAGGACGACCACCGGGATCCAAGGATCAAGTCCCTCGAAAGAGTAGGACCATTGGCAATGGTCAAACAATACCACCACATGATGCTACTATAAGCGCTACTCCCACATCTCTCCCAAACTCTCAAAGAGAGGAAAAACAGGGAGAAAATGAAGTTTCGGTACATTATGTACGAACTGGTGAGTATTGGGACAGAAAGAGCACCGTTATAAATGACACATTTGCGTGCAATATTTCCATCAACGTCGCGTACTGCGATGATGATATTGAACCACACTCTTTGACAGAATGTCAAAGCAGAGATGATTGGCCAAAGTGGAAAGCGACAACAGGAGTGGAGTTGGACTCACTCACAAAACGCAAGGTCTTCGGACCAATTGTCCAGACACCAAAAGGTGTAAAACATGTGTGATATAAATGGGTATTTGTTAGAAAAAGAAATGAACAGAATGAGATCGTCCGCTACAAAGTAAGGCTTGTAGCACAGGGGTTTACCCAATGTCCAGGGGTGGATTTTGACGCCACATACTCCCCGGTCATGGATGCGATCATCTTCCGATTCCTTATTGGCTTAACAGCTCAAAAAGGTTTGGATATGCAGCTTATGGACGTCGGGACTGTATACCTATATGGCAATTTAGACCGAGACATCTTTATGAGATTACTTGACTGTTATTCTTTGCCTGTAGCACTAAAAGAGAGGCAACGTGACGTCTACTCAGTAAAACTGCAAAGATCATTATATGGTCCGAAACAATCTGGAAGGATGTGGTATAACAGATTGAGCGAATTCTTTGCGAAGCAAGGATTTGCAAATGACCCAGTCTGTCCTTGCATCTTTATTAGAGCAAAGACAACAGGATTTGTCATTATAGCCGTCTATGTGGACGACTTGAACCTCATCGGATCTCCTGGAGAGATCACTGAGATTTCTAGCAGCTTGACAGGAACTTTCGAGATGAAAGACCTCGGAAAGTCAAAATTCTGTTTAGGTCTTCAAATAGAGAATCTTAACGACAAGATCCCGTTACATCAGTCAACTTATACATCGAACTTACTGAAAAAGTTTCAAATGGATAAGAGCCACCCTCTCAGTATCCCCTATGGTCGTGAGATCATTGGATGTACATAAAGACCCCTTCCGGCCGCTGGAAGAGGGGGAGGAAGTACTAGGCCTTGAAGTGCCTTATTTAAGTGCTTTTGGTGCACTCCTTTACCTGCTTAACTGCACTCGCCCTGACATTGGATTTGCAGTCAACTTACTACACAGATATAGTGTTGCACATACACAGCGGCACTGGGCCGGAGTTAAGCATCTTCTGCGCTACCTTCAAGGGTCCATAGACTTAGGTCTATTCTACAGGAAAGGGGCAATAATATGTTTAGTTGGTTATACTGATGTAGGTTACAGATCTGATCCTCATACAGAGAAGTCTCAAACCGGATACATGTTCACTTATGGCGGCACTGCCATATCTTGGAGATCTGTGAAGCAGACCATGACGACCATCTCATCCGCACATTCAAAACTTCTAGCAATCCATGAAGCAAGTAAAGAGAGCTTCTGACTACGTTCTGTGATCCAGCACATTCTCACCTCTACCGGCCTGAAGCCCGTCGTTCTTGAGCCTACTACAATCTATGAAGACAATGCAGCATGTATTGCCCAGCTACAGAACGGCTACATCAAAGGCGACAAGACGAAGCATATCTCTCCCAAGTTCTTCTGGACGCATGACCTTCAGAAGCAAAATCATATTGAGGTACAGAAGATCCAATCTTGTGATAACTCGGCGGATTTGCTTACCAAATCCCGGCCTACTAGTGTCTTTGAGAAACTTGTAAGTAGGATTTGGATGATGAGAGTGAGAAAATGTAAACTGGGTCAGGATGAGAGAACTATTAATGTATAGATACATAGGAGATCGATGTATAAATTCATAGGAAATCTGCAAGCCTTAAGCTTGGTCAGATGTGTGGGAGTCAACAGTAGTGTTGTACTCTTTTCCATTGGCTATTGGTTTTTTCCCACGAGGTTTTTCATAGTCAATGTTTTGACGAGGTAACCTCGTTGATTCTGTATCCTGAAGTATCCACCCCTAAACACATCCCTAAAACATGGGAAGTTATATATAAACTGTTCTTTATTTAACAAGGCAGTTGTACTAATTTAGATCTCAAAGAATTCACCTCTTATTCCATGTTGGTAGGATAAGCGGAAGTGTTGTGAATAGGCCTATTGGGCCCATTGGATATCCACTCACCATTAAATACTATATATACGAGGATAAGAGGCTCCTAACCTTCTGCAGCCTTTACTCTTTGTAACAATTTTTAATTTTTATCTTAAATTTAAAAATTGTCCTAAGGAAATCGGTTTGACGGGTATATAATCTCCAAACCGCCTCGCTTCTATCGGGTTAGGGTCCAGGCCCATCCCTATTTCCGCCCGATTCACCGCCATATTTCCCCCTCTCTCAACGTCAGTCCATCAGCGACGGCGACCATCGTTAGCGACGGCGAAGGAGAATCTCTGACGAAATCGGCGATCTTCCACGCGATCAGCGAGCCTCCGACTGACTGAGAAGCATACGTCGACCGTGCGTGGAGGACATCGAGACACATCGAAAGCCGTAAACTTTTTCTTGCGAAAAACATCTAAAATCGTTTTGCTTTTCCTTTTTTGTTCATCTTTACCTAACGTTTGTTATATTTTCTTATTTTTAAAAGATAAATAGTTTCTTTGGCTTTTGGGAATTTTACGGTTTAAATTAGGGCTTTTTTTGGTTTGCTTTTAATCAGGAAGTTATCTAGGGTTTTTATAATGCGATGTTTATTATTGTGTTAAAGATATAACCTTTTGTGTATGTATGTGAACTGGTTCTATCTGAAGATTAATGGAGAAGGAGAGGAAGGAAAGGGCATGGATAGGTTAACGGGCTGCAACCATTTTTCGGGTTTGGGCTTTCAAGTATATAGAGAGACTAGAAATAACCCTAGCACCTAGTGCACGATGACCCAAGAAAAATGGAATCAAAACTCCACAACAATAGGCAGATGCTTGGGTAGAAAAATGGCATCAAAAGCCAAATATTACACTAATCATCTTATATATTAATTAGAAAGAGGTTCATGTAATTCACAGCTTTTACCAAGTTGAATAATGACGTGCCTCAGCTTCTCAAGCCTATCTGTAGACCTTAGCCAAAGCAGAGAACTTTATAGAAGCATACTAAGTTATTGGAACTAGTAAAATGTAACAACTTATATTAAACAATTTATTCAATTTTGTTCGTAACTTAGGTGAATTCTCGTCAAGTAGACAATCACCCAGCAGAATCAATCAACCAAATATAATGACAATCTCTACAAAAGCCACAACACAGAAAATATAAGAAATAAACGCAAAATAAAAGAGAGTCATGCAATTGACACCAAAAGGTTTATACTAGTTCCACCTAATTCTTAGTATAAGTCCTATTGGACAGATCACTAATGCTTCAATCAATCTTAGATTACAAAGTATGTTACTATGTTTCAAGAAAAAACCAAGCATGTTAAGAATTTGGAAAAAAACTAATGGAAAAAAATCTAACTTTGGCTCTTAAACAACCCCCATACCTTTTTATTTTGCCCTCTGTAGCTACTATATGAGCCGTAAAAATAACCTTCAAGGAGCAACTTTCGAACTTGTAAACAACCTAACCAAAACACTCTTAAATAGTCTTAAAGTCAGACCAAAAATCTGCCCAGTAGAGTTCGGATCCAACTTGGAAGGGGATTTCAAATATGCTTCTGCTCCATAATCTGTTGCACCCATTTTTTCCTTGCTCGTTTGATCCTCATGTTATGGATGAGATGTTGCTATGCTGCATCTCATCATTGAATCCCACTTTGGCACGGATTGAACGTCTCCCCATCACATGGCCCCATGCACCACACACGCCCATGCGCTATGCATGCATGTGCTACATACATGCATGATCATAGGACATGCATGTTTGGGCCTCACTGTTGATTCAAATAGGCTGACAGAAATCCAATTTTAGGCTAAAAAAGTGTGTTTTGGGCTAAAAAAATCTTTAAATTTTTTTTTAAAATCCTAGATAAATATTGTGTTTATCTTGAGTTATTTTATGTATTTGATATCACATATCTTAACACATCACCTTGATACAAAGACACTTTATAGCATGAACTAAACCAAATCTCCAAAACCTATTGGCATAAGTATACTCTTAAGGTAATTATTGTAATTAACACATCTTATTTAAAACAATAGTATGCTATTTGGTGTTCTTTATTTATGTGATTACTCGATATTACACACACATACATTAGTATATGATTGCATATGTAAAGTCATTGGATTGTGTGCGGAGATTAGAATCATGATAATATCTTGATAGTGAGACATAATCGATCCACTTAAGCACAATCCAGAATGTTACTGGTCATAGTAATATCAATTCGGGACATTAATATTCAGTATAGACTAGTATGCATTGATCTTTACAATTAAGATTGTAATGACTGGTCTCATAGCCAATCGATGTGGATTAGGGGTGGCAAAATGTGCCCGACCCGACTCGAACCCGGCATCCTTAACCGGGTATGGGTAGGGGCAAATACGGGTCAAGTAGGAAACGGGTTGACCCGACCCGACCCGGATAAAATCCGGGTCGGGTATGGGTTTGGCATGTCAACCCGGATGACCCGAATTCGATCCGGTTTACTTTCTCTATATATATAAAAATTTATATAATAATTTCAATACACAGTTGCAATGGGAGTTGTGCTTATAAGATTTGAATTGTTGTCCCATTCTTTAAGAGGTCCTGGATTCAATTCCCTTTACATACAACTTTTTTGTTAATTTTATTACTTTCGTTAATAAAATGGTAACGTTAATTATAATTCCTTGCTGTCATCAGTGCGGTTTAAGCGACGAGCTACTGGAAATTATGCAACACTTAATAAATTATCGGTGGCTCTTAATAAATAGCTGGATATCGAAAAAAGAGCAGTAATGTATAAGTCAAATCTTAACCTGACGGGTTAACCCGAACCCGAACCGGAAATTTTCCAGGTCACCCGAACACGACCCGGATTCAATCCGGGTCGGGTTAGGGTTTACCCCTATCTGGGGCGGGTCAAATCTGACCCGACCCGAACCCGAACCCACCCGACCCGTTTGCCACCCCTAATGTGGATACATAGTGCGATGGTGCGTATGTGCTTATAAAAGAACAACTTCTTAGAACAAGTCATCGATATATTTCTACATGGTAACATATTCTCATTGTCAATAGAAGCTCACAAGTGACAGTAGGTGCAAGTTAGTTTTTAGACCTACGACACACTAAAGAACATTGCATGTGAAAGGGCTACACTTTGGCTTTTACTGACTAATGACGATGCAATCATTGCTAGGTACTCGTTAGATGTAGTCTATAGCATGTGAAGGGGGATATAGATATGATTTGTCTCTTTCGATATGGGAGGTTAGTGTCGTAGGAAGTTGGTATAAATCCATAATAAATCCTTGGCCATAGTAGAATGGATAAACTTATAAGAGTAATACGTTTGATCCATCTTTGACTATGGTATCATATACTCCAGTTACAATATTAAGATGATTGGGGTTTAACAGATTTTCATACCCTATATATCGTAGCGACATATTTATGATGAAGAGACCAGACTATATTGTACCTGTCGTTGACATGCTTAGATTTCCATTTGAGGAGAGTCCAATCTCGTACCAACCAGATAATTATGATTTTGAAATAGGTTGTCATTATATGTAACTAGTGTCACTGTTGTACATGTGACATGATCAGAGCATATGATCAAGTCACTACCGATATATGAATTGCACATTTAGAGTCTCACAAAGATAATGTACACATCACGATAATCGAAGGAAAAAATATTCGAAATATATGGGATATACACAAGCAATCACAAAGAGGTATGATCGTTTTGACTAAAAGAGATGAGCTCATCACAAAGAGTTGTGAAGCGAGTACAAAGTGTTTGTCAAGTGTTACAAACACTTGATTATTGATGAAAAATGAAAAACCACCATCAAAACTAAGCGAAGACCATCGTCGGCGATGATACAACATCGCCAGAGGTCGGATGGTCGACTGTTGGCTATCCTCTGGCTTGTTGGTAGCTGACCAGTGGGCCAGCCAACTGGTTTATCGACGGTGTCCGTGTTGGATGTTGAGTCTTCTCTAATATTAGTTTTGATGAAGAGCAAACATATTTATTGTACTAATATTATGAATGCAGATATTAAATGATGTACAAGACTTAATGATGGTGTTTCAAGTCAAGAGAAGATGCATTGAAGACAATTCTATCGTAGGGAAATGAAGCTAAAGTCTACATCAATGACGATCTCTAGATGAAATATGTATTTGATGTATTTTATAAATTTCTTGTCGCTCCTTTGAAGGAATTCTCAAGACCTCTTGCATGTGTTTGTTTCCTTTGCATGGATCCCCATACAGTGTGTGTATTTACATGATGTATACATGGCCAAGAAAAGTTGTGATCATGTGATAACCTGCATAACTTGCATAACAACTAGAAAACACATTAGTTTGCATCAAACAAGAACTCATCGAATGTTATGCTCAACACATGACTATTTATACAATAACTAGTCATAACCCATGAACATAGTTACAAAGCATTCAAAATATTACCACGAAAAATTTCCACCCATTTAAAATCTCTCCACGCTTAAAAAAATTTACAGCCTCATTCACAATATGCCCCCCAAAATTTTTTAACCACATTCAAACTGAAATTTAATTCCCCCAAGAGAATAAAGTTCACACTAAAAAATTTAGTTCCCCAAAATTTAGTTTCCTCCAAATTTAGTTCCCATCAAAATTTAAAATTTTATTCTACCAAAATTTAGTTCACTCCATATTTGGTCCACCCCAAAATTTAAAATTAAAATTTAGTTTCTTAAGGAATTTAATTCACCTCAAAATTTTAGTAGTTCTGTCCAGAATTAGTTCTCTCCAAAAATTAAAATTAAAATTTAGTTCCCCACGGAGAATTTAGTTCACCCAAAAAAGTTTAGTTCATTCTAAAATTTAGTCCCCCAAAGTTTAAAATTGTAGTTTCCCCCAAATTTAGTTCTATATAGAATTAGTTCCCTCCAAAAATTAAAATTAAAATTTTGTTCCCCGCGGAGAATTTAGTTCACACAAAAAATTTTAGTTCGTTCTAAAGTTTAGTCCCCCAAAGTTTAAAATTGTAGTTTCCCCAAAAATTTAGTTCTCTTTAAATTTAGTTCCTTCAAAAATTTTAGGTGTTTTCCCACAAAATATTTACAAACTCTCATCCTACGTATTGATTTGTTAAGATTAATCTCAACAGTATTTATTATACCCACCCTTTTGTCCTAGTTAGGAATCCCATTCAAAAACATCTCTCAATTGTATAATAGATTTTTGGGTTTTGAGCATGTGCATGCTTTGACCGAGGTTGTCAATTTCGACCCTTTTGAATACTATTTTCTTTGCCTAAAACGTTAGCATCAAGAATTTTTGAAGTAACATGTGTTTGCAATTCTGGTCAGACATAGAAAAAATTTAATTACTACGGTACACAGCCTCTCCTAGTTTGGCCTCCCTTAGTTTGGCCTTCCCATAAGACAATGTATAAAGTCTTAAGAGCACATAGATTGGGGTTGAGAACCCAAATCAAATAAATAACAAAATATTTTACCGCGTTTATTAACCTTCGTTTTTGCATCTTTTTTCTCAACACATAATAATATACTATAAAATCGGTTTGATGGGTACATAATCTCCAAACCACCTTCTATCGGGTTAGGGTCTAGACCCATGCCTAATTCCGCCCGATTCACCGCCATATTTTCCCCTCTCAGCGGTGACCGATGCCCTCTTTCAACATCAGTCTATCAGCGACGTCGACGGGGACCATCGTTAGCGACGAAGGAGGAGAAAATCTGACGAAATCGGTGATCTTCGACGCGATCAGCGAGCCTCCGAGCCTCCGACTGACTGAGAAGAATACGTCAACTGTGCGAGGAGGACATCGAGACACATCGAAAATCGTAAACTTTTTCTTGTGAAAAACATCAAAAATAGTTTTGCTTTCCCTTTTTGTTCATATTTACCTAACGTTTGTCATATTTTCTTATATTTAAAAGATGAATAGTTCGTTGGGCTTTTGGGAATTTTATGGTTTAAATTAGGGCTTGTTTGGTTTGCTTTTAATCAGGAATTTATCTGGGGTTTTTATAATGCGATGCTTATTATTGTGTTAAAGATATAAACTTTTGTGTATGTATGTGAACTGGTTCTCTCTGAAGATTGATGGAGAAGGAGAGGAAGGAAAGGACATGGATAGGTTAACGGGCTGCAACCATTTTTAGGGTTTGGGCTTTCAACTATATAGAGAGACTAGAAATAACCCTAGCAAGTGCGCGATGACCCAAGAAAGAACCAACAAGATGTTGCGCATGCGCGCAACTGAAAGAGAGAGAGAAGTGTGTGTGGGTATGTCGGGGGTAAAAGTGGTTGAATTGCAAAAAAACCTGGGGGGGGCAAAGTGCATAAAACCCACACCAAATGGTTGAATTGCAAAAAAAACTGGGGGGGGGGGCAAAGTGCATAAAACCCACACCAAACCATGGGGGTAAAGCACAAAAAGCGCAGGGGGCCAAAGTGAAAAAAGAACGATGGCAAACCCGTAAATATGTTGAAATTGGAGGAGCACAGGTCTTTATCAAAAGCAATGGCAAGCTTGCAATTTATGTGAATGAGGGGGGCTTTTGTTTTGGGTCTCCAAACCAACATGCCATATTGCACTCACCCCCTCATCCCCATGTGGGGGGATGAGGTGGTAGGCCCCTCCACTTGCCACATGAGACAAACCCGGCCAACTTGGTTTGTCCCCATCAACAAAAACTTCCCTCATTTGTATAATAGATATTCTTAGATTTGATATTTTTATTAATCGTATAAGTATGTCATTGGTTCCCATCTATATTTTTGAGTTAGTTTCTGTCTTGTATGATTATGTGCTTGTATGATTGATACGAGCTCTTCATCAATTCAGTGATTTTATATTTCTATATCAGGCTATCAAATTGTCGTTTTATCCATGGTAGGATTTGGTCCATAGATGTTATATAAGTTTCTGATTATGTAATGATACTCTTCAGTTTAATATACAGTTTAGGGTTGATATTACTCAATTTAAACTCATAAATGGCAATGTAAATTGATATTAAATGGTTGCTAAGTTTACAAGTGTTTGATTTAAGGTCGGCATTGTTCATCTAAAGTCTGCAGATGTTTATTTTATGTTGATATCATATGGTCGGTGGTTGAGAATGATAATCTTAAAGCCATGTTAATGGAAGTTGGAGAAATTGCCAAGGGTTGTCATTTTGGATTTGGTATTCTTGTGTTTCTTTCGGTCTGCTAGTATTTTGTGGGGGCATACATGTAATTTCATGGGTTATCGTTGTAATGTTGTGTTTGCTTAGGAAAACTAGAAAATGTAAGTTCAGTGATACACTTATCTAAATGGTTGCTTTAAATTTGGTTTTATTTCATGTGATCTTTTACGTTCTATTGTTATTTTTAATTTTTATTCTACTTATGGTCTGTGTATTTGTGTGTGTGCGCCAGCATGCAGAGGGGTGTTTTTTCGGGTTTTTTTCTTGTTTTTTTTTTTTTTTTTTTTGGGGGGGGGGGGTGGCTGGGATATTATAGCAGTTTCTGTAGCTGTCCAGTGTCATACCTTCTAACAGTTTGCATGTATCCCATGTCGATGTCCATGTCTGTACCCATATGTGCATGGCCAACCGGGCTTATGAACCATGAGAGGCAATCCATGCTACATATGTTTATAACATTGTGATCTCATGGTGTAAACTAGTCTGTCATCAAGGTTTTTCTTGATGTTTATAGATTTTTTTAAAGTTGAATTTTAAAAAATAAAAAATAATAATAAAAAAAATTGCTTTTAAGTTCTACGATCCCTTAAAACAAATGATGTATATGTTTTCAATATTTTTCCTTTGTAGTATCTTTTATTGTAATGAAATCTGTGTTTATGATTTATGTTGTTAGAAGTATATGCGACTTCCAATTAATTTATCTGCAAAGGGTTGCTTCTATCTTTTCCTCTCTGTGCTTTTTTTGAATAATATCATTCACGAGTACTTTGCTGTATTTGATATGATGTATTGATGTATTGCTATTTGTTTTCTTTTGTGTAATGGCCATGCTTCTCTGATTTGTATGTTAATCTGAATGTCGCATTTTTCATACTGAGATTTCTAACAAAATATCTGTTTTTGAACGGACAGTAAATGTTCTATTGTTTTTCCTTTTCAGTACTGCGAATTTTTATATTCTGTTGGAGTATTTTACTTTTGTCTTGTACTATTCCGGTTGCAGTGGCCTGTTTAATTATTTAATTTAACCAAAAAAATGCCTAGTAGTATTTAGATAAGAGGGCTCGAAGCCTGAGTCTGAATACTACGGCGGCCTCGTCAGCTACGACTCCCGTACTTGGGAGAGCGGGGCGTGACATGTTTTTGTGGTGGCCCATGCAGGTCTGAGAGGTCATTTTATATTGTTCTCATCATCTCAAAACTCCACAGCAGGTCCCTGTACATTTTAAATACATTGTATTTCATCAAAATGATGAAATAGATATTGTGACATGGAACAGTACAACGCGCGTACATTAAAATGATAATGAATGTCATGGAATTTTCTAACAAAATGTATCGAAGCTTTCATCATGCAAGAAGACACAACCATGTGATGCGTCATGGCTACAAAATTTTTGAATTTGTATTTTGTGAAAAATAAAAATACATGATTACTCTATACATTTTAAATACATGGTATTTCATCCAAATACTCCTATTTACTAATACCAAATGAAGCAGAATTTGTGTGCCATCAGATGACATTCGGGATGAACTGTTGAGAGAAGCTCATAACTCACCTTATTCTATCTATCCCAAGGCACAAAAATGTATCGTGATCTGCGACAACATTTTTGGTGGCACGGTATGAAGCGTAGTGTGGTTAGGAGTGTAGCTTCATGTTTAACATGTCAGCAAGTTAAAGCCGAGCACCAGAGAATGACAGGACTACTGCAGCCTCTTCCGATCCCTGAGTGGAAGTGGCAACATGTGACGATGGATTTCGTGACCGGCTTACCTCGCACTCCTCGAGCAAATGATGCTATTTGGGTAATCGTTGACCGATTGTCCAAATCAGCTTACTTCATACCTTTTCGAGTGGGCCAGCCGACAGACCATCTTGCTAAGAGATATATGAAGGTGAGATTCCCTGTTTTATATCTCTGTCTGATTTATTGTTGGTCTAGATTCTGATTAAGTCATGTATGCAGGAAATCGTGAGGCTTCACGGAGTGCCTGTATGCATAGTCTCCGATCGTGACACTAGATTCACATCTCACTTTTGGAGAAGTTTACAGGCTAGCTTGGGAACTCAACTGAGTTTCAGCACGTATACCATCCACAGACGGTCAGTCAGAGAGGACAATTCAGATCCTAGAAGATATGCTGAGGGCGTGCATGCTGGATTTCAAAGGCTCTTGGGATGAACATCTACATCTGGTAGAGTTTGCTTACAATAATAGTTTTCAAGCCAATATAGGCATGTCGCCATTTGCAGCTCTATATGGGAGGAAGTGCCGATCTCCTCTTAGTTGGGATGATGTTGGAAATCAGGAATTTTTAAGGCCCAGATTTGATCGTTGAAACCGTGACTTTGTGAGAGTCGTCAGCGATAATCTTCGCATAGCCCAAGACCGTTATAAGCACTGGGCAGATGCGAAGAGGCGACACTTAAAGTTTCAGCCAGGCGAGCTAGTATTTCTGAAGATCTCTCCAAAGAGGGCTGATCCGTTTTTGGAAGACGAGGGAAGCTGAGCCTAAGATATATTGGACCTTTCGAAGTCCTATCTTGTGTTTGAGAGGTGACCTATATATTGCCTTGCCAGCATCTCTTGAAGGAGTACATAATGTGTTCCACATATCGCAACTCATGAGGTGTGTTGGGAATCCTGATCATGTCGTTGACTTCTCAGAGATTGAAGTGCGCTAGACTTGACATATGACCAACAGCCTGTGGCTATTCTAGACCGGAGGCAGAAGAAGCTGAGGAAGAAGTCAATCAATCTGGTGACGGTTATGTGGCACCGAGTCACCAGCAGAGTCTACCTGGGAACTCGAGGATGAGATGAGAGAGAAGTACCCTCACTTGTTTGTTTGATGTAATTTTGTTGTTGTTAGATGATGTGTTGTATAGAGAGTTTTCTCCCTTATTTTGAAATTCCGAGGACGGAATTTATTTTAAGGGGGGTAGGATGTAATGACCCTAATTTTAATATACACGCATTTGTACGTATTTTGGCGTAAATGCGTACGTATAATTTTTGGGAGTATCCTCGTATTTTTCTTTAATTATTTTGCTGAAGAAATTATTTTTAAAAAGGATTTAACTTATCATTTGGTATTAGTGAATAGAAGTATTTAAGGAAATATCATGTATTTGAGATGTGTGGTGTATTTCCTTATGTCTTTTTATTTTTCAAAAAATGCAAATTCTTAAAATTTATAATCATGACACCTCATTAGCATTGTGTCATCTTGCATGAACACTTAGCTAACAAGTGTATTTACCAAGTGTGTGGATGAGAGGATTTTGGGGGAAAAACAAAAATAAAAAAAGAAAACCAAAAATCAAAGAAAATCTCTCATTCTCACCCTCTCCTCTCTCCCCCACACATCAGGCCGAAATTTTTCACCTCTCCCCTTTCTTCCTTTGTTCATCCTCCCACCACCATTCTCCTCCCAAAACACCACACATTCCACCACCAAGAACCCCCACTCTTTCCTTATCATCCTAACTCCAAAATTCATCCAAAAACTCTCCAAAAATCCAACAAATTGGAGCTAAGCTAGGAGCTTGGAGGAGGAACCAAGGAGGCCCAAGTTCTTCAAGGAGAAGAAGGACCAAGGAATATTAGGAGGACTTTTGAGGTAGGATTTCTAACATGTTAGTAGGATTTAATTTTAGAACTAGGGGCTTAATTTAAGTTAGCATGTTCTATAAAATTTAGTGTAGAATCTCTTAACATTCTAGGGAGATTTAGTTTAGGACTTGGTTTAGATTAGGTTAATGTAATATATAAATAGCATGCTATGCAATTTTAATATGTTCATGCCATGGTTATGTTAAATCTTTTTGTTGTCAAAAAGAAAAGTATGTAGTAATAATGCTTGTAATAGATTTTGGAAATAATTTTTATAGTATGTAAATTTTGATATGAAAGTTTAATTTTGAGATTCCATTATTAATAGAATTTATTTATGGGAAGACTCATGTTAAAAATTGTGATCATATCATACTTGTAGAGCATGTAATCATAGTTAAGTAATTTTTGATGCATGTTGAATGTTGGATAATAAATACCATGTTAACGTAATTTGGTTATTATTGTCAATATTGTTCTTATGTCCATGTAGGATTTAAGTTAACAACCATGCAAGTCATATGATGTGTTTAATGCTAATTGATAACCCAATTTCATGTTAGAAATTAGATTTGGTTGGAAAATCATATGCTGAAATTTTTCTTAGCACATGGCAGTAACTTAGAAAATTCATAAAAAATAGTAAAAAATCCAAAAAATTACAATCTAAGATACTACGAAAAACAAAAGAAAATTTCCCACAACTTTCGTGAAGGGACCAGACACTAATTCTGACTGTAGACAGATTCAAATGTCATGCTATTAGTATGCCTTGGGTTGTCATCTTAAATTTTGTTTAAATTCTGCTATCAAGTTTTTCATATGTTAAGTTGCATGTGAAAATAATGATGAGATATGTGTGTAAATATGAAGTGAAAGCGGTAGTCGAGACCGCTAATGATTCATAGATGAAATGAAAAATATTCAAAAACTGAGAGTCAGGAGGAGAGATTGACATCAGGAGTGCTTGATCCATTCTAAATGGGTGAGATTCCAGATGTGGGTTTGGGGGAAATACGGGTAAATTTTAGGTGTTAAGGAGCGGACAACAGTACTATTCTCTCACCCGATGTGTCACTCCCGGAAGGGGGAGTTTGAGAGGGTTAGAGAGGCCGGTGGTATGCTCGTGTCGCACCATGACTGTTAACTGATGGTTTTCTCCGTTTTCCACTGAAAAACCGAGATTTGTCTCACTCCAATACCTTGCTCTGTTCGGATAGGGGGAGTTACGAGAGGCCCCTCCAGTGCCCGTGTCGGTGGTGGTACCACTTTTCACCCACCCTAGACGAAGTCCGTCTCATTAGCGTTCTACAGTTTACTCGGGTTTCCAAATCAGAATTACAGTTTTATTTTTAATTAATTTAATCAGTAATTGTACTCTAGTTTTGCTTTCTTTTATTATTTCCAGCACTTATGTTCTGTTCTTTAATTTCTGCATAAATCCTGTGATTGATGTGACACCTATACTTAGTTAGTTAGGAAGACCAGTTCTAAAACTGGGTCCTACTAGAATGTTAGGAGTTCCTACTGGGTCACGCATTGACGTGTCCCACACTGTGGTTTTCAGGTGCGAGACCCGAGCAGACTGTGTGGGTTCTGGAGTCGGAGACCGGTGCTAATACTACAGAGGTAGAGCCTACATGCGACCTTGTCCAGTTGGACCTTCCGGGGTTAGACTAGTGGGTGTGTCGTACCGGGTGTGGACCTTTTTGTACTTTTTGGGTTGAGGGTTTCTTCTTTTTGTTGTGCCCCACTTTTGTACCACTTGTACAGCTGATGTATGTAATGTTCTGTGTTGTTTTTCCTTTTCAGTACTGCGAATTTTTATATTCTGTTGGAGTATTTTACTTTCTGTCTTGTACTATTCCAGTGTTGTTGCGGTGGCCTGTTTAATTATTTAATTTAACCACAAAAAATGTCTAGTAGTATTTAGATAAGAGGGCTCGAAGCCTGAGTCTGAATACTGCGGCGGCCTCGTCAGCTACGCCTCCCGTACTTGGGAGAGCGGGCCGTGACAGGTTATTGTGGTGGCCCATGCAGGTCCGAGAGATCATTTCATATTGTTCTCATTATCTTAAAACTCCCCAGCAGGTCTTTATACATTTTAAATACATGGTATTTCATCAAAATGATGAAATAGATATTATGACATGGAATAGTACAACTTGGCAGCATGTGACGATATTACATTTCGTCATCACCACCAACTTGCATGGGCCACTACAAAAACCTGTCATGGGAGGCATAGCTGACGAGGCCGCCGTAGTATTCAGACTCAGGCTTCGAGCCCTCTTATCTAAATATTACTAGGCATTTTTTGTGGTTAAATTAAATAATTAAACATGCCACTGCAATAACACTGGAATAGTACAAGACATAAAGTAAAATACTCCAACAGAATATAAAAATTCGCAGTACTGAAAAGGAAAAACAACACAGAACATTACATTACATTATACAAGTTCATATACATACATCAGCTCAGCTGTACAAGTGGTACAAAAGTGGGGCACAACAAAAAGAAGAAACCCCCAACCCAAAAAGTACAAAAAGGTCCACACCCGGTACAACACACCCACTAGTCTAATCCCGGGAGGTCCAACTGGACAAGGTCGTCCGTAGGCTCTACCTCTGTAGTACTAGCACCGGTCTCCGACTCCAGAACCCACACAGTCTGCTCGGGTCTCGCACCTGAAAACCACAGGGTGGGACACGTCAATGCGTGACCCAGTAGGAACTCCTAACACTCTAGTAGGACCCAGTTTTAGAACTGGTCTTCCTAACTAACCAACTAAGTATAGGTGTCACATCAATCACAGGATTTATGCAGAAATTAAAGAACAGAACATAAGTGCTGGAAATAATAAAAGAAAGCAGAACTGGAGTACAATTACTGATTAAATTAATTAAAAATAAAACTTTAATTCTGATTTGGAAACCCAAGTAAACTGTAGAACGCTAATGAGACGGATTTCACCCAGGGTGGGTGAAAAGTGGTACCACCACCAGCGACACGGGCACTGGAGGGGCCTCTCGTAACGCCCCTACCCGAACAGAGCAAGGTATGGGAGTGAGAAAAATCTCGGGTTTTAGTGGAAAACGGAGAAAACCATCAGTTACTAGTCATGATGCGACACGAGCACACCACCGCCTCTCTAACCCTCTCAAACTCCCCCCTTCGGGAGTGACACACCGGGTGAGATAATAGTACTGTTGTCCGCTCCTTAACACCTAAAATTTACCTGTATTTCCCCCAAACCCACATCTGGAGTCTCACCCATTTTAGAATGGATCGAGCACTCCCGATGTCAATCTCTCCTCTTCACTCTCAGTTTTTGAACATTTTTCATTTCATCTATAAATCATTAGGGTTCTTGACTGCTGCTTTCACTTCATATTTACACATATCTCATCATTATTTTCACATGGAACTTAACATATGAAAAACTTGATAGCAGAATTTAAAAAAAAACTTTAAGATGACAACACAAGGCATACTAATAGCATGGCATTTGAATCTGTCTAAACTGTTACAGCAGAAAGAACAACACTTTTAACCTATCTACAGTCAGAATTAGTCTCTGGGCCCTTCACGAAAGTTGTAGGAAATTTTCTTCTGATTTTCGTAATATCCTAGATTGTAATTTTTGGATTTTCTACTTATTTTTTATGAATTTTCTAAGTTAATGCCATGTGCTAAGAAAAATTTTAGCACATGATTTTCCAACCAAATCTAATTTCTAACATGAAATTGGGTTATCAATTAACACTAAACACATCATATGACTTGCAAGGTTGTTAACTTAAATCCTACATGGACATAAGAACAATATTGACAATAATAACCAAATTAAGTTAACATGGTATTTATTATCCAACGTTCAACCTGCATCAAAAATTACTTAACTATGATTACAAAAATTACTTAACTATGATTACATGGTCTACAAGTATGATATGATCACAATTTTTAACACGAGTCTTCCTATAAATAAATTCTATTAATAATGGAATCTCAAAATTAAACTTTCATATCAAAATTTACATACTATAAAAATTATTTCCAAAATCTATTACAAGCATTATTACTGCATACTTTTCTTTTTGACAACAAAAAGTTTTAACATAACCATGACATGAACATATTAAAATTGCATAGCATGATTTTATATATTACACTAACCTAATCTAAACCAAGTCCTAAACTAAATCTCTCTAGAATGTTAAGAGATTCTACACTAAATTGTATAGAACATGCTAACTTAAATTAAGCCCCTAGTTCTAAAATTAAATCCTACTAACATGTTAGAACTCCTACCTCAAAAGTCCTCCTAATATTCCTTGGCCCTTCTTCTCCTTGAAGAACTTGGGCCTCCTTGTTTCCTCCTCCAAGCTCCTAGCTTAGCTCCAATTTGTTGGATTTTTGGAGAGTTTTTGGATGAATTTTGGAGTTAGGATGATAAGGAAAGAGTGGGGGTTCTTGGTGGTGGAATGTGTGGTGTTTTGGGAGGAGAATGGTGGTGGGAGGATGAACAAAGGAAGAGCTGCAAATGGCGCAATGCCTATACTGGCTTGAAAACTATTATTGTAAGCGAACTCTACCAAATGTAGATGTTCATCCCAAGAGCCCTTGAAATCCAGCATGCACGCCCTCAGCATATCTTCTAGGATCTGAATTGTCCTCTCCGACTGACCGTCTGTCTGTGGATGGTATGCAGTGCTGAAACTTAGTTGAGTTCCCAAGCTAGCCTGCAAACTTCTCCAAAAGTCAGATGTGAATCTAGTGTCACGGTCGGAGATTATGCATACAGGTACTCCGTGAAGCCTCACGATTTCCTGCATACATGACTTAATCAGAAGCTAGACCAACAATAAATCAAACAGAGATATAAACAGGGAACCTCACCTCCATATATCTCTTAGCAAGATGCTCTGTCGGACTCGAAAAGGTATGAAGTGAGCTGATTTGGTCAATCGGTCAACGATTAATCAAATAGCATCATTTCCTCGAGGAGTGCGAGGTAAGCCGGTCACGAAATCCATCGTCACATGTTGCCACTTCCACTCAGGGATCGGAAGAGGCTGCAGTAGTCCTGCCCTTCTCTGGTGCTCGGCTTTGACTTGCTGACATGTTAAACATGAAGCTACACTCCTATCCACACTGCGCTTCATACCGTGCGACCAAAAATATTGTCACCAGATCACGATACATTTTGGTGACTCCGGGATGGATAGAGTAGGGTGAGTTATGAGCTTCTCTCAACAGTTCATCCCGAATGTTACCTGATGGCACACAAATTCTGCTTTCAAAACGCAGAGGCCCATCTTCATGAATACAGAAATTGTTGCGACGTCCGGCCTCTTTTTTCTCTCGGATCTTCTTCAACTTCCCATCTCCAGACTGAGCTGCATTAATCCTTTCAACCAAATCAGGTTGAACTAGCAAATCATCATCACTACTGATGTACTAGGTAAGCCAATTTCAATCTCCATCTGTCGAATATCACCCCAAAGTTCTCTCTGTGCCGTCAATATCATCACTGCTGGCATGCGACTAGGAGCATCAGGTACTACGTTGCCAGGGTGATACTGGAGGTCAACATCATAATCAGCCATCAACTCGAGCCATCTGCGCTGCCTCATATTCAGCTCTTTCTGAGTGAACACGTACTTCAAACTCTTGTGATCTGTGTATATCTTTACACGTTCACCCAGAAGAAAATGTGATGCGGACGCACCCATCCCACCATCTACCAAGGAGACGGGACCACCTTTTGTGACTTACGTGAGGCGTAGGAGGCACGGGGTCATCACGTAGCGGGTTTAGTGGCTCTAGGGGTATTCTAGTCTTTTCAAGACTAGATTAGTAATTCCCCTCTTTTCTATAAATTAGGGCTAGCCGTCTTCTTTTGTTCTTATGCTTGATTTGTGAAGAAACTTGTTAGGCATCGTAGAGAAGGTTCTTAGGCTTTGTTCCGACATTCAAAGCTAGGAGATAGGGTTTCGTCTCGAAAGAAATCCACCTTATTTGTAGTTCTTCGCATTTCTTATCTATAAAAAGTCCACATTTTCCATGTTCCTCTTTTAAATTTATCGATTTGCTTCTACGATCTACCGGATCGTATCAAATTGGTATCAGAGCGGTGAGATCCGATGGCGACTAGTACGAGATCGAAGGCGGATTTGATCGATGAGAAGATTCAAGGGCTTCGGGAGGATCTCAATCGAGAGATCGAAGAACGGTTCGAGGGATTGAAGAAAACGGTGGGGGATTCCATCAAGGATCACACCCATTCCCAAGAGGACATCCAGATAGAACTCCGGGGCATGAGGAAGGACGCCGCGCAACAAGGTCGTGATCTCCAAGAATTGAAGGGATCGAATTCAGATATGAAGGATGCGATATCGACGATGATGACAATGATGCAAGCCCTAATGATGGCGAAAGAAGGAGATCAGGACAAAGGAATCCAAGAGGGGGGAGATTCTACCCTCGAATCAGCCTCCCTAGGGCAAGCACGGACGGCGGCGGAGCTTCCACCTCAAGGCGACGGCTTAGGAGAACCAAGGGGGACGACGCGGTCTGACCTAGACCCGCGCGGGGCTGGTTCACAAAAGACAGACCCCCGCGGGTCTGTTCAGGCTGCGGCAGGCCCGTTAGGGCCTGCCAGGGGCCCGGCGGCCCAACCCAGGCCTCCCCAGGCCTGGGCGAGGCCGCCAGGCCTTCCTGGGGCTTCGGCGCCCCCGGCGGCCTAACCCAAGCCTTCCCCGGCCTGGGCAAGGCCGCTGGGCCTTCCGGAGGCCTCGACACCCCCCTGTGGGGGCGCGGAGCAGGCGGCACCCCCATCCGGGGGTGCGGGAGAGGCGGCACCCCCAGTCGGGGGTGCGGATTGACGGCCCGCCCATACTGGGGGGCTGACGGGCTGGGCCGGCCCTCCTGGGGGCTCGGCGGGCTGGGTCGCCCCTCCTGGGGGCCCGGCGACCCCTTCACGGCCCTTTGGGGGTGTGGCAGGGTTCGTACCCCACTCTGCGGGAACTTCGGGGACGGTCGGAGGCGGTTGGGCCACGGGAGCAGCAATTGGGGCCCCTGCGGGCCAATTTTGGAGAACAGAGACTACCTATCTTGGGCCGAGGCCCGTTTTTACATGACCACATGAGTTCCCATGAGACCACTATCAGCCCGATGCGTGGGAGAGGCCTGGTTGGCATAAGGAATTGTACGGGGTTGACGAGGGAGGACCGGCGGAGAACCGTGGCGGCGGTTTGGGCTGGGGAGGTGACCGTGGCGGAGATAGGGGGCAACAAGGAGACATCAACGCGGATAGGCGGTTGATAAATCTGAAGATGCCGACCTTTGATGGCACAGACCCAGACGGATGGATATATCGGGCGGAGCGATATTTTCAGGTGATGAGATTGACGGAGCAGGAGGTCCTGAAGGCCATCGGGATTTATTTTGAGGGGAAGGTATTAGCATGGTACCGGTGGAAGATAGCACGGGCCCCTTTTCGCACTTGGGAGGAGCTGTCTTCACTGATCATGGATCGGTTTCAGGAGACAGCGGGAGGAGATTTCTATGAGCAGCTGTCTGCCCTGAGGCAGGAGGGGACAATGAGGGACTACGTGGAGAGATTTGAGATGCTTAACAGCGGGGTGAAGGGGGTGACAGATGAGGTGAAGATCGGAAACTTCATAAGGGTGCTGAATCCCTCTATACGGGCTGAATTGCGGATGCAGAGCTCTGGGACCTTGGATGACGTCCTTCGCCTAGCCCACAAGGCAGAGGAGAAGCATGCAGAGGAGAGGGCCAGCGCAGTCAGCCGACACCAGCACCACCCAGGGGGACCATCGTAGCACCAAAGACCATGGGGGAGAAGAGAGGGGAGGCCCGACCAGTGGTGCCTGGTCGGCGATTTACTTAGGCCAACATGAGAGCGAGGCGAGCTGCAGGCCTATGTTTCAGGTGCGACGAGAAGTTCAGCCCCGGTCACCGATGTGCGAGCAAGTTGCCACAGGTCGTGATTGTGGCCGATGAGGAGGAGTATTCTCGTCCAGCCCCGGTCACCGATGTGCGAGCAAGTTGCTGCAGGTCGTGATTGTGGCTGCTGAGGAGGAGTATGCTGAGGTGGAGCCAGAGTTGGCTGAGGAGAGCGAGGCGCATGCCCACTTGGACGTGGCTGAGGTGTCCCTGAACTCCGTGGTAAGATTCACGCTGAATCATACCATAAAGTTGTCAAGGCTGTTAGCGAAGCAGGCAGTGACCGTACTCATTGACAGCGGAGCGACTCACAACTTCATCTCTGGGAAGATTGTAGAGCGCCATGGGTTAGAGCTGAGTACGATGGAGAGGTTTATAGTGTTGCTGGGGACAGGAAAGATGGAGGAAAGCAAGGGGCTGTGCCTGACATTGCAGGGCATACAGGTAGTGGAGGACTTCTTGCCATTGGAGGTGGGCAACGTGGATATTATACTGGGGGTGCATTGGCTTAAGAAGTTGGGGGAGATGAAGATGAACTGGAAGCTTCCGAGGATGGAGTTCTAGGATGGGGGCGGACCGTGGTGTTGACAGGGGACCCGACCCTTTGTTTCTCATTAGTGGCTTTCAAGGCCATCACTCGGGCGTTGCGGGACGAGGGAGAGGGGTTCCTAGTGGAGTATCGGGGGATGACAGCTGAGGGGGAGGAGCAGCGGGATGAGACCGCATTGGAGGTTGAGCAGCTGCTAGAGCAGTACCAAGAGGTCTTTCAGGACCTGCAGGGGCTACCACCGTCCAGAGGGCATGAGCATGCAATTGTATTGCGTGAGGGAGCAGCACCGGTGAGTGTGCGACCGTACCGGTACCAGCATGTGCAGAAGGACGAGATTGAGCGGATGGTGCGGGAGATGCTACAGGCTGGGGTAATCCAGCCAAGTGTGAGTCCTTTTTCGAGTCCAGTTTTGCTGGTTAAGAAAAATGACGGGAGTTGGAGATTCTGCATCGATTACCGAGCACTGAACAAGGAAACTGTCGCTGACAAGTTTCCCATTCCGGTAATCGACGAGCTGCTGGACGAGCTACATGGGGTGGCGATCTTTTCGAAGATCGACTTGAGGGCAGGTTACCACCAGATCCTGATGCGTCCAGAGGATGTGCCGAAGACTGCCTTCCGCACCCACGAGGGGCACTACGAGTTTCGAGTCATGCCGTTCGGCTTGACGAACGCTCCTTCGACTTTCTAGACCTGGTTGAACAAGGTCTTCCAGCCATTACTGCGGAGTTTCATTCTCGTTTTCTTTGACGATATTCTCGTCTACAACAGGAGCATGGTGGAGCATTTGGACCACTTGGAGGTGGTCTTCCGGGAGTTGATGGCACAACAGTTGTTCCCCAGCCGGAAGAAGTGCAGCTTCGGCCAGGCACAGATCGAGTACCTGGGGCATGTTGTTTCGGCGGAGGGGGTGGAGGCCGACAGGTCAAAGATAGCGGCTATGTTGGATTGGCCGGTGCCTACTATACTGCGAGCTCTTCGTGGATTTTTGGGTCTGACGGGCTACTATCAAAAGTTCGTTAAGGGGTATAGCACCATAGCCTGGCCCCTTACCGAACAGCTCAAGAAAGACGGATTCCATTGGGGGAGGAGGCCACCAAGGCTTATGAGGCCTTGAAGGTGGCGATGACGACGGCGCCAGTGCTAGCTTTACCAGACTTCAGCATATCCTTTGTGGTGGAGACTGACGCGTCGGGATATGGATTGGGGGCGGTGCTTATGCAGGAGGGACGGCCCATAGCCTACTTCAGTCAGGTGCTATCTGCTAGAGCACGGCTGAAGTCGGTATATGGGAGGGAGCTGATGGCCATTGTCTTCGCGGCGATGAAGTGGCGGCCCTATTTGTTGGGGAGGGAGTTCGTGGTTAGGACGGATCAGCGGAGCCTCAAGTACCTTTTAGAGCAGCGATTGGTTACTGAGTAGCACCAGCGTTGGTTGTCCAAGCTGGTGTGGTACCGATTCGACATCGAGTACAGGCCGGGGTTGGAGAACAAGGCTGCTGATGCCTTGTCTCGCCGGGAGGATAGTGTGGACTAGAGGGCTCTGTCGCGACCGATATGGCTGGACTGGGAGCCCATGTTGCAGGAGGCGGAGAGTGACGATGAGCTAGGACAGATCCACGAGTTGCTGCAGCATGGAAAGGAGGGGCCGACAGGGTATTCCTTGCAGGGGCGCAGACTACTTTACCAGGGGAGGTTGGTGCTACCGCGGACCTCCGTATTTATACCGGTCCTGTTTCAGGAGTTCCATGGTTCGATGATTGGAGGCCATTCGGGGGTACATCAGAAGTACCAGAGGATGGCGAGAGAGGTGTACTGGCCCGGGATGCGGAGGAGTGTGCCCAATTAGTAGCAGCTTGTGACGTCTGCCAGCGTCACAAGTATATGGCCATGACACCAGCAAGGCTGTTACAGCCGTTAGAGTTGCCAGAGAGGGTCTGGGAGGAGGTCACGATGGACTTCATTGACGGGTTGCCCCGCTCAGAGGGATATACGGTGATTTTCGTCGTAGTAGATCGATTGAGCAAATATGCCCATTTCATACCCTTGAGGCATCCTTATACCGCATTCTCGGTGGCCACAACGTTCACTCGGGAGGTTATACGCTTGTACGGGGTATCGGCGTCCATAGTGTCCGACAGGGACCAGGTCTTCATGAGCGGGTTCTGGCGGAAGCTCTTCAGGGTATAGGGTACGGTCCTTAAGATGAGTACGGCCTACCACCTACAGACAGATGGCCAGACGGAGGTGGTGAACCGCTCTATAGAGACTTATCTGCGGTGCTTCGCTTCGGAGATGCCTTGACAGTGGCACAGGTGGGTGGCGTGGGTGGAGTATTGGTACAACACATCGTACCACTCGGCAGCGGGGACGACCCCATTCAGGATCCTTTACGGGCGAGACCCACCGTCCTTGCTTCGCTTCTGCGACAGACAGACGCCGGTGTCACAGGTGGAGGCTTATATGGGAGATAGGGATGCTATGTTGGAGGAGATACGAGACATCTTTTGAGGGCTCAGCAGGCGATGAAGGCCTGGGTAGATGGCCATCGGCGGGACATCCATTTTCAGGAGGGAGATATGGTGTATCTCAAGCTGCGACCCTACAGGCAGAAAACGTTGGCTCGGAGACAGAATGAGAAGCTGGCAGCTCGCTACTACGGCCTCTACCAGATTGCAGCCAAGATTCGGCAGGTGGCATACAGATTGCACCTGCCACCGTCCTCTATGATACATCCGGTGTTCCATGTGTCGCAGCTTTGGAGGGCGATTGGGGACCAGTCGACCTCGTCTACTCTGCCACCTACACTTACTGAGAACATGGAGGTACTGTTGGAGCCTCTGGAGGTGCGTGCAGTTCGTCAGGGACCGGGTCGGCGAAGGGAGATGCTGATCTACTGGGTGGGTCCACCCGACTGTGACGCCACGTGGGAGGCATATGACGTGATCCGAGAGCAGTTCCTAGATTTCTACCTTGAGGACAAGGTGGCTCTTTTAGGAGGGTATTGATGCGGACGCACCCACCCGCCATCTACCGATGAGACGTGACCACCTATCGTGACTTACGTGAGGGGTAGGAGGCGCGAGGTCATCGCGTAGTGGGTTTAATGGCTCTAGGGGTATTCTAGTCTTTTCAAGACTAGATTAGTAATTCCCATCTTTTCTATAAATTAGGGCTAGCCGTCTTCTTTTGTTCTTATGCTTGATTTGTGAAGAAACTTGTTAGGCATCGTAGAGAAGGTTCTTAGGCTTTGATCCGACATTCAAAGCTAGGAGATATGGTTTCGTCTCGAAAGAAACCCACCTTATTTGTAGTTCTTCGCATTTCTTATCTATAAAAAGTCCACATTTTCCATTTTCCTCTTTTAAAATTATCAATTTGCTTATACGATCTACCGGATCGTATTAAAATGCCTCTACAACTTCAATGCAAATACCACCGCTCCAAGTCATGTGTAGAATAGTTCCTCTCATGAGTCTTCAACAGCCTAAAAGCATAGGCTACTACCGTACCATGTTGATGGAGAACACATCCTAATCATATGTCTGTCGCGTCACAGAAAATCTCATATCCACCTGAACGGTCTGGAATTGTCAGGATAGGTGCAGTGATCAATCTATGTTTCAGTTCATCAAATGCTCGCTGACATTCCTGTGACCAATTGTAAGTAACATTCTTCTTGGTTAGATTAGTCATCGGTGCAGCGATCTTAGAGAAATCCTTGATGAACTTCCTGTAGTACCCAGCCAATCCCAAGAAACTTCTGATCTCTGTGTCTGACTTAGGAACCGGCCACTTCTCCACTGCAGCAACCTTCTCTGGATTTACAGCTATTCCATCTCCAGATACAACATGTTCTAGAAAATTAACTTTGGTCTGCCAGAATTGACACTTGCTATACTTAGCATATAACCGGTGCTGCCTCAGAGTTTCCAAGACTATCTTTAGATGCTCAGCATGATCTTCCTCTGACCTTGAGTACACCAAAATATCATCAATGAAGACGACCACAAACTTATCCAAGTATTCATAGAAGACCTGATTCATCAATCTCATGAATGTGGCTGTTGCATTGGTAACGCCAAAAGGCATCACTAAGAACTCATAATGACCATAACGGGTTCGAAATGCAATCTTCGGAATATCTGATCCTCTGACTTTCACCTGGTGATACACATTTGAATATACACGCGATCCACCCAGCTGATCGAAGATGTCATCAATCTTAGGAAGAGGATACTTGTTCTTCACATTAACCTTATTCAACTCCTGGTAATCGATGCACATCCTTCGAGATCCGTCCTTGTTCACCAAAAGCACTGGCGCACTCCATGGTGAAACACTCGGTTGAATCAGGCCACACTCTGACAAATCTTTCAACTGACTACGAAGCTCTGCTAACTCTAGAGGAGCCATACGGTATGAAGCCTTCGCAATCGGTTGAGTGCCTGGAATCAGATCAATGGTGAACTCCAAAGATCTATCTGGAGGATGTCCATAAATATCATCTGGAAAGACATCAGGAAAATCCCGGACTACCCTCGGCAATACAGGTTCAGCTTCCATCACCATCATCACTTCTACTGGGTTGGCCTTAAACTTCAACGGTTCAAGGGAACTACTATCACTAATGAATTCAAATTCTGGATGATCAGGAATTTGAAATACAATCTTCCTGAGTCTACAATCTATAGTGGCATAGAACATCCCTAACCAGTCCATCCTCAATACTGCTTCAAAGTGAGGCATCTCCATCACTAAGAAATCTGCATACAGTCTATGTCCACAAATCTCTATAGGACGCTGTCGGTATCCTGAAGAACTACGGATCACTCCACTCCCTGTATGGATATTCCAACTAGAAGCAAAGGAATGTACTATTAAAGAATTCCTAGTCACAAACTTTTGGGACAGGAAGCAATGTGATGCTCCTGAATCAAAAGTGACAAGGCAGGGAAGGAAGCAACTCTAATAACACCTAAGAGAATAAACATAACTAACATAAGAGTCTAATTATCCTAATCACAGTAACAAATATAACATACTGTAATGGAAATAAGAAAGCATTCATCACTGAAAATAAATAGGTACCTGTGATAACACGACCGGTGTCCTCTGCCTCAACCGCTGAAATGGTGAAAGCCTGACGCCTGGTGCCGCTCTCCTGGGGGTCTGCTGCTGCCGGGGAGGTCTAGGTGGTCCTCTCAGAGTCATTGTACCGGGTGGCGGCGGCGGCAGTGGAAGTCTATGTGGAGCTGGTGGAAGGGTCCTCTGTTGCATCGGTCGGACTGCCACTGGTGTCACTGGGCTTGAAGTCTGCTGTTAGGATTTTCCCAAATCTGAAATTAAATTCAATAAAAACAGCGAATAATGAAGATAAATGGCTACAATAAAGGGGCAACCACCCTCCCAAGACGTCGGTAAGCGAGGACGTCCGCACCCTCCTAGATCTACTTAAGAACTCTCGAAGAATTCTCTCAAAATATCAATAATCAAGCATGCCTACAAATGACGGCTAGCCTTAACTTAAATAGGAAAACCCTCCTTCTAATCAATAGAAAATAAGAAAAGACCAAAATGCCCTTATTTGGGCCGGCTTCCCTTGCCCATGTGCGCACGTCCCCCCTTGCGTGCGTCGGGTGCCCCGTGGGTCTAACGCTTCTCCGCCCCTGAAAATCCACCTTGTCCTCAAGGTGGTGCTTGACATCACTGGCGGTGCTACTCTGAGGGGGAGTCGTCATCATCTCTGATCCCCTCGTCCTCCACATCATTCTCATCGTCTGCCTCTGCGATCAACACTTGCAGCTTACGACCCCCACAGTGGTGTCCTGGAGTGAACCTCTCATCGCATCTGAAACATAGTCCATTCTGCCTCTTCTCCCTCATCTCGACGTCAGTCATCCTCCTAAACTGACCCCCTGCTGGCGGGGCGCTGCTCTGCTCTCCAGTCTTCTCAATACTTGCTTGATCTGCCCCCGTAGCTGCCTTCTGTTCCCCTGTCGCGGTCGGGACATTCCGTGAAACCGGTCCACTCCAACCACCTCTTGCCTCCCTCTCCTCCATCTGCCAGTTCTCCGCCATCTGAGCGTACTCCAAGGCCTCCATCAAACTCTGAGGCTTATGCATGCGTACCGATGCGCGTATAGTGGCCTTCAGCCCCTTCATGAAGGTGCTCTCCATCGTCTCGTCGGTCACCCCGTGCACCTGTCCTAAAAGAGCATCGAACCTCTCTAAGTAGTCTCTCACCGTACCATCCTGTCGGAGAGATAGCAGTTGCTCCCGCACGTTTTCCACGTGGGGGTCTCTGAACCTCTCTACCATCTGGTCCCTGATCTCCTCTCATGAGCGAAAGGGGCGCCTCGCATCCTTTCACTGAAACCACGCCAGGGCCTTCCCATCTAGGCATATGCCAGCAGCCTCTAACTTTTGCTCCTCAGTCATGTGAAAGACTCTAAAAAATCTCTCCGCCCTGTAGACCCACGAGACCGGGTCCGCTCTATCGAATATAGGCATTTTCAGCTTCCTCAGTCGGTCCATATTGAATCCCCCTGGTCCCCGCGACCTTCTCCCTGTCTAGGCTGGTGGTAGTGCTGATACCTCTCTTGGCGCCGCTCGTAGCCTCCATGGGGCCATCCTCCTCGGTCTCCGTGCCCCTCGTCGCCTCCAAATCTGCCCTCTGGCCACTCCTGGTAGTCTCTGTATCCTCCGGCGCATGCTGTGTGTCTCTCCTGGTGGTGGGGCGGTGGCTGCCACCTCCCATCGTCAAATCGAGGGTCGGAAGGGTCCCGATAACCCTCGCCGTAGTCTTCGTGCTCCTGAAATTCCCCGGGTCCCCAGTCATCCACGAAGTCACGTGCCGGTGCCTCTCGCTGCGGCTGCCCCTGTTGAAAACCACCCCCGCTAGCTCCTGGAAGGCCGCTCGCATGTCTGGAGGTGTCGCTGGGGCCGCGGCTTGCCTGGGGCAGGGCCGCCGGCCCCGCCCGGATGTCCTGGGGGCCCCAGCGGCCCCCCGAGGGTCGGGGGAGGCTCGTCGGCCCCCCTGGGGGTTCGCCGTCCCTGGGCGAGCCCGGGGGACCGCCGCCTCCCTGGCGGCTCTCCTAGGGGGTGTCGGGCCTCTGGGGAGGGTGCTGCGGCCCCCCGCCATTACCGCGCGCCCTCTCGAGGGGTTGATCGTGGTCGTGGGTCCATTCGTGGGCTTTTGTGGCCTTTCGCCTCACTTCTTCTCGATAATCGACCCCCCATAGCTCCTCTTCATCATCTTCGACAAATTCCTTCACCAAAAAATCGTTTTTCAGGTCAAAGTTCTCAACTTTATCCTTCCCCTTGCCCAAAGGTGGCGGCTTTCCAGCTGATTTAGGGTTCCCATCCCCTTTGTTGTTCGTCGCCAATTGATTTAGGGTTCCCATCAATTGCGCGAATTGGTCGCCGTGCTTCGCTTGATTCACCGTCAATTGGTTGACGGAAGCCGTCAACTTTGCCATGGATTCATCGTTTGCCGCCAACGATTTCTTGATTCCGTCGATCTCGCTTGTAAATTTCGCCTCCAAAGCCTCAATTTTGTCTTGCGATCTTGTCGAAGCCGTCATGGATCGTCACATGCTCTGATACCAAATTGTTAGGATTTTCCCAAATTTGAAATTAAATTCAATAAAAACAGCGAATAATAAAGATAAATGGCTACAATAAAGGGGCAACCACCCTCCCAAGACGCCGGTAAGCGAGGACGTCCGCACTCTCCTAGATCTACTTAAGAACTCTCGAAGAATTCTATCAAAATATCAATAATCAAGCATGCCTACAAATGACGGCTAGCCCTAACTTAAATAGAAAAACCCTCCTCCTAATGAATAGAAAATAAGAAAAAGACCAAAATGCCCTTATTTAGGCCGGCTCCCCTTGCCCATGTGCGCGCGTCCCCCCTTGCTTGCGTCGGGTGCCCCGTGGGTCTAACATCTGACCTTGTTGAGGACACTGCCTACTGAGGTGTCCCAACTGACAACAGGTAAAACATCGCCCTACTATAAACTTGCAATCCTTCTGCCCATGCCCAGACTTCCCACAAAATCTACAGGACACTCGCCGCTGTGGTGCTGGTGGAGCTCCAGGCCTCCGAAACTGACTGCTTTGAGTAGGCCTCGGAAAACTCCTCTGCTAACCCGCATTGCGCCTCTCTGCTGCCGTTGGTCCCCTATCCACACTCTTCAAATGTGTCTCATGCATCCTGGCCGCTTCCAGCACAGCACTATAGGTAGGCAACACCGAGGTCGACATCGCTGCTCTGAACTCAGGATCCAATCCCATCCTGAATCGTCTAGCTCTAGTGGTCTCTGACTGTACCAACTCCGGAGCGAACTTGCTCAATAGTGAGAACTCTGCATCATAAGCATCCATTCTCTGTTGTCCCTGTGTCAGGTGCTCGAACCTCAAACACAGCTCTTTCTTCGTCTCTGAAAGGAACTGAGCCTCAAACATCTCTCTAAACTTCTCCCACGAGATCGGCTTGGTCAAATGTAGCTCCTGAGCATCACACCAATCTCGTGCCTGATGTGTCAGCTGCCTCTTCGCGGCATCCATCCATTTATCTCTCGGGTATCCCACAGCCTCCAGGTCATCCTCAGAATGCCTAATCCACTCGTCCACTTCCAGAGGACTCTCCTTACCCGAAAATGACTTCAGGTGCAAAGCTCTGAACTGTTTGATATCCACAGGCTTCGGTGGCACACCACTAGCCACACTATCCTCCATCTGTTGCATACGCTCTAGGATCTCTATCAGAATCTTTCCCATCAGGGAGGTCTCAGATGATGCAGCATCAGAAGCAGGGGTCCTGTTTTCGGACAATCCATTCCCCGGATCCATTCTGCAAGAATGAACAGGGAAAACAATGTTCAGTACCAATTGAGCACACATAATGCTCAATCAATTCTGGTTTAATCCTTTTACCCATGCAGAATTAGATTGGTTGAGAATATCTCAACCAATTTCATATTGTTGAGATATTCTCAACCATATGAAGTCCCAATCTGATGGGCCTCCAACTCCAATAACCAACACCTGAAAAGTCAACGGGGCACGTCAACGCGTAACCCAGTAGGAATACCATACCCCAACCAGCCCTTACATGAAGTGTGAAAAGGGTGCACGTGAGCAGGCAGAGTGTATGACATGACATAACATCTACTGTAGTAAATAAAGTAACAACTATAGTTATGAACATGTAGGAGTGTGCACGTGCAACAAGCAAGGTGTACATACTAGCATGATGTTCAAGAGGCAACAAGTGATAAGTACAAGATTTATAATGAACAAGTAAGTGTTATTAGTAAAACAATAGAAACTGGTAACATGGAACCCATCTCATTTCCACTTAAGCTCCACAAATGAAAGCAACCACCTCATTTCTCCAACATATAACCATTTCGGCAACTCACGCATTCATGCCAACAATCATACATATAAGGTAACAATTACATCTATTATCACAAGTCACACATAATGCTCAATGATGCCATGATGCATATAAAACACAAAGCAGTTACTATGAATTGCAATGCAATGCAATGCAATGGGATCCCATGAATGAGCCGGTGTGCAAGTGTATCGTGATTCTACTCTGTTATCAATGTGGAGTCACCTAATGGATCAAGAGGTGGCCCACGGCGAATTCTCCCGCCTCCTACCGCGGCGACTTTGTCTATGCACGTGCACTTCACCTTCGTGTCCCTAACATCATAACACAACCCATAGGAATGGGTATTACTCACATTTCTTACATTTGCCTTCACTTGAGCATTTGCATAAGCAACATAATCACACATCCTTTCATTTATGCATTTCCACAATCATGTGATGAGTGTCATGAGCATGGCTACAAGCACATTGGTATATCCATTAACAAACCATAATAATAAACTCCCTTCCATGTAACAACAATAATCATGTACAATAGAATTAAGATTAGCTACGATACACAATTCAAACACCACACAAGCAATTCAGCTTGCAGAAAAGTGCAGACAGCCATAAATAGTGGCAGTTATCATCTGTTTCTTTTATGAATTTGATGAAACTTTCTAAATAAAAGTTGTAGATATGGCAGTGCTGGATTCACTTATAAAATTTCATACAGAGAAACAAACTTTGATGATTTAAGGTGAATTGTTTGGTGAGACCTGACGAAACTGTATTTCCGACAGATTCTGGGGGCTGTATCAATTGCTGTTTTAAGTCATATTGCAGTTAGAATCTCGAAAACATGCACTAGGATAAAGTTGTAGAGAAGGTTGTTAACTTTTCAAGGACACCAAATTCACTAATTTCTGTGTTGTGTGCATGGACTGATCTCAGTTTTGCCAAACTGTGTCCAGACTGGGTAAATTTCAGATGTACTGCAAAGACAGAATTTTTTTCCCTAATTGCAGTCCAAATTAATAAAAGTTCTCAACATGGAAGTTGTAGATAAAAGTCCAATATTTATCCCATAAAAATTCCAGAACAACCTCAGGTCTATATCAGGAGAAATGAGCAAATTAATGAGTATGTAAATCTGTCCAGAATTTCAGCAACATCAAAAATAGAAGCTAATGCCATTAAACTACGATTAACTTAATTTCTCATGCTTACCATACACTAACACTTAGTTGGAGATGGAATCCTACCTTAGGGGTGATGAGAGACAAGGGGGTAGCCCAACTCCCTATGGCTCCTCCTCCTTCAAGCTTCTTCCTCTTCCTCTTCCTGTTCTTCCATTATTCTCCTCCATTTCTCTTTGATTTTCCCTTTCTTTTTCTTTTTCTTTTTCTCCCGTTTTTTTGTTGGATGAAAGAAAAAAGACAAGGGAAGAAAGAAAAATGAAAAGAATGAGAAGAAGGAAGTAGAAGAATGTAGAGAAGATAAAGAAATAAATAACTCAAAATATCCCTTTTTCTAGAAGCCCATTTATTTACAAGTTTGCCATTCCTTTATGCACACATCTTTTCCTTTAATATCTCATCTCTAGAAGCATCACTCACACTTATCACTAATATGATGACATGGAAGCTACTAACATAACTACCCCTCAACTTGGGGATAAAATTACATCCCAAGCCATCCCATACACATCATACTTAGAATCAATCAGTGGTACATACATATACAAGTATCTGAACACATATAGGTAACAATTTGTACACAGATATATAAGAATCTGTACACACATATGCACTGCACTGTATATACATATATACTGCACCGAACACAGATATATAAGGATCTGCTACATGTGTTCAGTTTATAATACAACTGTGTACAAAATATGCTACAAGTGTGTTCAGTCTATAATACAAATATGTTCATAGATAAAAGTAGATCTGTATCCACAGCAGGTCCACTGCGCACTGCTGGGATAGTACATGTAGCATGAATTTAACATATGAAAAACTTGATAGCAGATTTATCATTCTATAACCGCGATTATCTTCTTGTTTTTTTTGCCTTAATTGGTTAGGAAGCCATCTAACCCACCTTTATCATTTTGCAGGGTATTGCTATTAAACTCTTGTACCCAGTTATTGCAGAATTTATAATACTAGTTGCTAAGCTGTCTGTTTTCTGAAGTAACTAACTTGGGCCATCCTTTGCCTTTGCGGTTCTATTTGCACGGAGGAAGACAATTTGACTGAGGTTTTTTAGGTCACACAATGTCTACTGGTCCTGGCCTTGAGTCACTTGTGGATCGTAAGTGCTCAAATATTCTGTTCAGTCAAATTTTTTACTCTTGAATGTTTTATAGACCAGGGAAACTAGCTGTAGTAGATGCTTGCCTTTATCCTATTAACCACCTGACTTATTATGCCAAAGCTTTATGCAAAGTTCTGCAGTAGTGTGTTCTTCAAGGAATTTGTATGTTTGATTACTTCTCACTTTTCTTATGCAGAAACTATTTCAGTCATTACAAATGATGGACGGAATATTGTGGTGGGTATAATTTCTTAGTGCTTTGGATTAGAACGGTTTACAATTTGTAGATAGCTGGTTTTTCTTTTAACTTATTAATTTTCTCCACAGCACTGTCTACACCATGGTTTTCTGGCCTTTCCCTGTTCTATATGTCGATCCACCTTTCATTTGATTGACAGAATTTCTACTTTCCGTGACACCTTATAACCTTATATTTTTCATACTACTTACATTCTAAATGGTTTATCTTGAAATGTAACCGTGTAGGCAGTTGTCTCCTTCCTTTGACCTTTGTTAGTTGTACATTTAGGGAGTTTTAAAAGGCTTTGATCAGGCTACCAATATCATTCTTGACGAGTCACATGAGCGGGTGTACTCCACAAAGGTTTGTCCATCTTTTTTCACATGTTTGTGTTATTTTGTATTTTGAGAATCATTAAACATTTTCTCAATTTATTAACGAAACTTTAAGCTTTCACTTTCTTGTTTGAGATTTCACGCTAATTTGCAAAGCAGCAACTGTGATGACTTTGATAGATAGAAACTAATGTTGGAATCAGCTTGGTTTTCTTCTTTCATCTCTAATGTATGTTGTTAATTCAACTGTAGATCTTTTTCCTTGTAGGTATATTCTTACACATTAAGTATCAAAAGGATGC
Source organism: Scilla litardierei (assembly GCA_030789695.1). NCBI lineage: Eukaryota > Viridiplantae > Streptophyta > Magnoliopsida > Asparagales > Asparagaceae > Scilla > Scilla litardierei. The sequence goes on from CM061141.1 coordinate 140,708,582, forward strand.
ACGCTTATCATAGATCATCCTTACATGCATTTTACTTCTCTTCATAACACCATGTGTGAATTCCAGCTTCCTCCGATGTGTTATTTGTGATAACCTGGTGGGCATTTTGCAGTTATGGAAGATTACTTTCTGACTGAGCAGCATGGTGTGTTTTCCCGGGAAATTGATAAAATAGTAAAGCTTAAAGAATTAGTTGAATAAAAAAAGTAAGAGACTTGGTAAAACTTCTCAAAATATTATTTTTGTTCAGCATGGAAGGAGCGAAAAGGCTGTGGGAACATGTAGTTAGGTTGGCTAATAGCTTTGAACAATCATTACTGATTCAACAGTAAGAAAAACTTCAGGTCCTGAAATCTGCAAACATGAATGAGTCAAGGGACTGCCATCTCACTTGCCTTGTAGCCGTTGGTGCTGTGCAGGATGCTATCATTCATCTGAAATCATCATGTATTTGAGTGGACTATTATTGGTACCTGGGCTAGATTCGCCTGCAGTAACCATCATTTCTTAATGTAAACCTGGAAGCAAACTTTGGCTATTTGAGAAGTGTTAGTTTTAGAACTATGCAGTTAAGCGTGCTCGGGCAAGAGCATTACTGGGATATGTGACCTTTTGGAAGTCCTCATTTTACCCTTTTAACATTGTTTGCAAAATAAGCCAATGATTTTATATTTCATAGTACTAAAACAACATTGTAATAATAATAAATAAAAATTGAGTTAGAAAGGTTGGCCCGAGGATTCCAATTCTATTGTAGCTGCCCCTAGTACAGTAGATGCTGCATTCGATGTAGACTACCACTGTAGTTTACTTCCTAGCGGTGAGAGAAAACCCCATGTTGGCATCCGGCTGTGTATGGATGAATGTGCTCTTGCTCATTTAAATGCTATAAATTGCCTGATGCCATAAAAAAGCTGTGCAGCCCTCTGGCTCATGCGTGCGTCCATAATATTGTTATTCGCTACAAACATCTTTAAGACAGGTGGTTGTACCGCTTATGCATTAGTTAATGATGATAACAAACACTCGTGATTTGTTTAATCAATAGACGGATAGCTAAGTTTGCTTTGACAGAAACCACAAAGTTATTGGTGCTTGTATAATAGTAGAGATAATTGATGCACATTAACTTTTGTAATGTAGCCTGTAAAATATTTATAAAGTCAATTATTAATGCCTTTTAAAGGAATTATAAAAATAAGCAAACATGGGAGCAAACTTTTGGTAAAAAATGTGTACTATGCATGCAGGACATGATAATAGTTAATCTTCAGTCATTACGTGGTCTGTATGAAGAACCCGACTAGATCTTGTGGGATTCTTTTTATGCATTTCATGGATTTCCAACTAGTAGGGTGGGGAGAACAAAGCATGTGGATGTCTCAGTAAGAAAACTCAAAGCTTCATAGGAGTCCTTTTGGGTTGATATATTCGTAAATTTACTGGATCTAGCATTATATAGGGTTCATTTAATTGAAACGAGGTTGCATGATTGTATGTACTGAATATGCATATGTAAAGCTTTATTATTATTCACACGGGAATTAAAATGTGATTTCATCAGTATCTTCAAATTTGGAGTTGATATAGCAATAATATCAACAAGGCACTAGATTGTGTTGACCATCCTAGGCTTCAATGGGTTTGGAGGAGTATTACCCACCTTTTACTTTATAGCATCTTATGGTTGCTCAAACATCAACTTGCGGCCAATGCCAAAAAATCACACTTGCGACCAATGCTTAAAAAATCAACTTGCACATTGAAAACCCATCCAAAGTCTGCCGAAGAACGATAGCCCCCCAATACTCAAAGATTATCCCAGAAAAACTTGCGGCTAAGGGTCAGTTCAATAAAGAAATTCAAGCCAAGGGAATAATAATTAAAATGCATGGAACTAAACATAAAGCATGCGGCAGGGGCGGCCAAGGTGAAAATAATTAAAATGCATACAACGTGGGTGTGTGCTGTTGGGAAAGCAGCAACAGCCATGGGTTGCTACTCGGCCAGAGGGGCTTGCTAGAGGGAGATGCACTGTCGGCCAAGGGCTCGGCCAAGGGAAGGGAGGCCGCAAGCCTCAAGGTTAGGATGGGGTGTTTGCACAAGCATATACAAATTAGGGTTTTACGGTTTGATCAAAACTTGACAAAAACATCTCTAATCAATGAAGAACTTAATAAAAAGTTTAACTTGCATCATGTTTATCATGTTTATGATCAATTCTCAACAAATCTAAAATTTTAAAACTTAATTTTTCTATAGCAAACTGATAATTACAAGAAAATAAGACATTAGGAAACCTATGACATGATCTATATCAATTTTCATAAAATTAATACGGATTTTAAGATCAACAAAGCTGAGATTTTTGAAGGAGAAAATATAGGAATCATACAACATAATTCATGAAATTTCTAAACATTAAAATCAAACAAAACTAGAAAATTTAAAAAGAAAACTTTAGGGAACATACTTTGATTTGTCGAAATTTGTCATGCGGTATGATCTCTTAGCGGTTTCTCTTGGAAATCCTGAGGGAGAACGATGGCTCGGGTATGGAAACGATTAAGGTTCGAGATTAGTGTAAGGCCTTCATGTTCGATTTGTGGAGGAGCACTATCTTTCTGTGGATCCTCTTCCCTTGGGTTGAAGTATCCATATGGGGAGCAGTGTATTGCAAACCTCCACCGGTTGCCATCTCTGTTCTGTAATGATTTGTGGACGAGATTTCTTTGTTTTATGGTGATCAACATGTCGAGCTTAGAAGTGGGGTTTGGCATGGTTTGATAGGGGTCTTGGAAATAAGTTGGATGACCTGTACCATATGGTCCCGATGGAGTTGGAGGAGCTTCGATGACCTGTACCATTTTGGCATAAATCAAGGTAAATGGTCGATAAACATCATCATTATCATCTTAGCCTTCATCCCTAAAAATTAGGATAAGATTCATAAACTTAATAGAAAGAATATTGGATCATGATCACGTCGGATCATGATGTCGGATATCCTTTTTTCATGCATTACGATCTACAATTTTTTTTCTTCCATCAAACCAAGATTTTTAATATCCTCTATTACTTTTATCTTTGTCTTCTTTGATTTACCGCTCTTTCTCTTAATCTCAACATTTATAAGTTCTATTTTTCTAACGAGTGCATCAATAGCTCTTTGACGTATATGTCAAACTATCTCAAGCGATCGGATCATGCTAACCTTCAATTGGATATTATCATTCTTACCTTACATTTTCTAGTATATTCTCATATCAATCGTGACATTTGCATCTCTGTCATACACATACATTGATCATAGTTTTTGATGTTACTCCAATATTCTGTATCATATAACAAAGCTGGTCTAATTACCATTTTGTAACATTTACTTTTTAGTTGTAACAGTACATTTCAATTGCATAACATTTCTGTTACGGCTCTTCATTTTAACCATTCTGCTTTGATTCTATTATAAGTTATGTGGTAGGGGTTACTAGTTTAAATTCTTAGGCATGGCAAGCCATATAAGTAAGAAACATTGGAAAATTGTTGTTATGATGTCAACAAACCCAAAAACGGATCTGTTCCATGCTTGATAACCACTATACCAAAAACATGCTGGACTTCTATGGGATATGAATCTACGTTTATCCTTAAGTATTCACATCATTTAATACATACACTGTAGCTTTGGAGAGCCAGTGCGTCATGGCTAAATTGTATAGCACACGGTTGGTCCTCCATTTTCTAGAATTGTTAGTGGAGAATACTTGGTGTATTACTTCAAATTACTCCTCAAGTGGTTAAAGCATGAAATGAAAATTCGGAAGGAACCACTCACTTGATTTCTACCTAGGTGGTTCTTGAGAATATAACTAAATTATGTGTTTTGCTTAGGCTGTCACCTGGCCAATATGGTTGTGGGTATCCCGTTGGCATGTATAATGGTATTTGAAATTGGAGTTTTCTGACCAAGTGAAATTGGATTTTTCACATATTGTAGCCATGCAATGATGGGCTCTTTGTCCGATGGAAATTGTATGTTCTAGTCAACTATGGTCTCTTTACTTCTTTCATTCTATTCTATTTCTTTTTTCCTTTGCTGTCATTAATTTCGTTTTCTTCTTCGTACTCTCATACCTTTATAAAAGGAGGAGAAGATACAAGCAAATGAATAAGTAAAATGAAAAAGTAAAAAAGAAGAAAGAAAGAAAATATTTTTTAAAGTATTAATTTTTCCAATAGAATCAGGCCACAATTTCTTGTTGGGTATTTCAGCCTCTGATGGTGAGTTCGTAAGTTAGTCCCCCGGTCTATCCATCCCCCCTTGCCCCTAGGGCTTACTTCCACTTTGTTTTATGATAGGATTTTCTAGGTTTTGTTGGATAAAAAGAGGATTTATATGGGAAAGATGAGTTTTAGGGTAAAGGAGGGATTTTTATGGCTAGAAAGTGGGATTTGGGGGGGAAAAGATTGGATTTTTATTAATATAAACATAAATAGGAAAGTGATACAAGATAAATGTGAGCAAGATTTTAGGTCTCGGTTTCGGTAATCCGAAAACTTGTGTTTCGGTATCGGTATCGCCTGTTTCAGTGGTTTGGAAGTAAGTTTCATTTTGTTGGTAGTTTCATATATTTAAATACCTATCAAATACTATCAAATACTATCAAATACTTACAATTGTGTATTTAATACTTACGAAAATAATTGAAATGTGTAAAAAGTAAAAAACTATAAAAAAGAACGGTACACCTAAAGATCGAATGACAAACTTGTAAATAAATTGGTCTGTGTACCGAGCAAAGAGGTCTGTTCGCACATCAACCCTAAAAAATCTTAATGCTGCAACGTACGTTACATATTTTGCTAAATATACTTCATTTATTTACAAGTTTGCCATTTCAACGGGGAACTTGTAAATAAATGAAATAGGTTTATCAAAATGTGTAATGTGAGTAGCAGCACACTTATAAGTGTGCTGCACCCTTCTTCTTCTCTCTTTCCCCTCCACTCCTCTCTTGCAGGCGCCGACACTTTTTCCCTTTTGCATGATGCGGTGGAAAAGAAAGCGGCGACGGGCCACAACGGCGGAGGAGGAAAGGGTAAGTTTCTTCACGTTTTCTATTTTTTTCTATTTTCCCCTTCACTTTTCTTGTCTGTTGTGTTTTCATCGGTTTTCTTGCAATTTTTCTTCATTTTCCCCTTTCGTTTCGGTTGTCGCCCCGGTCGGTTTCGGTGTTTCGGCCGAAACCGAGATGCAACCCTTCGTTTCGTCTCGGTACCGAAACCGAGACGAAATGCCCGATACCAAAAGGTATTGGGCGAAACCTTAAACCATGAATGCGATTTCTTTCAAGTGGAACTATCTCTCCTAAGCCACCGATTCGAGATGAGACCGCATCCTCCAATAAAGGAGGTATTTTTATCAACCTCACACACGATTTCACTCAATATTCGACACATATCTTTAATCTCCGTTGCCCCATAAAAATACTAAACTAAAAATAAAAAATTACAAAAATGTTATGAATAGGCCCATTGGGCCAATTGGGTATCCAACCCACCATTGAAAGTTATAAATACACGGGTAGGGGGCTCTTAACCCCTTACACCTATTTCTCCCTAAATTCCCTTCACAACACGTTATCAGCACGATCACGCTCGTTTGAGGAGACGGCGGCTCGCGGAAAAGGAGATCCACAAATCGCTCAGATTAAAGAAGATCGTAATCTTCTCAACGGGGAGCGAAAAGGGCATCCTTCACCAACCGTCGCCTAGATTCCTCGTCGAATCTAGAGGTAAAAATCCAAACTTTTTAGATCTAAACTTGCTTTTCTCATTAGATCTGCATGTTTTAGGATCAAAAAGTTGATAAACTCGGTAAAATTCAACATTTTTAATAAGATCTGCATGTTTAAAACAATAAAAACTTGTTTTTAGCGATCAAATTTGTTGAAAAATCTGTTTTTACCCCCGCCTTTGATCCAAAAATCCGTACGCCAGTAGGGCGAAACGGCGGCGCGCCCTTCGCGCCGCCGGCGGAAACAAACGCCGCGGCCTCAGGCCGCGGCCCTGTGCCGCGGCCTCAGGCCGCGGCCAGTTGCCGCGGCCAGCAGGCCGCGGCCCGCCGCCGCGGCGGCCGCGGCCCGCAGTCGCGGCCCGTCGCCGCGACGGCGGCCGCACCCTACGCGGCCAGCCGTCGCGGCGACACGCCGCGGGCCCCCCTAGGGTTTCGGGAAACCCTAACCCTAACGGGCCTTTTTCCGGGGGAGGCCCAATATTAACCCTAATGGGTTGTTTTCATGGCACATAAGGCCAGAAAATTAGCCCATTCACATAAATTATTTTATTTATTTTTGGCCCTAAAAGCCCAAAATATTTAAAAAGAAATTTTCAAAAGGGTTTAAAGCGGTAAAATAAAACAGTAAATTATGGATCAAAAAGGCAAAAAGTTTTTCAAAAAAAAAATGTTTTTGCACGACACACACAATTTTAATTACTTTAAATGCCTGTGTCTTTGATTATCTGCGTGGTTGTATGTCGCAAATATATTATCTGCGTGGATGTGCAAATATTAGGCTATGTTTTTAGGGATCAGCCAGGTTTCCGTCACCGTTTTAAATTCCTGCAATTTTTCTTCTTTTTTTGAGAGAAATTTTGTATGTGAGGATGAATATGTAAAAAAGAAGACCGAAGGACACCAAGAAGAAGCTGAAGGCGTTCACACAATGAAGATAGGGGCTTCTCTCTGAAGTTCCCGAGTTGTACTTTAATTTTCATGCTTTTTTTTGATGTAACTTCGGACTGGACTCTTTTATTTTTTCGGTGTCGGCTGGCTGATCCCCATAGCCTAAGGTCATTATTTCTGTTTTCATTGTTTATGCATTAAACTGCGTGGTTGATTAATTAGCTTAAATACCATGTTTTAATGTCACAATGAAATCTCTTAACAGCATGCGTGATTGTTAATTTTTAGTAATTAATTATTCACATTACCTGAAAAAAAAGCATGTATGTTAAAATCACACTAATTAAAATTCATGCCATGAAAATGACTACATGCGTGGATGTCTGTTTTATTCAGTCTTAATGATACATGCTATTTTCCCTTTACATGCTAGATCATAAAATGGCCAGACTCGCAAATGTAGACTTCTCAGTCCTGAAGGCTGATGTGTCAAACTACCTGAGTTGGCAGTTGGACCTGAAGTTCCATCTGCGCTCTCATGGTTTTAGTCTCACACAGACTGAAAATGCAACAACTAGTACTGCCCCAGCTAACAAGGAGGCTTCAGTGGAAGCACCTCATACAGAGGAAGTTTCCGATATATTAAAGGCGAAAGCCATTATATATATCAGGAAACACTTAGACTCGACCTCAAAGGACGAGTACCTCACTGTAGAGGACCCCTACGAGCTGTGGGATGCACTCGAGGAGAGGTACATACATCAGAGGGATGTCATACTCCCCCGTGCACAGTACGAGTGGACTCACCTCCGCATACAGGATTTCAAATCCGTAGCGAAGTACAACTCAGCTCTCTTCCGCATCACCTCACGCCTGAAGTTGTGTGGTGAACCAGTGACGGAGAAGATGTTGCTGGAAAAGACGTTTACGTCTTTCCACGAAAAGGACATGATCCTTATGCAACAATATCGAGAGAGGAAGTTCACAAAGTACTCTGACCTTCTTTCATGCCTGCTTATGGCTGAACAGAACAGAGACCTGTTGGTTGCCACCCACAACCTGCGCCCTCCTGGCTCCGCTCCATTGCCACCTCCTGCAGAGGCCCACTTCCAGTCTTCCCAGAAGAAGAAGACGGACAAAAAGGCAAAATTCCAGAAATGGAAAGAACAGAAGCAGCGGAAGAAGGCCACTCACCCAGCTCCTCCCCAGAACCAGAAGTTCGTGGACAAGAAGCAGAAGAGGATTCCCAACAAAGGAGGCACTCCCAAGAAAGACTGGGAGGACAAATGTTCAAAATGCAGGATGACGGGCCACTGGTCCAGAATCTGCCGCACAGCAAAACACCTCCAGGACCTCTACCAGGCAAGCCTCAAGCCTCGAGCTGAGACAAACCTGATGGAGAGCGCAGCGTTGGCAGAGACCTCATGGACTCCTGAAGACTTCATGGGAGATGACACTCTCTAGATCTGGACCACTTTTATGCAATTAGCATTGTATCTTCCTTATTTATGCATCGTATCTAGTTTTACTTCCATGTCAAAACAATATGTTTGAGCATTTATCTTTATGAAAGTAGATCTTTTCTCTTCATTTATTGCTTGAATGTTTTTCTTCCTTTTTTAGATATGGAACTTATCTGCCTAGTGGACAGTGCATCGACGCACTCGATCCTTCAAAACTTAGACTACTTCACGAGCATAAGTAGTTATTCTGGCCCACTGAGAACAATCTCAGGACCAGCAAACATAATCGAAGGATCATGGGAAGCAATTATATTGCTCCCCGGCAACACACAAATAACACTTAAAAATGCGTTATACTCCCCTAAATCCATCCGAAACCTCCTAAGTTTTAAAGACATCCGTTTAAACGGATATCACTTAGAGACGGTCGAGGAAGATAAAAGGGAATACTTGCTTGTAACGGCTCTTACAAATGGTTCAAAAACCATTGTGGAACGTTTCAAGGGACTCCCCTCGGGACTCTACCAAACAAGTATACAAACTCCAGAAACATCCATAGTGGAGCACCTGCAGTGCCCCCAAACACCAGAATTCCAACTCTGGCACAGTCGACTGGGACACCCTGGTTCGGTTATGATGTACCGCATCATAAAGAACTCCAGGGGCATTGACCTGAAGAACCTGAAGATTCTTCAAAAAGGCAAATTCCCATGTCCACCTTGTTACAAGGGTAAACTGATCACGAGACCCTCTCCACTGGAAGTGGATGTGGAGTCTCCCAGCTTTCTGGAAAGAATCCACGGAGACATTTGTGGGCCGATTCACCCATCAAGTGGTCCGTTCAGATACTTTATGGTCCTGATAGACGCATCTACTAAGTGGTCACATGTGTGCCTACTGTCCACCCGTAACCTAGCACTATCTAAGCTTTTAGCTCAGATAATAAAGTTACGGGCCCACTTCCCCGACCACCAGATAAAGAAACTTCGTCTGGACAATGCGGGGGAGTTTACGTCACAAGTCTTTCTAGACTATTGCCAAGCTCAGGGAATTGAAGTCGAACATCCTGTAGCGCATGTTCACACCCAAAATGGGTTAGCAGAATCTCTAATTAAGAGACTGCAATGGATCGCTCGTCCATTATTACTTCAATCCCAGATGCCAGTGAATGCGTGGGGTCATGCAATTCTGCATGCTGCATCTTTAATAAAATTAAGACCCTCTGGAGGTCAGTCATCTTCTCCAATGCAACTAGCACTTGGAGCCCCACCAATTGTCTCACATTTGAGAATATTTGGTTGTGCAGTATACGTCCCCATAGCACCACCACAAAGGACAAAGATGGGTCCACAACGTCGCCTAGGCATTTATGTTGGGTTTGACACCCCCTCCATAATTAGATTCCTAGAACCCCTTACGGGGGACGTCTTTAAGGCACGTCTAGAAGACTGTGAATTCGATGAAACATCGTTCCCAAGACTAGGCTCACAGACAAAGAAGCCCGAAGCTTCAGAAAGTATCACTTGGGATACAAAAACTTTATGTCACTTTGATCCGCCAACAAGCCAGTGTGAGGAGGAAGTCCTGAAGATTCTCCACATCCAAAACACTGCCCATCTCTTGCCGGACAAATTTACTGACAACCAGAAGATTGTCAAATCACACGTCCCTGCTGCTAACACTCCAGCTAGGATTGACATACCGCAAAATGGATGCAATCCGCCTGCAGCAGAAATGGTTGGACCCCTCAAAAAGAGAGGACGACCACCGGGATCCAAGGACCAAGTCCCTCGAAAGAGTAGGACCCTTGGCAATGGTAAACAAATACCACCACAGGATGCTAATTTAAGCCCTGCTACCCCATCTCTCCCAAACTCTCATGAAGAGGAAAAACCGGGAGAAAATGAAGTATCGATACACTATGTACGAACTGGGGAGTATTGGGACAGAAAAAGCACAACAATAGATGACACATTTGCGTGTAATATTGCCATCAACGTCGCGTACTGCGACGATGATATTGAACCACGCTCTCTGACAGAATGTCAAAGCAGAGATGATTGGCCAAAGTGGAAAGCGGCAATAGGAGTGGAGTTGGATTCACTCACCAAACGCAAGGTCTTCGGACCAATAGTCCAGACACCAAAAGGTGTAAAACCTGTGGGTTATAAATGTGTATTTGTTAGAAAACGAAATGAACAGAATGAGATCGTACGCTACAAAGCAAGGCTTGTAGCGCAGGGCTTTACCCAACGTCCTGGGGTGGATTTTGAAGCCACATACTCCCCGGTCATGGACGCGATCACCTTCCGATTCCTCATTGGCATAACAGCACAAGAGGGTTTAGATATGCAACTCATGGACGTGGTTACTGCATACCTATATGGCAACCTAGACCGAGACATCTATATGAGATTGCCTGACGGTTATTCTTTGCCTGCAACACTAAAAGAGAGAGAACGTGACATCTACTCAGTGAAACTGCAAAGATCATTATATGGTCTAAAACAATCTGGAAGGATGTGGTATAACAGACTGAGCGACTTCCTTGCACAGCAAGGATTTAAAAACGACCCAGTCTATCCTTGCATCTTTATAAGAGCAAAGGCAACATGATTTGTAATTATAGCCGTCTACGTAGACGACTTAAACCTCATCGGATCTCCTGAAGAGATCGCAAAGATTTCTAGAAGCCTGACAGAAACTTTCGAGATGAAAGACCTCGGAAAATCAAAATTCTGTTTAGGCCTTCAGATAGAGCATCTTAAAGATGGGATCCTGTTACACCCGTCAACTTACACATCGAAAAAGTTTCAGATGGATAAGTGCCACCCCCTCAGCACTCCGATGGTCGTCAGATCATTGGATGTACACAAAGACCCCTTCCGGCCGCTGGAAGAGGGGGAGGAAGTACTAGGCCCCGAAGTGCCTTATTTAAGTGCTATCGGTGCACTCCTTTACCTGGCTAACTGCACTCGCCCTGACATAGCATTTGCAGTAAACTTACTAGCAAGATATAGTGCTGCACCTACACAGCGGCACTGGGCCGGAGTTAAGCATCTTCTGCGCTACCTCCAAGGGTCCATAGACTTAGGTCTATTCTACAGGAAAGGGGCATCAACTGGTTTAGTTGGTTATGCTGACGCAGGTTACAGGTCCGATCCTCATACAGAGAAGTCTCAGACCGGATACATGTTCACATATGGCGGCACTGCCATATCCTGGAGATCTGTAAAGCAGACCATGACAACCGTCTCATCCACCCACTCAGAGCTACTTGCGATCTTCGAAGCAAGCAAGGAATGTTTTTGGCTACGCTCGGTGATCCAGCACATACTCACCTCCACCGGTCTGACGACCGGCGTTCTTGCACCCACTACACTCTATGAAGACAATGCAGCATGTATAGCCCAGCTACAGGACGGCTACATCAAAGGTGACAAGACGAAGCATATCTCCCCCAAGTTCTTCTGGACGCACGACCTTCAGAAGCAAAAGCAGATTGAGGTACAGAAGATCCAATCATGTAATAACTTGGCGGATTTGCTTACCAAATCCCTGCATACTAGTATCTTTGAGAAACTTGTATGTGGGATTGGGATGAGGAGAGTGAGTAAATGTAAACTGGGTCAGGATGAGAGAACTATGAACTCATAGATACATAGGAGACTGATGTATAGATTCATAGGAAATCTGCAAGCCTGAAGCTTGGTCAGATAAGGGGGAGTCAACTGCAGAGTTGTACTCTTTTCCCTTGGCTACAGGTTTTTTCCCACTGGGTTTTCCGTAGTCAAGGTTTTGACGGGGCAACCTCGTTGACTCTGGATCCTGAAGTATCCACCCCTAGACACATCCCCAAAACAGGGGAAGTTATGGGTTAACTGTTCTTTCTTTAACAAGACAGTTACCCTAACTCGGATCCTGAAGAATCCACTTCTTATTTCAATGTTGATTGGATAAGGGGAAGTGTTATGAATAGGCCCATTGGGCCAATTGGGTATCCAACCCACTATTGAAAGTTATAAATACACGGGTAGGGGGCTCTTAACCCCTTACACCTATTTCTCCCTAAATTCCCTTCACAACAAAAAAGACTATAAAATCGAAAATTATGAAAAAGCCCCAAGAAAATCGAAAATTACAAAATGCCCCTGATGAGCTAAAATTACAGAATTTATTATTATTCTGCCCTCGAAAATCCACATTGTTCTCAAGTTGGTGTATGAATTCCATGGGTGATGCTACTTCTAGTCGGTTGCCGGGATCCTCCTAGATCAAAAGGATATGATTGGTCTCCACCGTCCTCATCAACACCCGGATTGTCGTCTCGGGGATTACGTAGCTCAGTCGAAGGTCCTTATTGCCTAAAATAGAAACACCCGTGCTTGGGAGGTCGTTCATATGCAAACCATTGGCCATGGAGCCTCGTAAAACTGGCGACGGGCCATGGCGGGCCCTGAAGGACTACGAGCAGGCCATGGCAGGCCCCGAATAACTAGAAACAAGACATGTCTGGCTTCTAGGTCAGCGCGTAGGCCCTGGTAGGCTTGCATGGAAGCAGCAGGGCCCAGCTGGGCTTGTAGGGCAGCGCCAGGGCCCCTCAGGCCTTGCAAGGTGCCATACAGGGGCCCGGCGGGACCCTGCAGTGCAATGGCAGGGCCCTGTAGAAGCCATCAGGGCCCTGCGGGTGTTCAACTGGGCCCTGCGAGGACTCGGCAGGCCCTGCATGGGCAGTCCGGGAGACTTGGCGAGGGAGGGAGGGTGTGTCGCCCGTCGTCTGGTTGTTCGTCGCTCCCTTGGAGTCCTTCTCGTCGTCATACATGTAGGAGTCGTCGCCATCATTTAGATCTGAAGCCGGATCTTTTTGAGGGACATCCTTCCCGCTTTTCAAAGGTGGCACCTTTTGTCCCAAATCTGAGCCGATGTATTCGTTTTTCTTCAGATCTGGCTTGCCGCACTCTAAAAGTTTCATCTTTTTCTTTGCCTTCTCCGCCTCTTCTGCCTTGAGCTTCTCAAGGGTTTGCCTCAACTCCTTAAAGATTCGCATCATCCCTGATCTAACTTCAAACAGCTTTCGTTGAAATTCGAAAAGCTTTCGTCAATAGACCTGAAGGATGCGAAGGTTTCTTCCCTTGATGCCAAGATCGTTGCTTTGATACCACTTATAGGATTTTTCTAGGGTTTGATGGATAGAAAGAGGATTTTCATGGGAACGATGAGATTTTTTTAGGGTAAAGGAGGGATTCTAGGGCTAGAAAGTGGGATTTGGGGGGATGATTGGGGTTTTAATTAATAATAAACTGGATACAAGATAAAAATGTGTTTTTTCAATAGGAACTCTTTCTCCCAAGCCGACGATTCGAGAGGGGACCGCGCTCTGATTTTTATCAACCTCACACAAGATCTCACTCAATATTCGACACATTTCTCTCATCCTCATTTGCCCCATATAAATACTAAACTGAAAATAACAAAATTAAAATGACTCCTAAAACTGAAAATTACTAAAAAGGCCCGAAAACCCGAAAAGTATGATCCCTGATCTGCCTTGAGCTTCTCAAGGGGTTGCCTCAACTCCTTAAAGATTCGCATCATCCCTGATCTAACTTCAAACAGCTTTCGTTGAAATTCGAAAAGCTTTCGTCAATAGACCTGAAGGATGCGAAGGTTTCTTCCCTTGATGCCAAGATCGTTGCTTTGATACCACTTATAGGATTTTTCTAGGTTTTGATGGATAGAAAGAGGATTTTCATGGGAACGATGAGATTTTTTAGGGTAAAGGAGGGATTCTAGGGCTAGAAAGTGGGATTTGGGGGGATGATTGGGGTTTTAATTAATAATAAACTGGATACAAGATAAAAATGTGTTTTTTCAATAGGAACTCTTTCTCCCAAGCCGACGATTCGAGAGGGGACCGCGCTCTCCAATAAAAGAGTGATTTTTATCAACCTCACACAAGATCTCACTCAATATTCAACACATTTCTCTCATCCTCATTTGCCCCATATAAATACTAAACTGAAAATAACAAAATTAAAATGACTCCTAAAACTGAAAATTACTAAAAAGCCCCGAAAACCCGAAAAGTATGAAAACACTCTGATGGGCCAAAATTGCAGAACACATCATTTATTTTCAACTTTTACCCCAATGTTGTTTAGAAAAGGTGGAAATATCTTAAAAATGTCATTTTGTCTGAATTTTATTTTTCTTCCTCCAAAGGGTAAATTTTCTACTGCATCATCGAATGTATCTCCAGAATGAATATGATATTCCTCTTATTTATATAACTACATATTGTTATATTACTCCTTACTATACTTCTGATGTCTATACTTTACCTTTGGGTCAGATTTGTCTCAGGACATGTAAACTTCAAAGGTGGGCCTAGATCTATTTATGGAGGTGCTTTAATGGCTAGAACCTTCATATTGGTCTCATGATATCGGGTGAAAACAAATATAACCGTCAATGACACTAGCTGAATGGAATGTTCTTCACTTTGATGCATTCAAACTGTAAATATTAGCTCTTAGTTGTTGATAACAATGTCATATCTCATTTTCTTCTGTATCTCTGAAGCTTTTGCATAGATAGTGGATTACAACTCTTCTAACATATTTTTATTTTCATTTGCAGGAAGGTGTTCAGCAACTTGTTCTCGGGTTATACATTATAAGGGGTGATAACATGTATATATCTTTATTTTCATATTCAATGTCTAACACATTGCACCACCACCCCCCATTCCTTGGGCCCTTCTTGATGGTTTTCTTTCTCCATGTGCAGAAGCATTGTAGGAGAGTTGGATGAAGAACTGGACTCAAATCTGGACCTAACCAAACTGAGAGCACATCCCCTCAAGCCTGTAATTCATTGATCAGCAAATTGCCCACGTTTCTGGCTGTGTAACTGAGGTAAACATTGAGAAACCAAAAATAAATTTAAATGATGGAAAGATGATTGCATTTGTTCTCAAGATTTCTTGTACTTTCTTTTTCCTTGGGAGGATGGGTGGGGACTCAAACTCAAGACCCCCTAAAAGAACTCAAACTCAAGACCGCCTATTTCTGAGAACTAAAAATAGTTGTTACACCTAACCCCTAAAAGAACTATATCTCCAACTAGAAAGGTATAATCTGCAGTTAAGTATATCATGTTACACAACAGCCCAAAAAGTTCCCAAACCCAGTTTAGTATACCCCATTCAACAGCAACCAAACAATCCTAAACATACAACGCAAAGAATCAAGTCAAATACGACAAGGCCATCCAACTCCAAAGAGAAGCAAAGGAAGCAATATTAAACAGTCAACAACTATTTATCCTCAGTCTAGGATGTTAACCTCAATCCCATCAGTAGTTTGTGCATGGAGTGGATAGCTGGGATAGCAGGCACCCATTATTAACAAATTTATTCCCCTCCAGAGCAGCAACATCAATTTGAACAGAGTTAGCACCTAACCATGTCCTTCAGTATCATCAAGCATTGTCTCTGTAGCTGAAGCATCTGAACTCGTGCTTTATTGCTATTCTCCTGAAGATTCCATTGGCCAGCTATTCCTTGAGGACCATCACCAACAAAGAACTATTTCCAATCCTTAGATAAATTCCCTAGCCAAAAATACACAAAGGAATTAATTGTATCTGGTTAAACCAAGCTTCGCTTACTTTTTAGTAGTGAACACACGGCTGTTCCTTTCATGCCAAACCAATCAAAAGATAGCCATAACAGAAAAGTCCATTTCAATTTTCACATTCTTTTGCACAAAACATTTCCTCCAACAAGTCCACATATCACCAACATCTGAAGGTAGATCAGTACGCTGCATACTGTGAAAAATGGAAAGAAAAATTGATCAAACATAAGCACATCTGAGGAACAGATGATTCACACATTATTCATATCATCCACACTGAATACGTAAGTCATAACTCACTAACAGTCGTACCTTTATACCTTTATGAGACAGAAGTATGTTACTAATAAGTAGCATTTCAGCACCAACCACCTGAATTCTGCTTTTCAGAGGCACATGAACCTTCCAAATATGTTGTAAGAAACACAACACGCACCAAATATAAGAAAATTATAAAAAACTCTTAATAGGAAACATACCTTCCTTGTTCCATCTCCATTGTGTAATATCTACAGCGTCCATTGTGCCAAACACTCTTCCACACACTATCCAAGCTGGCGTTATTCTATTCCAACTCTTATAAAGAAAGAACTTGGTTACCAACCAAGGTTCTTCTAAACTAAATATTTCTCCATTCAAATTTTCTCCCAATACCAGCCATATGAACAGATTGGTTTATTAAAAGCAGGACAAATAAATTTTAAAATTTATTAGCTAAGGAAATATCATCACACCAAGTAAGTCCAGACAGCACATTCCTTACCATTGACAACCTTAACAGTGGTACCAACCCTGAAAGTGCCAATGTTTACAAACATCTCTTCAGAAATAAGACAAACCTTGTTCCTCCCTGGCACAAATGTTGCACAATTGGGTGGCTGTCTATAATATAGAAACCTTATTAGTTGATGCCACAAACATGACTGCTGAAAGGACATCATAAATTTTTGCCAAGCAATGCCACATTCATCTTCTGCATGGAGATTTAGGTTGACAAACTCCCCCAATTTCACCAAACAAGACACACCATTAATGTCCTTAGAATCCTTTCAAAAGCTCCTCCTAATCTAATCTCAGACCCACCCATTTTAGCACTGCATGAGAGGATAGCTTATAAAGAGGTATGCTAGAAAAAAATGAATTAAAAAGGATCAGTCGTCCTCCCTTGGAAGGAATATTGCCCTTCCATCCAGCCAATCTCACGTCATTTAAGATTTGCCAATACTCCAACACCAAACTATGAGATCTCAAAGAAATGCCCAGATAAAGAATTAGTAAAGAACCTCACAAATAGTCCAGCATTCCAGCTTCCTCTTGCCTATCTTTGTTACCTTCAAGCAAAATAACAAATTTTTTGTGAAAGTTAATTTTCAGCCCAAATGCTAACTCAAACCCACATAAATCAACAATATTAACGCACATAATCGACAAATATCAGCTTGACAAAAACTTAAAGTATATTTGCATATCAAAGACTCCAAATTTTCTGATTAAAACGCTCAGAACATAGACCTTAATTAAATGATTAAAAGCTGCCATGTTCCACCTTTTTGTGAAGGCATATCAACAATCGACATAACAAGCAATGTGGACAAATGATCCCCTTTCATTGAGCCCTTTTTGTACTTAATCTTTCTGTCTGCCCATTCATTAGTATCTGAGACTTCCTTTTATCAAGCGACTATGTTTTCATTTAATCCACTTTCATCCAAACCTTTTGGCTATAAGCACATACACTAAACTTCCACTCTTGCATATCATAGGCTTTTGCAAAGTCAAGCTTTAATAACATATGACCCTTAATTTTTAGTCGGACATAGAATGAAATAATTTCTTATGCCGCAGCAGCACCATCAAGAATAAATTTCATTTAAAAAACAAATTAGATATTTACCGGCATATTCAATTCAGTATTGAGCCTATTAGTCAGTACTTTGGTAAGAATCTTGTAGACCACATTCAAAAAACCAATAGATTTAAAATCACTAACAGTGTTAATCCCTTCTTTCTTAGGGATCAAAACAACGTATACATGTTCAATTTGTTGATGTTGAAGTGTCCTTTATAAATTTCAGTGAACAATGCATATATCTGACCTTGAACAATGTCCCAAAACTCCCAAGAGAAGAAGATTTCAGGAAGGCTATTAGGCTCAGGGCACATAGCTCTACTCATATATGGCCCTTGGCACTATCTTTACAACAAACTGCCTGCTTTATCATTGAAAGATATCTTTAAATCAGACTGCCCTAGCTGGCTTGAGGAAATAATGATTGACAATTCAAATCAACTATGTGCTGATTGGTTCACCCAAAGGTTTGTCTATAATAATCAGTTTAATCTGACTCAATCTCAGTCTAGTCAGTCATGTCTTTCCCATGATAAACCAAGTAAGAATATAGTTCACCCTTCTATCATTAGCCACCCTATGGAAATACTTAGCATGGTGACACGCCTTTCTTTCAACCGAGACACGGTGGATTTCTGTTCACAAAATTTCTTCTTTTAGACTCTCATTGAGTTTATTATGAACAGACAGCCTATCTACTCTTTCAGCATCAGACATTCCTTTTCTTCCTCTAAAACATCTGAATTCTAGAGTTCACCCAATTGCTGTTAGTCTTCTTTATATTATGAAAATTGGAAACACACCTTTTAATTTCTTATATTAAAAAGGTCCAAACTTTTCTTATTTATATTATGAAAATTGGAAACACACTTCTTATTTTCCTGTCTTAATAACATCCAAACTTTTTAATAATAACTGTAGCTGCACTTCTAGAGAACACATCCGAGCTACGTCTGCCAGATTAAATCATGAAATCCCTCAGCTTGAAGCCACACCTTCTAAAATATAAACAACCTAGCTTTTTGACCACCTCCCCCTGTATCTAGTATGGCTGGACAAATCTAACTGGCCAACCCTTTCGGACAGACAGTGGAAACTTAGCTTTCCATTCTTTAAACAAAAGAACATGTCCAACTTAGAAAATGTGGGAGTACTGTTATTAGACCAAGTAAACGATCTTAACATATGAAAAATTTCTGCCTGATTAGCTCACTAAATTTTTTTTTTGTAGCAAGAACATTGCTCCATCCGTTCATAAGCAAATCTAGTGATATTACAATCAACATACATTACCCAACAACATCAAATAATAATCTAAAATTTCTCAAATCTTGCCACAAGTTTGTCTATTCAACAGCTATATAGGGCCTGTATACATTAGATAGTGACACACGAGATTCATTAAAAAAAAATTCTGCAAAAGCACAGAGAGAACATGCTGTCCAACAAAGGCAACCACCACCAATTTCCGACTCTTCCAAGCAATAAGCAAACCCCAGGCGGTCCCCACAACCTCATCCAAATATCAATAATCCAATACTGTACTTCCTATGGATGTCAAAACATCAGCTGTGACTGAAGTTAGTTTAAATTCTTGAACACAACACATTCACTTCATGTTAGCAACACCAATCCTTCACCACTGCCCTTGCCCATTTATTCGTCAATCCTCCAACAGTCCTAGTTAATATCATTAGATCTGAGCCGTCCCTCTCCATTACCTTATACGATCAATGTGAACAAATCCTCATCTGGTCTTAAAACCAAGTGATGTGATTCCAATTTGAATTCAATCAGTATTTTATTGTTTGAGTCAATGTAAATTTATGACCTTTGAGTCCTTCTGGAATTCTTATTTGAGTCTTTTAAAGAGATTTTCTAAGAAATTTGAGTCCGTTTAAGTTCCCGTTTCAAGGAACTCTTTTATTTTATATTATATTATTTAGGTGTTTAAGTTCTATTGGAAGTCTAAGTATTGCAATTGGAATTTGTTTCTTCTATAAATATGTATATATGTAGGTCAACTTTTTATTATAGAAAGATTGAATAAAATTTTAGCTTGTGAACTTTGTTTGCATGCTCTTAAATTTTTTGGATGAGAGTTGGCTTGGATATCTGGGTGTGAGGTTTGAAAAATCTTTGAGTGCAAGGTGTTGAAGTCGGTGATCACAAGATTTTTGTGGTAAGATGCCTAAAACTTATATTTTTATTTAATTATTTCACAAATTCCTAGTTGGTTCTCTCTTAATTTTCCCACATCTTTTCCCATTCATTCAGCATCAAGTTTAGTACCGGACCCAAAATCTTGACTTTCATCACATTCATGTCTTCATCTTCTCCTTCCTTCAGAGTAGGTTTTAATTAGTTAGACAAAATTACTCTTTATGCATTTGCTTATAGCGAAAAAAATGTTCCATCCTTCCTCTTCACCCTGTTGCCCTAACATTGCAACAACTTAGATTCTCCACCGTCTCATCCCCACCTTCGTCGCCGTCTCCTCCACTTCTAAGGCTGTCATGAATTTCCATCGCATCCATCTTCCTTATTACTGTCATCATTAACCTCCATCATCATCACCGCTACTGCTGTTGTTCTCCCTTGTCATTATCGTCATCAACAACCTCCAGTGTCACCCTCACAATCCGAGATTACTTTATCGTTGTCACATCCTTGTTCCGCCATCGTCATCATCAGCATCATCACAAACCATTATTATCCTCATCATCGTCAGACACCTGCATTGACCTTGTCCACGTCTTCACTGAGCGGACTACCGATGTCAAACATTGTAGTAGTTGATTTTACGATTGGTGCCAAGCAAACCGATTTGCTCCAATAATGGCTCCATCGATTTTGGATACCATCCGAGCTACCAAGCCAACTTCAGATTAAGCCAAACTAAGCTGAAATTGAGCCGATTAAGCTGACAGAGCTGACAGAGCTAAACTTGATCCGACCATAAGTTGGCTATCGATGACAAAATCAACGGTGTTGACCAAGCTGATTCAGCCGACTGAGCTGGTTACTATAGTATCATGTGTGATATTTTAAAATATTCCCAGAATTTCCTTATGCTTCAGCAGGTTTCCATTTTAAGGGAACTTAGTGGGAATTTTAGCTAATCTTGTTATGTTCATTATCTTGGTGATTTTGGAATCGTTTAAGCTTGATTTTCGAGCCGTTTAAGCCACACCTCATTATATATTTTGAAGGAACGATCAAAGAAGGCTATATACCTAACGATAACATTAAGGATACATATAATGACTTTATGAGTCTAACAATTGTTTGAATGTTACGTTGTTTGCCTACAACACCTCGAGGTAAGAAAGATTGGCGTATGATCAGTATTTTTCATACTTACACCAAAATAGGTGATACGTCCTATATATTGACGATTGATTGCTGTAGGTAATTGTGTTAATCTTGTTACCAAGGTTTGAGGTTTCGACCGATACCCATGCGTATCGCCTGTATCGTATCGGTATCGGTGGGTAACGATACCGAAACTAGGGGTTAGTTTCGGTATCGGTCGATACTGAATGGTACCGTTCAGTTTTGACAGATGCCGGCCGATACCGACCGATACCGTTCAGTTTCGGCCGAAATAGACCGGTACCGTTCAATATCGGACGAAGACGGAGGAAGAAGAATGTGTAATTAAATAAAAATTCTCTAAAA
Organism: Scilla litardierei; assembly: GCA_030789695.1. Taxonomy (NCBI): domain Eukaryota; kingdom Viridiplantae; phylum Streptophyta; class Magnoliopsida; order Asparagales; family Asparagaceae; genus Scilla; species Scilla litardierei. The sequence continues at coordinate 140,729,900 of CM061141.1, forward strand.
ACCCCAAAAAATTTCGTGAATCAAGAGATTGCAAAGAAAGCTCGGTTAAAAGAGAGGAGAAAACCCTTGGGTTTCGACTTGAAAATAATGAAGAATTAGATGAAGAAGAGGCAAAACTAAGAACAAATTGCTGAAAAAAGAAGAAAAAGGAAAAAAGGAAGATGAAAAAATTGAACTCACTGCATCGCGTCGTCGCCTCGCCGAACCTGCCTCCTGCCTCGTCGAACGCGCCTCTTGCCTCGCCGTCCCACCTCGACCATCTAGCATGAGAGAGACAGAGAGCAAAGAGAGAGAGAAAGAGAGGCCCGAGTCGCCTTTCAGGAGAGGCTGTGTTTTTTAAAAGGCAAACTTGTAAATAAGTGATATATGCGTAGAGTAAAACAGTCGGTGCACATAGCAAGCGGATTTTTTGTGGCAATCCTGTAAATAAGTGGTATGTGCGCAAAGCAAAACGGTGGGTGCGCAAAGCAATGCCCAGCGATTTTTTTGGCAAACGTGTAAATAAGTGGTTTGTGCGCAAGGTAAAACGGTGGGTGCGCAAGGCAAGCTATATGATCTATTCATTTTTCTAATATTTACTATTTAAGTACCAACCTTTAGGTATTTAGTATTTGATATGATTACGAACTCAAATTTAGTTTATCTATTTAGTATAAGTATTTGATAGTAAATGATTAATATTTTAGTTTGTTAAGTTTTTAATAGTATTTGATAGGTTTAGATTTAAGAATCTCCAAAACCATTACTATGTCTATATATTATATACATATTTAAATTATCTCCGAAACTGAAACCGATACCCGAAACGAAACTGCCGAAACTGGCGATACGGACGAAACCGAAACTTGCTTCCGAAACCATCGAAACGGGCGATACCGATACCGAAACCTAAATTTTGGAAAGACCGAAACCGAGACCGAAACCGAGACCTAAAACCTTGCTTGTTACCATCTCAGTTATAGAGGACATGCGTTTAAAAAACGAATTTCATGCATAATCATATAATATCAATTAGGTTGATAAAACCGCTCAACTAGTTACCTAATGATGTTTAGTGCCTATTTAGTTTTCAAGCTTTCATGATCACATTTGGCATGCTATTCTACATATGGATTTCACATATAGAATACTAGAAAGACATTGGTTTTAAGATCTTGATACAAGTCATGAAAGGTCAAACACCAACACATTATGTTTAATGGAAAGAAAATTGTGTTGATCTCTTCTCATCCTAATGGTCAAGTTGATCAGACCGAACAAGGGGTTAAGACTAAATACGAATTGAGCCTATACCAAATATTGTGCAAGTGCATGAGTCTGAGTCCAAGATCATGTTTGACCCCGAGCTAGATGTAGGACCAAAGATATTGCTTACATCAAATTCTGAGCCTAAGATGAAGCTATAGTCAAGTTAAGTTCGAGCCACATATTGATCCAGCATCAGAACATAGGTTTGAGGTGTTGTTTGAGGTAATTGAGCAATTGAGTTTATCATCCAAGATTCTCTGCAACATAGCACACATGTTCTTTGTGCCTTCTTGTCTTTTGTGACTTAGAAATATTTTTTTAAAGATGCTCGTCTACAAGTTCACATTTACTTCATTTCAAAGTTCAAGGATTATTATTCTTCAATTATAAGAGATTGCAGATTTCTATCGGTTTATGCATTCTTATCACCATTCATCAGAGAAAATTTTAAAGCTATGGAGAATGAAGAGAATCTAATTAGGATTCAAATTAGTATTTCAGTGTTTGAGTTAATTTAGTTTTATAATTTTTGAGTATTTATAGAATTTATTATTTGAGTCTTTTTAAGAGTTTTATGTTCTAGGACATTTGAGTTTTCATGAATTTCATGTTTAAAGGAACTTCTTTATTTTTTTATTTAGGTGTTTGAGTTCTATTGGAGGTCTGATTAAAAGTTGTAATAGGAGTTTGCTTCTCATATAAATAGGGGTTTGTAGTTTAAATTTTTTTATCATGGAGAGATTGAATAAAATCTTAATTTGTGAACTCTATTTGCATCATCTTAAATGTTTTGCATGGGAGTGCAATAGTGGGCTTGGTTGTCTAGGCGTGAAATCCGAAATATCTTCACATGCGAAGCATTTAAGTCGGTGATTGCAAGATTTTTGTGGTGAGAGGTCTGAAATTTACCCCAATTTTCCCACATCTTTTCCCTTTTCGTTCCGCACCATCAAGCAACAAGATTGCCCATCTTATCAAAACTGATCATTAATACAATGAGTTAAGAGGATCTGAACTAAAGTAGACCTCAATGTAGAAGTGACAACATTCATGCCTGATTGTAAAGATCCCTAAGACTGAGATATCTCCATCTAACCATTGCTCTAACTTCAGCCCTCTTTACGGCAGGGATATGATAATTCCGCTTTAATGTAGGTCTTATTCGAACAACTGAAGAAAAATGGGCGCATCTCTTTCTATACTTCCAACCACCTTATCAAAATCAGAAGTATTAGATGAGTCCACGGGAGGAGCTGCTTTCTAGGATATGAATCTGACAGACCAGCATGAACACAACACCACCCACCTTCATTGTATTGAATACGCAGAAAAAAGCGGCCATTCTTATACCGAGTACCTCATCATTATCAATAGAAGGCTGTCTACAAGGCACCATTTACCAACCGTGTTCTTTGATATCCTTCTCTTTCTTATCAATTCTCAGCCACAACAACAGGATGATCCATCATCTTTGTCACAGGAAATGAAATACCACTCACACAACTTTTTAGCATCAGGAGCATCAGGGGACTTCCAAATATCATTCTATTGAAGAGTAGCAGCTTTCCCGTATGAAGCCATGTCCCAACCAGAAGAAGATTCTGTGTACTAGGTTGTCATATATCTTCGATAACATCAAGCCTCTTTAATGTTCCATTCTATCATCCTACCTAAAAACGTTAACCTAGTGGTTTTCTATTATTTATTACTATGGGTGCAAAGAATCCAAACCTTTTGACATAGTCTTGGAAAGTTGAGAGTCAGTCCATTTTAAACTGTTGAAAATATTAAGCCAGCAGATTATATCACTTTGGTTTTTTTGGAGAACATAGAATTTCCAGCTATATGAGTAGGAAACATTGACATCAGTTATGGTATATCTTTCCAATTAATTCTTTCTTTGTATATTCAGGAAATTTTGTCGGAATGGAAGTTACTCATAAAACATGTTGAAATAATTTAGCAGAAAGGGTATACGAGAACTTGATGATTTATCTTTCAATTATTCTTGATATACATAAGATAAATAAGGACATGAACAATGAACGTGGATGTATGCAGTGCATGTCTTGTATGTACGTCACACGAGTTACTTTCCTGTTGTAACACTCCCTCTAAGCCCTCTAACCGGAACATATATGTTATACATGCTTAGCTTGCCACAGATGAATTGAATATGTGAACCATTAAGTGGTTTAATAAATAAATCAGCCAGTGTATATTTTTAACCTTCAAAATCTTTTCCTCCATTGTCTTCTCGCAAAGTAGGTAGTCCATCTTATTGTGTCTCGTACACGATTCTTTAAAATGTGAATGGTAGTTTGTTATCACAATAAAGTTATATTGGAAATGTGACGGTCAACTAAAGCCTAGTAATCAAGTCCTTAACCCAAGTCAACTCACTTGTGCCATTAGTCATGTATTTAAACTCTTATTCTGCACCACACTGGATCGAGACTTAACATTTTCTTTCTTATTTTTAAGACACCAACTTATTACTAACGAACATACAATAACATACAATAGATCTTTTGTTGATAGGAGATCCTGCCCAATATGCATTCGAGAAGGCATCTGCTGGAATATACACACAGACTGAGTAAATGAGTGCATTCTTGATGTTCCATTTCAAGTAACGAAAAATCTAGAGTATTACAAGTTAATAGGTCATGTTTGGAGTTAACATGAACTAATGGACTAAAATTACTGGATTGCAATTTAATAGGTCATGTTTGGAGTTAACATGAACTGATGGACAACTTATTGGATATACGACGTTAGGTTGTGTTAGATAGTTCAATTTCCATATAAGACTCATGTATCATCTTGAATCATCGAGTGGCTCTTTTTGATCTGGTAGCAGTAGTTTGGAATTCGGATCCATAGGTGATGTGACCGATCAACACATGATAATATGTCTAAAATATTCATCTATTGAGACAACACAATTCGCTTCAGACCTTATAAGGTCTATGCCATGGAAGTATCGTAATATTCTAAGGTCTTTTGTCTGAATTCATTGCTGTAGATATACCTTCAGTGCATTGATTCCTTATGGATCATCTTTTGTGATGCCAATATCATCAGCATATATAATCAGTGAGATCCGTTTTTCTGGATACATTAGATAGAAAATTTTGCGGTCATTCTGAGCACGATGCAGTCCAAATTCCTGAATAGCGAAAGCAAATCTTCCAAATCATGCCAGTAGAGCTTACTTCAACCCATACAAGGATCACTTCAATTGGCAAATCTTCCTTGATTTTTCATGAGCAATGAACCCAAGTGGTTGTTCAATGTAAGCCTCATCAAGAATTGCCATATAGGAAAGTATTCTTGATGTCGAGCTGATGCAATCACAAGTGATGTGTAGCTGTCAAAGAGATCAAGATTCGAAGAAGGCCATGTTTACCACGTGAAAGAAAGTGTTCTGGTAGTCCATACCATATATTCGAGAACATTTCTTTACTACTAACCTTGCTTTCAGTTGAGCAGGGATGCTATCTAAGATTGTGCTTTACTGTATACACCCATTTGCAAACAACTTATATTTTGACAGATATGTATACAAGATTTCACGTCTCATTGGTCTCCAATAACTGCATTTCTTAATTTATAGCTGCTAGCCATACTGGATAGTAAGTGCTTTTGGCAATGTCTTAGGAATTGGATGAGAGTAAAGAAATAAAAGTTTGGGCAATTAAAAGGGTGTGCAAATGAGACAATTTATGTAATGGATGGAAATTGCAACTATGCATACCTTTTCTACGGGCGATGGTTAGGTCAAGTGCCGATTGATTGGAAGACTCATTGTAGGACTCATGTACTACAGGAGTCAGATCAACAGTGGTAGTTGGCATTGTAGGGGTTGTTGGGTATTAGCCAATTAGCCCACTTTTGTTTTGATGATGATCACCTAATTATGTTGTTGCTAATCTCATTGTTTTAGTCTCAGATTTATATAATGTTTATCTTGATGATGAGACAAAGCAATGTGTTTGGGATGATGGATCAAGGCTTTGGAGCAAGAGGATTCATGAAGATATTGTACTTCATTGTAATCTTATGTTTTATCTTCATCTAATCTTGTCTTTCTTTCATAGATTATATGTAGCCTTGAATTGATGCATCTTTTCCATCATAGGGTTCCTTAGAATTCTTGTAGAACCCATTCCATTTGGTCATTTGCTCTTAACACACTTGGGTATGCATTTTAGATTTGGATAGGCACCTGGTGTAGGGGCACCAGACGCCTGGCATGTCAGAATTCTTGATCTGCTAACACGGCCAAGGAGACAGTCGCCTGATGGTCTATGACCCGGTGTCTGACAGTGGTCCAGACGATTGGTACATGAACTCCAGGCGACTGGTCAGTTGAGCCAAACTTTCTGTGCTCAGTTTTTTCTGCAATTTATTTCTAACTTTAAACCTCTGTCAGTTTTTCTTGGTTGGAATTTTTCATCCATTCCAGGCCCAGTAGATTGCATTCTTCATTAGCTTTTCAACACATCTTGAATCACCTTAATCGGAGTTCATTTGTGTCAGTTTTTTGGTGAGCTAATGTTTTTCTTGGTAGAGTCTGTTGGATTTTCTGCAATCTGTTTCTGACTTCAAAACTCTGTTAGTTTTATGCGGTTGGAATTTCTCTTACATTTCAAGCCCATTAAATTGCATTATTTGTTAGCTTTCCAACGCATCTTGAATCACCTCAATCGGAGTCCATTTGTGTAAGTTATGACTTTTTTGGCAATCAAGTGTTTTTCTGGATAGATTCTATCTGACGTTGTATAACGTCAGACCAGGCGTTTGAACAGTGCACCAGACGTCTGCTAGGTATTCTTCAGGCGTCTGGTCCCTCTCTTTTTACCCGTTTATAGCCGTTGGGTGAGATTTTTGAGGAGCCGTTTTCTTGTCTTTTGTGCAAGATTGAGGGCTTATTTAAGCTCGGTTGAGAATCAGTTTTTGGCACAAACACTGAATTTAATCTCATTTAGAGCCAAAACTAGCTCAATTTTCTCTCATTTTCTCGTTTACTTTGGTTAAAAGTGTTCATGCATTGAGATTGCATCAAGAGAGAGTTTTTCAAGTGCATCATCCTTTACATCAAGCACTTGTAGTTTTCAGTCTTTCCTGCCTTTACACACATGGTAAGATCTATCAAGGCTTAGGTAAGATTGTTTGTTTTCGTTTCTTTTGGTTACGAAACCTAGTAATCGTGTTGTGAGTACATAGTGGGGGATGTACTCCACTTGGAGATTTACTCTCTATATCTCGGTTTATGGATTATCCTGGTTTAAGAATTGTAGCTTGTGGAGAGTGTACTTATGTTTCCTGGTTTAGGGAGCATTATTAGAACTCCACCGCTCTGGTTTAGGAGGGCGGGTCTGGAGTAGGATCACCGGTGTAGGGATCCGAATCAGGATAAAATCCTTGTGTTTGCATTTGCATTGTCTCTTTGATTTGTGATTGTGTGCAATTATATTTCACATTGTTTAATTAGTTTTAATTAGCATTTTAATTGCCTATATACTATTCACCCCTAATATTGCTTAACGTGCAGGAGATCTTACAATTGGTATCAGAGCGGGGTGATTTCGCTTATGCAACGATGATGGCGTTTAGATTTTCATCATAATCCCACGAGGAGGAATGTCTACTGTCCGACCCCCACTATTCAACGGGACCAATTTCCCTTCTTGGAAGGTTAAGATGATTTGGCTTGAAGGTCAAGAGCCATGTGACATCATCGAGTTTCCATTTGAGAAGCCCACATAGACCACGATGGAAAGGACTAAGGCAGAAATGGACTCGATCAAGTACAACGCTAGAGACATGAGTGCGTTTCATTGTGCTCTCGACCCAAACGAGTTCAACCGCATCTTTATGTGCAAGTCGGCATATGAAATTTGGCATCTCTTAGAGGTCACACATGATGGGACCTCAAAGGTAAAGAAATCTAAACGTAGTCTTTTTATTTCTAAACATGAGATGTTTAATATGTAGGAAGGTGAAATCATTTCCGAAATGTTCACGAGGTTCACCGAGATTGTGAACGCTTTGGAAGGACTTGGGAAGGAGATTTCTCAATAGGATCGTGTGACGAAGATCCTAAGCTTGCTTACACCTCAACGGGAGTTCAAGGTCAATGGCATCGAAGAATCCAATGACATGAGTAAGTATACAGTGGAGGAATGCATTGGAAACTTGATGTCCTACGAGGTGAGGATGTTACATAAGAAGGAGAGTCAACCTCCTAAGCCCGAGAAGCAAAAGAGAATTGCGTTTAAGGCCGGGGAAGAGAAGATTGAATGAAGGGGGAAATTCAATCCAAATGATGAGAAGCTTAAGCAAAAGAAGAAGAAGAAGCTTAAGCACATCTCTAGTGAGGAGGAAGGCGATGACGAAGAAAGCGAAGATGACGACGGTAACAAGCTTATGAGCATCATGAACTCGTCACAAAGTAAGAAAGCTTTAAAGTTATTTTCAAAGACTAACAAAGTTAGGGTTGTGTGTTATTCTTGTGGCAAAACATGACATTTTGCTAATGCTTGCCCAATGAAGAAGGAAGAGAAGTACACGGATAAAGGGAAGACGCATTGGAAGGGGAAGAAGAAGAAGAATCCTGCTTTCATTGGTACTTAGGATCAGTCTTCGTCCGATGACTTAAGTGATGATGATGATGGTAATAAGGAATGGACGTTCACATCCATCGTTCATGACGACGTCTTCTCGGACTTGCTTATATCGTGTGGAGCGAATGACCGAAGGCCCATGGAAAATTTGGCTCTATTGGCTTTTGGGAGAGATTCCTCAAACTCGAGTTCTAGCTATGAGGAAAGTGATGATGAGAGTGACGAAAAAGAGGAGGCAGAGGAGACCATGGAGGACCTTCGGGAGAACAATAAGGTTATGTTGGCATCTCTTCATAAACTGTCTAGAGCTTTAACTTCGATTAAGTCTAAGCATGATTTATTGTTAGCTAGTAAAGGGAACACTCCTTCTATTGCTTGTGATGATTCACATATGCATGCTACACACACAATAGGTGTTGATGAGAAAGAAACACTTCTATCTGAAATCAAGGAAATTGGCATTGAAAATGACTTATTTAAAAACAAACCAAGAACTTCGATTTAGAATCTCGCATTTCTACCCTTTGAAATGCGATGAGTAATCCCATAAACTTCAAAAGATTGTCATCTAGGGATTGCCTCAATGATTTGCTCAAACAACAACCGGCAAATCATCGTGGGGTATGGGTTATTACTCTAATGTTGGTTCCCCACGCACCACTTCTTCACAAAGGTCCAAACAAAAGTCCTATTAAGCACCTAAGAAGAATCACCATGCTTTCTTGTATAACCACACCAACCACAACAAGAAGCATGTAAATCAGGGTTTTGTGAATGCGAATCAAAATGATTCATTTTATGCCAAGCGGCAAGCCATTCACAATAATCATGCAAAGAAAGTTTTTTCTATACTAAAGCATGTTTATCTCTCTAATGCCAAGTTTCACCACAAAATCACTTGTCTCAAATGCGGAACTTTAGGACATTATGCAGATCGTTGTCCCAAGAGGAAAACCAACAAGATGACTAAGAATGCCATGAAACTTTGGATTCCTACCTATGTCGAGTTATAAGAGAGGAATGCCTATGTTCAGTGATCAGTGTTCTATGTTCTAGTGGTTACATTAGGAAATCATACTCATCTTGGGTTTGGTGGCCTAATGCCTAGATCCACATACACGTGATTGTTTAGTTGGATGTGTTATTATTGCATGTTTATTTGCATTCAACATGTGTGTTTGTGTGTCCCATTATTTCGAAAAGTACTTTCAAAGTTTAATTTGGGAAGGGATCTATGGGGTTTACTATATCATATATACAAAGCTTACTCATGTATATGACATATGGGGAGTTTTTATACTATGTATTCTCAAAAACCTACTTTTGAAGCATATGTTTACTCCTTTGATGAGTTTGAGATTTTTCCAACCAATATTGTTGGATATTGCTCAAATTTCATCATTTGACATTGATTCTTTCTATGTGATTATATTTTATAATCAATGTCATTTTATCAATGCCTAAGCTTAAATCTTTATAATTTTGCATTGATATATCCAATGATTCCACAATTTGTATTTAGTTCATTGAGTCAAAGTTTGACCTATTCAATGATCTAGGGGAGCATGGTAGAGTGATTCGAAACCCATATATGTTACATTTGGTATCAAACATTTTTTTCTCATTGTCATTTGTCATTTATCTGGAATGTTTTTTCCATGGGGAGAGTTATTTGTCCACCATTTTGACAATGACAATGGTGAGAGTTATTTGGATTATGTGAAATGTATGCATGTTTGCTTGGTGAAAAGATATTTATTTCATTTTGCATCTTTTTACATATTGCCCCTTATATGCATATTTGTGTATTTTTTCCATTCTTATGTGGTATGCAAATAAGCATTGGGAGCCATCAGCATGTGCTTTTTGATAATATTTATCATTTTCACATAATGGATGTCATCATCAAAAAGGAAGAGATTGTTGGGAATTGGCCAATTAGCCCACTTTTGTTTTGATGATGATCACCTAATTATGGTGTTGCTAATGACTCTCATTGTTTTAGTATCAGATTTTTTTAATGTTTATCTTGATGAGGAGACGAGCAATAGGTTTGGGATTGATGGATCAAGGCTTATGGAGTAAGGGAATTCATGAAGATATTGGACTTCATTGTAATCTTATCTTTTATCTTCATGTAATCTTGTCTTTCTTTAATAGATTATATGTAGCCTTGAATGCACAACACACTCATTTGCATCTTTTCCATCATACAGTTCCTTGGAATTCTTGTAGAACCCATCCCATTTGGTCTTTTGCTCAAAACACACTTGGATATGCATTTTAGAGTTGGATAGACGCCTGGTGTAGGGGCACTAGACGCCTGACGTGCCCGAATTCTTGATGTGCTGACACAGCCAAGGGGCAGTCGCCTGATGGTCTATGACCAGGCGTTTGCACAGTGGTCCAGATGCTTGGTACATGAACTCTAGGCGCCAAGCCTGTTGAGCCAAATTTTCTGTGCTCTTTGTTCTTTTCTGCAATCTGTTTCTGACTTTAAATCTCAGTCAGTTTTTTTGTGGTTGGAATTTCTCATCCATTCCAAGCCCATTAGATTGCATTCATCATTAGTTTTCTAACACATCTTGAATCACATTAATCGGAGTTCATTTGTGTCAGTTATGATTGTTTTGGTGAGCTAGTGTGATGTGGACATCAGGTTTTACACGCGCAGACGACATCGTAATCAACCTAGTTCGTTATGGATTGGCCCTAGCCCATTTTGAGATTTGAATTTTGTATTTTTTGTATTTCTTTGGTTTGGTCTCACATTGGGTAGAATGTGAGGGTTGAGGGATTGTAATCCTATTTAAAGCCATGTATTGGGTTATTTTTAAGCAATGAAAGCTTGAAAGCAATTTTCCCTCAAAACATGTGAAAGGCCAATTCCTTGGCGCGAAGCCTTGGATCCCTTGGTGTGAAACCGAGTTATTTTCTCCCTCAAATCTCTAGATCGTTCGTGTTCTACATCAAATTGGTATCAGAGTCGAACGATTATATTTTGCAACTTTTCTAAACCATAACACTATTCCTCAACCGTCATTTTTCCACTTAAAAAACCCCAGTCTCAAAACTCACGCCGCCTCACGCCGTTCACTCTGATTTTTGGGCTCCTTTTTGTTTTGAGAATGAACGATGCCGAACCCTAACCTCTCAGATCTCGTCGCCGCCTAACCCTAATCCTTACATCACGCCGCCAACCTTCTCTCTCTTCCCCGATCTCTCAGATCTCTCCTTCCGCGCCTTCATCTGTTCTCTCCTTTCGCGCCTTCATCTGCCACCAAGCAACGACATCGACCAACCTTCTTCGACCAACCTTCTGCGCCTACAGATCCCCGCGCCGGCAGATCTCACGCCTGTGGATCTCACGCTTGCAGACTTCGTCACTCCTCCGCCTGCAGATCCCCGCACCTGCAAGATCTCACGCCGGCAGATCTCATACTTCAACGACATCCCAGCATCCTCGAGCGACCCCATCGCCACCAGTTTTAGGCACCGCCGTCATCGGAAACGACTCCCGCGTGCAAGGTCGACGCCGCCTCACACCAACACTATCACCGGTGCCGACCGTGCCTCCGTTGCAACGCTCTCTCTCGGGCGACTCCACCGGAACAAGCATCGCGGCGATCCGATGCTAGAAGCGACGGGAATCAACGCGGCTCCCCAGTGCTACAGTTCGACTCGACTGGGCCGGTTACGAAGAGGAGCCGAGTCGAACCCTTGAGCTGAGCCGCTGAGCCGAGCCAACGGCTCAACAGTGTGCCGTTCCCATTTAAAACCCATTTTCTTGGTATTTTCGGAGTATTTTTGTGCAGTCTTCGTATTTTTGGTGATTTCAGGTTCGTTCGGAGTCCAAATTCAGAACATTTCGTGCCGGTGCTTACAGGACTCGGCCACGGACGCATCGCCATCCTATCTGGACATGTTCATCTTCTTTACGAGACTATCTGATGTGAGTTTTTATTTAGCCACTTGTTTCTACACTGCTGCTAGCTCTCTTTGCAAGCAAAACAAACATAAGACCACGTTTTTGCCTAGAGCCATAAAACTTGATATTAGAAGAAGAGCTTGAAATTACTACCACAATGCAACAAGACTTATTTTCATTAAGATAATTGAATATTCCCATTACAGCTCACAAATCATCATTACAATCTCCCAATTAAAATATTTGAAATTGCTGTGAGAACTGCACATGACTTGAAATTTGAATTGCTTAATGACTGCTGCTAGTTGATCTCTCCATCATTCACCTGCATAATATAGGAAGTTTCATTAGTTGTTACCATCTCATCCACATTCAAAAAAAAACAAAAAAGGAAAAAAGGCATTAGTCAAGTATTCATCATTTAGTACTAGTACATTGCATGACCACACGTAGTGGCAGAATTTATCAGACGTCAAATACCATGGATGCTGACCAACCTACGCTGAGAGATGTCCTTAACTGGTTAGCTGCGTTAGAAACCCAAGTCCGTGAAGGTCGGACCGAGTCTCGCGAGTGTCTAGACCGAGTGATACACCTAGAGAGCACTAGGAAGAGGGTGTCAGATGAGGGTTCACATGCACATAGTACGCGTAGCCCGCCTAGGCGAATTAGAGAGATACATCATCATGAGAGACGAGTGCCTAGTCCACACAGACGATTTAGAGAGAGACCCCTTCATGACAGACACACGCCTAGTCCACCTAGGCAATCTAGAGAGAGGCCCCGTCACGACCGACGTGACAGAGACGATAGTGTGATCAAGGGCATTAAGATAGACGCACCCACTTTTGATGGTCGTCTGAATCCCCCGACTTTTACTGATTGGATGGCCGATATGGACCATTATTTTGGATGGTATGACATGTCTGAAGAGAGAAAAGTGAGGTTTGCGAGGATAAAGCTTATTGGACCTGCCAAGTTGTATTGGCAGAATATTGAGCGCATGTTAGCCCAGGGTAGGCAAGAGCCCATATGTATGTGGGATGAGATGAAAGAGAAGCTGAAGGAGAAATATTTACCCACATCATATCACCAACGACTCCTAAACCAGTGGCAGAATCTCACCCATGATAGCGGGTCGGTTCGCACATACGTCGATAAATTTGACGAGTATTTGATGAGATGGTATGTAAAGGAAGATGTGAGTGTGACATTGTCTAGGTTTAGAGCTGGCTTTAGACCTGACCTATGTAAGGAGCTCATCCTTCGCGATGTCCACACACTAGAGCATGCTTATTAGATCGTGTTGGATATTGATAGCTTTCATCAAGCTCCAGTTGCTAGGCGTTACGATTCACGAGATTTGGCACGTCGTCCAGCAGCAGCTGGTAGTAGACCACCCCAGGGTCAATCCCAACCTAGATTTGACCCGAGACCCACCCACATGAATGACAAAGGAAAAGGGATTATGTGTGAGTCTTATAGAGCCGGTCCACGTGCCCAATGCTACAAGTGTCAAGGTTTTGGTCACTTCGCAGGAAGCTGCCCTTCTAAGACCCTGTTAGTACACGATAATGAGGGAGATGACCAAATAGATGAAAAAGTTTATGAGCCAGTTGAGGCATGTTATGAGACCGATGAAGAATCAGCTAGATTAGGTTGTATTCAGTGCATACACACGCGAGTAAAGCTTATCGATACATGCTCTTAAAACCCCAGACTTGGTGTTGTACGTTGTGCCCTAGCTCAGGCCAAAGAGAGCGATGACCGGCGTATGACCGCGATTTTTCACCTTTTTGACGCATGTTGACAATCATAGTAAGGTGATCATTGATAGCGAAAGTTGCATAAGTGTTGTGTCATCTAAGTTCGTTACCAGCATAGGTTTACATCCAGTCTCCCACCATAGTCCTTAAAGGTATCATGAGTGGATGCTTCATCCATTGGCATCAAAGAAAGATGTCTTGTCCCTATTCAGTTTGGATCATATAAGGGTAAGCTTTGGTGCGATGTGCTGTCCATGGATGTTGGTTATATCATCTTGGGGAGACCTTGGCTTTTTGACATGGATGTCACGATTTTCGGTCACTCGAACTCGTGCACATTCACACATGAAGGCAAGAAAATCAAGCTGAATCCCATACAACCCAAGATGACCGCTCCTGAAAAGAAGGAAGCAACTAAGGGCAAGAGCTTACATATTATTAGTCCTAAGGAGCTGAAGAGAGAAGTTAGAAAGGACTCAGTCATGTATGCCTTAGTTGCGAGGGAGATTTGTGAGATTAGTCAGGGGGAGGCCCCAGAAGAGATAACGCCTATAATGAAGGAATTCAGTGACATTTTCCCTGAAAACCTCCTAGACTGTCTTCCACCCATGCTTGATATTCAGCACGCCATATACTTAGTTCCGAGAGCTACACTTCCCAACTTGCCTCATTACCGAATGAACCCCACTGAGCATGCTGAGCTGAAAAGGCAAGTTGACGACTTGTTAACCAAAGGTTTTATCAGTGAAAGTTTGAGCCCATGTGCAGTGCCAGCCCTCCTCACACCCAAAAGAATGGATCATGGAGAATGTGTGTGGATAGCCGTGCCATTAATAAAATCACGGTCAAGTATCGTTTTCCTATTCCTAGGCTTGATGACATGCTTGATATGATAGCTGGCACCATAATATTTTCAAAGATTGATCTTAAGAGTGGCTTTCATCAAATTAGAGGCCGCCCAGGGGACGAATGGAAAACGGCCTTCAAAACGAAGGATGGTTTATATGAGTGGATGGTCATGCCTTTTGGCCTATCTAATGCCCCTAGTACATTCATGAGAGTGATGAATCAAGTACTACGACCATTCATAGGGAAGTTTCTAGTCGTATACTTTGATGACATCCTTATTTATAGCCGATCTAGGGAGCAACACATAGACCACCTGCGACAGGTATGCATTACCCCGAGGAAGGAGAGCCTTTATGCAAACCTTAAGAAGTGTTCCTTCTTGACTGATAGCGTCATCTTCTTAGGTTTTGTTGTTTCCTCAGAGAGAGTGCGGGCGGATCCCCAAAAGATCCAAGCGATAGTAGATTGGCCTGAACCCCGCAACCTACACGAGGTTAGGATTTTTCATGGGTTAGCCTCATTCTACCGTTGATTCATAGTAGGATTCAGCACCATCATGTCCCCAATCACTGACTGTATGAAAAAGGGGGACTTTACATGGACTAAATCTATCGCCAAGGCGTTTGAGGATATACAGAGAAGTATGATTAATGCACCTGTTATGCGTCTCCCGGATTTCATGAAAGCATTTGAGGTCGCATGTGATGCGTCAGGTATAGGCATATGTGGAGTTTTAAGTCAAGAAGGACATCCTGTGGCATACTTTAGTGAGAAACTTAGTGATGCTAAACTACGGTACTCCACCTACTATAAGATATTCTATGCGGCAGTGCAAGCCTTACGATATTGGAGACACTATCTCCTATCGCAAGAGTTTGTATTGTACTCGGATCATGAGGCCTTGAAATATCTCAATTTTCAAAAGAAACTAAACTTTAGACACGCTCGGTGGGTTGGTTTTCTTCAGGAGTGTACATTTGTCCTCAACCATAAGGTGGGAGTTGAGAATAAGGCCGCCGACGCACTTAGTCGCAGAGTTCTACTATTTGCTATGAGTGTTCAGGTAATAGGATTCGAGAAGATTGAGGAAGATTACATGTCGTGCCCAGACTTTGGTGAGATTTTTGCTATCCTTCAAGATGAGTTTGTACGAGAGCAAGATAGTTATTTCCTGTAGGATGGATATCTTTTTAGGGCCATACAGTTATGTATCCTACGTACTTCTGTGAGAGATTTTATTGTCTAGGAGATATATGCTGGAGGTTTATCAGGACACTTTGGGAGAGATAAGACGATTGAGTCGGTAGAGAGTCAGTTTTATTGGCCGAGCCTAAAGAGAGATGTTGCCACTCTGGTGGGTCAATGTCGAGTATGTCAGATGGCTAAACATAGAAAGCAGAATACTGGCCTCTACACAACGTTACATGTGCCAGATTGTCCATGGCAAGACGTTAGTATGGATTTCGTGCTAGGACTTCCACGCACACCTAAGAAGTACGATTCAGTTTTTGTCATTGTGGATCGATTCTCCAAGATGGTACACTTCATCCCTTGCTCCAAGATGGCACACTTCATACCACGCACACTTCTCCAAGATGGCACAGTTCATCCCTTGCTCCAAAACGTTAGATGTCTCACACATTGCCAAGCTTTATTTTGATGGGGTTGTTCGTCTCCATGGTCTACCCAAGAGTATAGTGCCCGATAGGGACGTAAAGTGCATGAGCTACTTTTGGAAAACCCTATGGCATATGATGTGCACTAAGCTCAAGTTCTCCACTGCTTACCACCCCCAGACTGATGGCCAAACTGAGGTACTGAACCGTAGTTTAGGGAATCTTCTCAGATGCATAGTGGGTGAAAATCCTAGGAATTGGGATCTGATATTGTCCATTGCCGAGTTTGCATATAATGGACTAATAAATAGGTCCATTGGCATGAGTCCATTTGATGTAGTTCATGGTTACAAGCCTAGAAAGCCTATAGACCTCATTCCCATGTCGCATCATCATGGAGTGTCTGAGTCAGCTGAGTCATTTGCATAACACATTCATGACTTGCATAAAGAGATCGGCAAGAGAATTCATTCTAGCAATGAAAAATATAAAGCTATTGCAGATACTCACAAGCGCTTCAAAGAGTTTAATGATGGTGATTATGTTATGGTGCGAATCAGATCTGAGAGGTTTCCTCCTGGAACCTTGAAGAAACTGCAGGCTCGTAGTGCTGACACATTCAAAAGCTTAAAGAAAATTGGTTCTAATGCATATGTGGTAGATCTCACTGTATATTATGGGATTAGCTCAACATTTAATATTGAAGATCTAGTGGCTTATAAAGGTCCAGCTGCTATTCCCACAGACCCATTCTTCGAGCCTTCTCAAGATGACTTAAGTGTCCCTGCTATTCATCCTCCTATTCCTTTACCACCCATACATCTACAGAGAGAGCAGATTGATCGCATATTAGATGAACATGTTATATCAACAGGCATGGTGGTTATCAACGTTATTTGGTGAGTTGGAAAGGCCGGCCAGAATCAGACTGTTCTTGGATTACCAGAACAGAACTCTAGAGGCTAGACCCAGATTTGCTTGAGTACTATGACAGCCAGTAGACCCTACACTCGTCAGAGCCGAGTTCTTTCCACCCGGAGAGAGTTGATGTGGACATCAGGGTTTACACGCGCAGACGACATCGTAATCAACCTAGTTCGTTATGGATGTGCCCAAGCCCATTTTGAGATCTGAATTTTGAATCTTTTTTATTTCTTTGGTTTAGTCCCACATTGAGCAGAATGTGAGGGTTGAGTGATTGTAATCCTATTTAAAGCCATGTATTTGGATATTTTAACCAATGAAAGCTTGAAAGCAATTTTCTCTCAAAACCTGTGAAAGGTCAATTCCTTGGCGCGAAGCCTTGGATTCCTTGGTGTGAAACCGAGTTATTTTTTCCTTAAGTCTTTAGATCGTTCGTGTTCCATCATAGTGTTTTTCTCGGTAGAGTCTGTTGGATTTTTTGCAATCTGTTTCTGACTTCAAATTTCTGTCAGTTTTTTTGTGGTTAGAATTTCTGTGGTTAGAATTTCTCATCCATTCCAAGCCCATTTGATTGCATTGTTTGTTAGCTTTCCAATGTATCTTGAATGACTTCAATCTGAGTCCATTTATGGAAGTTATGATTGTTTTGATGATTAATTTTTTTGGGCAAATTCTGTCAGACGCTGTATAATGTCGGATCTGGCGTCTCAGCAGTGCACCAGCCACCTGATAGGTATTCTTCATGCGTATGGTCCCCCTCCTTTTTATCTGTTTATAGCTGTTGGGTGATATTTTTGGGAAGCCGTTTTCTTGTCTTTTGTGCAAGATTGAGGGCTTATTTAAGCTCGGTTGAGAAGCAGTTTTTGGCATCAATGCTCACCGAGTTTCATCTCATTTATTGCCAAAAACTAAGAGCAATTTTCTCTCTCATTTTCCCTTTCAATTTGGTTAAAAGTGTTCATGCATTGAGATAGCATCAAGATAGAGTTTTCCAAGTGCATCATCCTCTACTTCAAGCACTTATAGTTTTCAATCTTCATGCCTTCACACAGATGTGAAGATCTATCAAGGCATATGTAAGATTTTTCGTTTTCGTTTCTTTTGTTTACGAAACCTATTACTCGGGTTGTGAGTACATAGTGGGGTGTATACTCCACTTGGAGATTTACCCTTCATATCTCGGTATATGGATTATCCCGGTTTAGGGATTGTAGTTCGTGAAGAGTGTACTTATGTTTTCTGGTTTAGGGAGCATTAGTAGAACTCCACCTCTTCGATTTAGGAGGGTGGGTCTAGAGTAGGATCTTCGGTGTATGGACCGAAGAAGGATAAAACCTTATGTTAGCGTTTGCATTGTCTCTTTAATTTGTGATTGTGTGCAATTATATTCCGAATTGCTTAATTAGTTTTAATTAGCATTTTAATTGCCTATACATTATTCACCCCTAGTGTTGCTTAACGTGCATGTGATCTTACTATTGGTATCAGAGCGGGTTGATTTTGCTTAAGCAACGAAGATGGCGTTTAGAGTTTCATCACAATCCTACGAGGATGGAATGTCTACCGTCCAACCCCCACTCTTCATTGGGACCAAGTACCCTTGTTGGAAGGTCAAGATGATGATTTGGCTTGAAGGTCAAGAGCTATACGACATCACCGAGTTTCCATTTGAAAAGCCCACAAAGACCGTGACGGAAAGGACTAAGGTGGAGAAGGACTCGATCAAGTACAACCCTAGAGCCATGAGTAAGCAAGGTTTGAGGTCTCGGTTTCGGTCTCGGTATCGCTCTTTCGAAAATTTAGGTTTCGGTATCGGTATCGTCCGTTTCGGTGGTTTCGGAAGTGAGTTTCAGTTCGCCCGTATCGGTAGCTTCAAAAATTGTAAGTTACATATAACCAACAATATTAGTTAAAATTTGTTACTAATAACATACCGACAAACTAATAAAGATAATTTGTAACTTATAACATAATTATGAACAATATTAGTTAAAAATATGATATTCACGTTAACCATTTAGCTAAAAATACTCTCTCGTTAGTTACAATATGGTAAACTTGTAAATAATGCGTATAATGTAGGGTGTGAATAGCGTGTCAATATCTCATTTTTGAGTTTTTTGAGAATTTTTATTTAATTACACATTCTTATTTCTCCGTTTTCGATCGATACTGAACGGTATCGATCGGTATCGTCCGGTATCGGCTGAAACTGATCGATACCGTTCAGTATCGGCCGATACTGATCGATACCGTTCAGTATCGGCCGATACCGAAACTGACCCCTAGTTTCGCCTTACCCATCGATACCGAAAGGATACGCCCGATACCCAAGGGTATCGGCCTAAACATCAAACCTTGTGAGTAAGTATATCGTGGAGGAATGCAATTGAAACTTGATGGCCTACGAGGGGAGGATGCTCTACATAAGGAGGAGAGTCAACTTCCTAAGCCCAAGAAGCAAAAGGGAATTGCGTTCAAGGCTGATGAAGTGAAGATTGAATGAAGGCGGAAATTCAATCCAAATGATGAGACGCTTAGAAGAAGCTTAAGCACATCTCTAGCAAGGATTAAGGCGATGACGAAGAAAACAAAGATGACGATGGAGGAGCAATGGAACTTGGCAACAAGCTCATGAGCATCATGAACCAGCACAATGTAAGAATACTTTAAAGTTATTTTCAAAGGCTAACAAAGCTTGGGTTGTGTTATACATGTGGCAAAATACGACACTTTGCATGCTTGCCAATGAAGAAGCAAGAGAAGTACATGGACAAAGGGAAGAAGCATTGGAAGGAGAAGTAGAAGAATCCCGCTTTCATTGGTACTTGGGATGAGTCCTCGTCCGTTGACTCAAGTGATGATGATGATGGTGATAAGGCACGAATGTTCACATCCATCGTTCATGACGACGTCTTCTCGGACTTGCTTATTCCGTGTGGAGCGAAAGACCGAAGGCCCATGGAAAATTTGGCTCTCATGGCTATTGGGGTAGATTCCTTAAGCTCAAGTTCTAGCGATGGGGAAAGTGATGATGAGAGTGATGAAAATGAGGAGGAGGAGACCATGGAGGACCTTCGGGAGAACAATAAGGTTATGTTGGCCTCTCTTCATAAACTAGCTAGAGCTTTAACTTCGATTAAGTCTATGCATGATTTATTGTTAGCTAGTCAAATGAACACTCTTATTGCTTGTGATGATTCACATATGCATGTTACACACAATATGTGTTGATGAGAAAGAAACACTTTTATCTCAAATCAAGGAACTTGGCGTTGAAAATGACTTATTGAAAACCAAGAACCTTGATTTAGAATCTCACATTTCTACCCTTACTTTGAAATGCGACGAGGAATGTGATAAATTTCAAAAGTTTGTGTTATCTAGGGATTTTGCCTCAATGATTTGCTCAAACAACTGACAAATCATCATGGGGGTGTGGGTTATTACATTAATGTTGGTTTTCCACCCACCACTTCTTCTCAAAGTGCTAACCAAAAATCATATTAAGCACCTAAGATATTAAGCACCTAAGAAGAATCATCTGCTTTCTTGTATAACCACACCAACCACAACAAGAAGCATGTAAATCATGGCTTGTGAATGCGAATCAAAATGATTCATTTTATGCCAAGTGGCAAGCCATTCACAATAAACATGCAAAGAATTTTTTTTACACCAAAGCATGTTTATCTCTATAATGCCAAGTTTCACCCAAAAATCACTCGTCTCAAATGCGCAACTTTATGACATTATGCAAATCGTTGTCCCAGGAGGAAGCCTGACAAGATGATCAGGAATGCCATGAAACATTGGATTCCTACCAATGTGCGGTTATAAGACATGAATGCCTATTTTCAATCACTAGTAAACAATGTTCCATGCTCTAGTGATTACATTAGGAAATCATACGCATCTTTGGTTTGGTGGCCTAATGCCTAGATCCTCACACACGTGATTGTTTGGTTGGATGTGTTATTATTGCATGTTTATTTGCATTCAACATGTGTGTTTGTGTGTTTCCTATTATTTCGAAAACTACTTTCAAAATTTAATTTGGAAGGGATATATGGGGTTTACTATGTCATATATGCAAAGCTTACTCATGTATATGACATAGGGGGAGTTTTTATGCTATGTATTTTCAAAACCCTACTTTTGAAGCGTATGTTTACTCCTTTGATGAGTTTGAGATTTTTACAACCAATATTGTTGGATATTGCTCAAATTTCATCATTTGACACTGATTCTTTCTATGTGACTATTTTTTATAATCAATGTCATTTTATCAATGTCTAAGCTTAAATCTTTATGATTTTGCATTGATAGTTCATTGAGTCAAAGTTTGACCTATTTATTGATTTAGGGGAGCATGGTAGAGTGATTTGATACCCATTTATATATGTTACATTTGGTATCAAACATTTTCTTTTCTCTGGAATTTTTTTCCATGGGGAGAGTTATTTGTACACCTTTTTGACAATGACAAGGGGGAGAGTTATTTGGATTATGTGAAATGTATGCATGTATGCTTGGTTAAAAGATATTAATTTCATTTTGCATCATTTTACATATTGCCCCTTATATGCATATTTGTGTATTTTTTTTCCATTCTTATGTTGTATGCATATAAGCAGGGGGAGCCATCAGCATGTGCTTTTTGATAATATTTATCATTTTCACATAATGGATGTCATCATAAAAAAAGAGATTGTTGGGTATTGGTCAATTAGCCCACTTTTGTTTTGATGATGATCACATAATTATGGTGTTGCTAATGACTCTCATTGTTTTAGTATCAGATTTATATACTGTTTATCTTGACGAGGAGACAGAGCAATAGGTTTGGGATGATGGATCAAGGTTATGGAGCAAGGGGATTCATGAAGATATTGGACTTTATTGTAATCTTATGTTTTATCTTCATGTAATATTTTCTTTCTTTCATAGATTATATGTAGCCTTGAATTGATGCACAACACACACCCATTTGCATCTTTTCCATCATATGGTTCCTTAGAATTCTTGTAGAACCCATCCCATTTGGTCATTTGCTCTAAACACAATTGGGTATGCATTTTTGAGTTGGATAGACGCCTGGTGTATGGGCACCAAACGCGTGTCGTGTCATAATTCTTGATCTGCTGACATAGCCCAGGGGCAACCGCCTGATGGTATATGACCATGCATCTGAACAGTGGTCCCAACGCTTGGTACATGAACTCTAGGCACCTGGTCAGTTGAGCCAACTTTCTGTGCTCTGTTCTTTTCTGCAATTTGTTTCTGACTTT
Source organism: Scilla litardierei (assembly GCA_030789695.1). Lineage (NCBI taxonomy): Eukaryota > Viridiplantae > Streptophyta > Magnoliopsida > Asparagales > Asparagaceae > Scilla > Scilla litardierei. The sequence goes on from CM061141.1 coordinate 140,752,154, forward strand.
AAACTTTTGTCAGCTTTTCTGTGGTTGGAATTTCTCATCCATTCCAAGCCCATTAGGTTACATTCTTCATTAGCTTTCCAACGCATCTTGAATCTCCTTAATCGGAGTTCATTTGTGTCAGTTATGACTGTTTTGGTGAGCTAGTGTTTTTTCGGTAGTCTGTTTGATTTTCTGCAATCTGTTTCTGACTTCAAAACTCTGTCAGTTTTTCTGTGGTTGAAATTTCTCATTCCATTCCAAGCCCATTAGATTGCATTGTTTGTTACGTTTTCAATGCATCTTGAATCACCTCAATCGGAGTCCATTTGTGGAAGTTACGACTGTTTTTGTGATCAAGTGTTTTTCTTAGCAGGTTCTGTCAGACGCTATATAATGTCGGACCAGGTGTCTGAACAGTGCACCAGACGCGTGATAAGTATTCTTTTGGTGTCTGGTCCCCCTCTTTTTTGCCCGTTTATAGCCGTCGGGTGAGATTTTTGAGGAGCCGTTTTCTTGTTTTTGTGCAAAATTGATGGCTTATTTAAGCTTGGTTGAGAGGCAGTTTTTGGCGCGAATGCTCTCCGAGTTTCATCTCATTTAGGGCCAAAAACTAAGAGCAATTTTCTCTTTCATTATCTCTCACTTTGGTTAAAAGTGTTCGTGCATTCATATTGCATTAAGAGAGAGTTTTCCAAGTGTATCATCCTCAACATCAAGCACTTGTAGTTTTCAATCTTCATGCCTTCACACCCATGATAAGATCTATCAATGCATAGGTAAGATTGTTCGTTTTCGTTTCTTTTGGTTACGAAACCTATTACTCGGATTGTGAGTACGTAGTGGGAGGTTTACTTCACTTGGAGTTTACTATTTATATCCCGGTTTAGTGATTGTAGCTCTTGAAGAGTGTACTTGTGTGTCCCGGTTTTGGGAGCATTAGTAGAACTCCACCGCTCCAGTTTAAGAGGGTGGGTCTACCGTAGGATCGACGGTGTATGGATTCGAACAAGGATAAAATCCTTATGTTTGCACTTGCGTTTGCATTGTCTCTTTGATTTGTGATTGTGTGCAATTATATTTTGCATTGCTTAATTAGTTTTAATTAGCATTTTAATTGCTTATACACTATTCACGCCCCTCTGGTGTTGCCTAGTGTGCAGGAGACCTTATAGGAGAATGCGTTGAGCATTTGCACGCATCTATATAGGCTTGTCAGGATGCTTTACAACGAAGTTTGCAATAGTTGATGGGTTTGAACATGTAGTTGTAGTTGATTGATGCATGTGGTCAAGAATGGAAAATCATCATCCATGTTAGTGCATGTAATGGATTCATGTATAGTGGAAAGAGATGTATTGTGAAAATAGGACTACCATTAAAAAGGTAACATCTGATGAAATAATTAATTGTTTTGTTTACAAAAAAAGTATTGTAACCATTCTGGGTTCTCGAATAACCATCTGACTGATTGAGAATCCAATTTTGGTGCCTATGATGGGAAATGTGGGCAAAGCAGATAACTACTGATGCGAGGTGTAACAGTTGCTCATTTGGAAATATTTAGGATTATGGAATATGATTGTCCAGAACGGTTAAGTGCATTCTGCTAATCAGATATCATGTAGTAAGAATATCAACCCAAAATTTTAGAACATTCATATGTATTGATAGAGTGCGAGCAACCTTTAGAAGTTGTCTTTTTTTATATGTTTAGCTATCCAATATTATTATGTTGTATATTGACATGATAACTGATTGATCATTCCTGATATTTGCATTAATTTAGTAAAAATAGAATTAACGTACTTAGCATTATCACTACCAATAGATGGATATTTGTTTCAAATTATGTTTTAATTTTTTGGGTAAATTTTTTTGAAAACAAATACCATTTAATATAGCTCTTTAAGTTAATTAATGTGATATGTGAATAGCCATCAACGGAAGTTATAAATATTTGAATCCAAATGTCGATTGTACATGCCAAGGACCCATATAGAAAAAAGTTTTGACTCTTTTATGGACTCATGGCAGTAAGATACACGATGTTGCTTACCATATTAATGACTCACATTCTTTAATAGAAAGGTAATTCAACTTAGGGTTTTATAACTTTAGATTTTGTCGAGAAGGTTGCCCTAATTGACTATGAACGTTGATGAGAGACAATGTACTAGTTAGTGCAACAATATCCACAACCCCATTTAGATGATACGTCTTGCCTGGCTCATACCTGGTGCCAATCATTCTTTATGTCCCGATCTCTTGAAAAATGCAATGTGTGTGAAAGAATATCACATAATAATTCAAAGCTCTAGGGAATTTGCTAACTGATAATAGGCTAAAGAAAAATACAGGCAAATAGTATAAAAAAAATACGGACACCAAATGTATGACATTAGCCGCGTTACCACCCCAAACAAGAGAGATAGATCAATCATCTAAGATAATGCTAGGTAATGAGATGTTTCGTGAACTCTTATATTGTAGAAAGAAATGTACAGTTGAAATATGATTGGGATTTAAAAAATGTGACATCAATAAATTGTTTTGTTTATGGAAAAATATACTTGTATCCTTTCTGGTTTCTCTGAGTAGCCTAGAAAAATACATCACAATGATTGAGTATTAAACTTTGATACAGTAAGACATGAATCGCTGACAAAGCAAATCCAACGAAAGATGTGAGGTGTAATGTGGAACAATGGTTCATTAGGAAATAATGATTATTCAAAATGGGTAGGGGCATTTTATTAATCAGATAGTATGCAGTAAGAACATCATTTGTCCAAATTTTTTAAATATATTCCTATGTAATAGAGTGCAAACTAACATCTAACAGATGTCTAGTCTTACATTTAGCTATCTCATTTTGTTGTGGTGTATATTGACTTGATGACTGTTGAATAATTTCATATTAATTCATTAAAAATAAAACTAAGTAGTTCTTAGCATTATCACTACACAATGCACGACTATTTGTTACAAAATATGGTTTAATGTTCACACATTTTTGAAAACAGATAAGACCTCAGACAGGTCTTTAAGTAAGGCCATGTGGCACGTGAATGGTCATTAACGAAAGTTATAAAATATTTAAAACCAAATGTCAATTATAGAGGATAGCAACCTCATACATCAGAATGCATTAGTCCCAAATGGTCACTCTTTTATTGACTCCTGGTTGGTAAGTCATATGATGGTGTTTACCAAACTGACATGACTCACATTAAAAATTGGAAAAATAAATCAACTCAGATGCAAATGACTTCAAATTTTGTAGGGAAGGATGTCCTAACTGATTATAAACGACACTGGGAGATAATGTAACAATATCACAACTCCATTAAGATAATGCAGCCCACTTGACTCACCCCCTAAGCTAATCCTCTACGTTTCGATCTCCTAAAAAACACAATGTGTGCGAAAGAATGTTACAAAATTACTCAAGGCTCTAGTCAATTTGCTAATGGATATCATGTTAAATGAAAATTTAGGTAAAATATACCAAAGTTAAGGACATCATATGTGTGATATTAGTAGATCCAACACTCCGAATTATAGATCAACTCTGCTCGTGCTATCTATTAAGGTGACACTAGATAATGAAAAGATCGACTCGAGCTTAAAGAGGATACATTGTTTTCCAATTATGTGATCAGTAGCTCCTGAATCGATTACTCATATTTTTAGACAAGTGATGAAGGCATGCATGCAATGGAGTTACCGGATTTGGTTTGTGTGGCACTTGGTTCAAAGGATGACATCATAGAATTCTGAAATTTCTGAAACATCATCCTTGGATCATACTCCTCGCAGGATATGTGTACAACAGTCGTTTCTGGAATTGATTCATCAAGTGTAGACACAAGGTTAACGGATGATGATCTAGGCTGCAACTCCCTGCATGTGATCATCATGTAACATCGCTTCTTGCGATAACATCAAGACTTCACAACTCAATCGCTTCCTATACTAATCGTGTTCTTACGTTCTGCTTCACGACTCTTGCGATCGGCCCTTACACGGCTCCTGTGGCCTGCTCTAGTGGGGCCTCCGTAGCCTCACTCTGCCTGACCTTTGTCACTATTGTGCATAGAAAAAGTACTATGATCTTTCATTGTCTATTCCAATTATCTCTGTTGTGCTACCAAAGCAGTGCTGTTATACAACTCGTTCAACCCAGTAGTGGAAGAATCATCAGAAGGGCTAGAAGTCTCATATATGGAGTTGATTGCTAAGCTTCTGATCATTTATGACCGTGCAGATACATACTTCGACGGTAACGCTTTGTGAAAATCCAATATGAAGATCCGTTGCTCCTACTACTACTTCATCTTCAGTGCGTATGTGCTGATTAGTAATAATGTCTCATGTTCTTCATATGATCTTTTAGTGTCCCTTCAGAGATGGGACATGTGCTGTTCTTAAATAACTATTGTATAACCTTGTGTACTTTGTATCATTTGATCATGTATAGAGCTCTGTCAAGTATTCCCATAATAGCTTGATCATCTTGGTGTGAAACCATATCATGCATCTGCAGCTTCATGCTATTGATTTTATAATATCACCTCGCTTTCAAAAGCCTATCTTTGGATCTGGAGGGTGGTTAGAAGGTGTTTCTCTTTCCTATATTGATAATGTGATTCTCTCCTAGTTTCCGTTAATGTAAGAAATTAGAGCTACCCAACTTTCAATTTGTAATCGTTCTAGAAATAAACTCATGAGCAATGGGATTTATGTCGAATTACGACACTTGTTCCATCTTAGTAGCAATAGATCCTCTGAACTCCTTGAGCACATTCTGCGAATTATAATTCTTCCTTGTAATCTTACCATTCGATACAATCTATCACAATTCTTACTTAGGATCAAACACACCGATGAAAGGTTTTCCATTGTGATTGGTCAATATGCCTAATACATCAAATACCACTAGGAAATGCTTTTCTGCGTACTGTTTCAGATCAAATTTGAGAACAGTTCAGATCTGACATACTATATTAACATTTTTACTATTTCAGATTAGATTTGAGAATAATTTAGATGTTACCCTCTACAATAAAAGTTCATTTGTTGGTGATCTGAATAAATAGAACTAAATAAAAAAGAAGAAAAATTAGAAGGGGATGAAGGCCAAAGCATAGCAGCATTGATACATAAACATGTGATACAACGAATGTGGATGTTATGCATGCCTGAATGTAGTATCACACTAATTAGTTGTCTACTATAACACATTGCATGTAGGATCACACTAATTACTATTCTATTCTCACACATGTTTATACTGGTTCTCATATTTATACAAATGAAGTATTGTGAATATATGCGTCAAGCGGATGGCATATCCTTCACATAAATCTTTATTATCTAACTAGCAACGGCCCCCATGCATAGCGTGCAGGGGAGAGTTCAGAAGCCGCATATACCGTGCAGGGAAAGTTCAAGGGTATTTTGGGAATTTTGAGTTCGAGGGGCAGTTTGTGAATATCAAAAATTGGAAGGGTCAAATTTGGCATCACCCTTTTTAACTCCATCCCGGCTGACTTCTAATAGTGTAGTATCGCACTATTAGAAGGATATGCATTTCCAACAAGTAAAATAAAATCTTTTTTCGTATGGTTCTATTGATTTTAGTCTTTTTAGTCTTCATCAAATGCTAAGGAAAGAAATAAATGCATCCCTGTCACCTCTCATATCTCGAACCTTCCCAATAATTCTTCTAGAGTTTTGCAGATTCATGTGAGCAAACTGTCTCGGTAAGGGGGTATATATTCCGCATTTTGTTTGTTAAAAATTCTTTTGGATTATTAAAAAAATCCCGAAAATATGATTTTCAAATTGTTCTGTTTCCTATGAACTAAACAACTAGTTCTCCGGGCGTGATTAAAACAATTTCTCAAGATGAAGCAACTCAAAAGACAATTTAAAAGGGATGTGCAAATGACAGAGAAAGGGTGCGCATCTTTCTGTTTCTGTTTTTTTCTCTGTTAGAAGGATTAATACAATCAAAGCCTGATTCGCAAGACACAGTTATGGTAAATCTGCTTGTAAAATCGCTCAACCCTTGTGGATCACTTAAGTTTATTGATTTTTAAAATATAAATTCATAACAGTTTAACACCATATGTTCCATCTGATAAATAAATGATTACGGAAATTCCCTAGATTGACTAGGTTCTTTGCGTTTTGTCTTTTTTCCGTCCGCATCATTCTTCCATTAAGCTATCTTTGTGCTGATGTGTGCGTTTTTACCTTCAGATGTTGCAGCCCGAAACGATTTTATAGTGTAGCGGCTTATTGCAGAGGGAGGCTTATTGCAAAGGACCTTCATCAAGTCTCCAAGTGAGCTGAAATTTATAGTCGGAACTTTCGCTTGTTTGTAGAATGTGCCCAATTTCAGATATCATACTTTGTAGAGTGCTGTTTCTGATTAACTGTGCCTAAACTTTGTATGAAACAATTTTTATGTTGCACGTCGAAATCGAGCAGAAGATTGAATACCTAAAAATTTCCAAACAATTTAGACTGCGGTTGGTTGAAGAGCAGTATCCGCACCGAAGATAATGTATGAAAATGATGGGTAAATAGGAGGAATTGTACAAGTAGTGTATTAGGATCCAAAAGTACTTTCGCATTAATGTGCCTTTTTTGATTACGTTCAGTTTTTCATGATTTAGTTTCGTTTCATTCAATACTTGATATAAATTGCGTCTTTATACGCCGTTCAGTTGAGCCCGGGAATCATAGTGGCTTCGAATAATGAGTACCTCCATGAATTTCTGTTGGAATCATTTTTCATTGTTTTCTGGGAATATGTATGCCTACGTGAAGGGTAATATTTTTGGGTTTTTCGTATATAGCCCAGGCAATCGTATAATTTGAAAATAATTTGAAAAGAGTCCTCCAAATAATATTTTTTGTCAAGAGGTCTTCCAATTCATCTAACTCACGTGAAAAGAGTTCTCATGGTTAATTTGAAGAGATTATTCCTTCTTTTCTAACAGAAAATACAAAGTGACTGTTATACCTCTTCCTCCTTTTTCTTCCACCCCAACTCATTGGAGCATTTTATCAAACACTCATGGGAGCATTTCATCAAATGTTTAACCAACCCGCATAATAAGAAGAGAAAACTCATGCGTTGGTGACGACATAGACGGCGTAAAACGGGTCTGATGGGATCACGATGGCGTCGTCGGACCCAATATTGACAATGGCCCCTCTCTTCCCCTCGAGCATCCCCTGAATCACGGCATGGCATGCGTCACCCTGGTGACCCCCTCGACAATCACCTTGATCAAATTCGTCAATTCGTCATCCACCTCGTGAAGGTACCTCGTGTAGGGGTGCGAGACCCCTGCATTGTTGACCAGCACGTCCACATCCAACCCCTTGATCTTATCCTTGATTTGCTCCACCCCTTCGGGCAGATCGATAGAGAAGTCCACGACCACCGTCTCGATCCTAACACAACTGTATTTGGACTGGATGTCGGAGGAGACAACTTGGAGCTTTGCTGGGTTCTAGCCGAGGAGGACGAGGTTGAGGCCCTTGTGGTCGAACCGGAAGGCGAAGGACTTGCCGATGCCGTCGGTGGTGTCGGTGATGATGGTTATCGGGTTAAGAATGGGTTATCGGGGTTAAACCTCACATAAACAACACATTTACTGGACCCGAGTTAGCACGTTGTACGTTTTTAAACAGAAAGAGACTCTTTTCACGTGAGTTAGGTGAATTAGGGGACCTCCTGACAAAAGCTATTATTTGAGTGACTCTTTTTAAATTATACGTTTTTAGGGGACATAAACCCATGTATTTATACTCCTTTAATCGCATAATTGTGGCCACATGTGCTGCTATCAAACAACAATAGTTGTTGTTTCAGTTATGTTGTCTCCACCTCTGATCTATAGTCGTTGTCGCCATTGGACAATTATTGTCACCACTACTGTCAGATCTTTGTCATCGTTCGATCGTTGTTGTAGGTCCATCGTCGGATCACTATCGCCATAGACATAGTCGGATCGTTGTTGCTATCGTCGGACCGATGACGCCGTCGTTATTTGATCGCCGTCGTCGATGACGGACCACTATCGTTGCCATTACCGTCCGACCGTGCCACCACCATTGTCAAGACTGATGCCACCGTCATTAGACCACGGCCACCATTGAACCACTGACACTATTGGAATATCCCCATCATCTCCATCATCCTTGTATTGTTGTAGCCGTAGCCGTTGCTTCCAGTAATAGGAATCCTTCAGGAACACCAAATACATAAATAATATATTCTTAAAAAGTCTATTAAATGTATTGAACAATGTATTGTGATATTTCAGTTAATCTGATGTCTAAAACATTGAATTCCATGTACGAAGCACCCTGCAAATGCAACAACATAAAAATAAAAATAGTTAAGGAAATACATGAATTACCGTTACATAAATACTACACTTGGTTACATTTTCAAATTTTTTTGGGTGTCTACTTTATTTTTCGCAGGCAGCGAAATATTTCAACGGTCACGCATTAGAAACTTGATTGCATTAATTATTAGCCACTGCTTTCCGTTGTTGCAAGACAATATTATCCATCGACCAACACCAAATAAATACAGTCATCTATCATCGACCCCACAATCCCATGTGAAAGGATGTGAAGTCAATAATACAAGTTGAGAGAGGAAAAAAGTCTCAAGATGAGGTGCATGTATGGGACATTTGGCCAAAAGTGGAAAGAAATGGACAGTGAGCGAAGGGATGTGACCTCTTAATAATGATTTTTCTTTCTAATTTTGACAAAGTGTCCCACACATGGACCTCAACTGAGGTGCATGTAGTCCATCTCAAGTGAGATCTCTTCGTATAAGCTGTGAGTGTATAGTTCATTCCAATCCAAACACAAAAGCCAAGGTGAGAGAATGGAGCATTCCTTCTCTAGGTCTCTCTTGCTTGCTCTCCTCTTCTTGGCTCTCATCTCCTCCCCTGCCTCCTCAAGGGAAATCCCACTTGAAGTTGCAGCCAAAGGTATCACCTCAAAATTTGCAAGAAATAATACAAATCAAATGCTTTTATTATATTAGTTGCTACCACTTTCACATATAATTACACTTGATGGACCTTAGGGATGAGAACTATCAGTTTGTTGTTGTGGTTGTTGTATAGGTGGGGTTGTGAGTGAAGAGATGGACGTGGTATCACGGCAGCAGCCGTTGAAGCCGCCATCGCCACGGCCAACCGAGAATCTCCGGATACTCCCCTGGAACACAAAGGATGATGCTAGAAGACGAAGACGTGGTTAATTTGCTTCCATTCTATCTGGATGTGAGTTTAGTATTAGCTTGTTTATGTACAATAACAACTCACACTGTGGATGTATCTCTGCTTTGGGAGTTTGAATAAGAATTATGCGTGGCAATCTCTTTGTCGACATGCCTTGGTCTTGTTTTGTTCATGCGCAAGATCTAAAATTGACCATAATAGAACAAATGAACTGTAAGAAAACTTTGAGGATCAAAATCGTGTAAGATCGATATACTAGCAGTTCGATGTCATGGTTCACAATCCTACCTCAACACTTGACTTTGACGATAGGGTTTTCTTCTTCCCACTTCCCACGCAACCAATTGCCTCTGACGAAAGTGCATCATCTTGTGGTTGGTCCCCCGTCGCTTGGATTGTTTATGCGTTTTTCTTTTTACATTTAAAAGTCTTTTTTTAGCAGAAGACTTGAGATCTATCGAAATTATGTCAACAACCACCATTTTTTTTTGGTATGTTAAAGTTGGGATGATTTAGGTAGCGGTACCCACCACGGGCCATTGCAAACCTCCGGGCTCTTCGAGTGCTTACAGAGGAATTTACAGATTACACACTAAACGCCCCTCAATTCATTGACAGCGGACCTTGAATCCTCGACATGGATAGTCGGGGGCCGAGTCCTTACCAATATGCCAGAGGCGCTGGCAACAACCAGCATTTTGACTCCTCTCAAGCTCACAACAAAACCATCACCAATTTTACCAACTGTTGCAGCATGGTGCTTTGACAACCGGTGTTGCAGATAATACTACTTATTTTGAATGTGAATCGTTGTTGTTACGACTAATATCAACGAGCCCGAATTACAACGGCCTACGGCCCGACCTTAAAGGAGAAGCCCACTAGAGAAGACATGCCCGCCCGAAGGGAGCCCACAGACGGGGCTGAAGGCCCAGCCAGTTCACCCTCGGGGGCGACCGACTAGCCTCCATTCGACCGGATTAACCGCCCCCCCCGAATGCGCGATCTCATGATGGCCATTAACAGACTCGTTAATGGGCCACCCCTCCACGACACGCGAGGAGGAGGAGGCGGAGGCGGATCGTGGGGACGTGAGAGGAGGCAAGACGTGGGGCAATCACGAAAGACCCTATAAGGGGAAGGCCAGGACGACGGAGAAGGGGATCGAGACTCAGATAATCAACAGAGAGAGGTATTCCATCAACGACCTAGGCTTTCGCCACTCCATATTCCTCCCTCCCCCCTTTGACTCACGCCGCCTGGGTAGACGTTCCGGCTTCCTTGTGAGCCGGATCTCCCCGCCGAGTATCCTTTCAGACCTTGATCTGACTTAGGCAACGGAGGGGATTTGGCCGGAACCTAGGTCCGGCCTCCCTGACGAGTTTCCTCGTCTGTTCAGGAAGAAGACATCTGAGGCGCTGAGGCTACCCCTCAGCGTCGGTCGGCTATCCCCCATCGCAGTCGTCAGGTGGACGGCTGCTCAGGCATCATCCCACTTGCAAGGCGCCGATGCTACCCCTCGACGCGGATCCGACCGAGGCTAAGTGCGACCCAGCCGAGGCCGAGCGCAACATACCGAGCCGAGGCTTCTCCTCAGCTCTCCCACACCGAGAATAGGAGGGCTCGGCAATCCCAAGGGACCCCCAAGTTGGCCCCTTGACCACGTTGACCACACAGCCGACGGTCAACGAACTGTGGTGAGAAAACACACGTAAACATCTGGCGCCGTCTGTGGGAACAAACTAACACCCACGTAAAACCACCAAGATGGAACCAATCAGCAACGGCTTAGTGTAGGATCTAAATAAGGCCTAGAGGGGGGTGAATAGGCCTTTGACCAAATTATCGCAAGATAAAAATTAAGCCTAGTTTACAACATGCAGTTTAGGAATCAGACAATCAAAGCATTCACAGAAGACACAGGATTTAACGTGGTTCGGTCCCCATGACCTACGTCCACCCCAATGAGCAATCACTTATACTGTTTCTTTACGAAGTTACAATCTCCCTTAGATTGGTGCCCCAACACCAACCTGTAAGACCAACTCAAGCTCACCAAAGCCAAAAAGAAACATACAAGTATCACTTCCCAACCCAACTTGCCCCAACAAGTTTGGTTCCCAGAGTCCCAAATAACGAAAGAAATTATATTACAGAAATGCTGATCAAAACATTAATAACTTCACAAATAACAAAGATCAAGAGTTTAGAAAGCTCATTTGTGAAGATCTCTCTGGTTGTCGTCTTTCAGCACATCAGTAGCTTCGCAACGCTTCTGACGGAATGATGATCGGATGTCCGTAGAAGAAGTAGTCGCTGTCCCCGTGGAAGTAGTCGGTAGAAGTTCCTCACTCAAAGTGATCTCATTTGCTGCACAGGAGGAACTAGCTGCTCAACTTGCTGTCACTGCGTCGGGGATGAAGTCACGGTCGCAACGCCGCAAACGGTGCTCAATTTGGATCTCTAGAACTCAAGTTATTGATGAAAATGTGAAGAGTGTACATGGGTTTATATAAGATTGAGCTTAACGGGTTTGGTTACTGTTCCAAGGGATCCGCAACGAGGCGGCTCGCGGGTCAAACCCGTGTTAAATTTGCTGTCCGCAAAGTCGGTATGTCGGCAGCCGTCGTATGAACAGTACCGTATGTCGATTTTTCAGTGTATTTCTGACGTATTCCACCGTTTTTTGGCATCAGATAAATCCCAAAAATTCTGAAAAAATTCTCAAAAATCCCAGAGCCCAATATATACATGTTAGAATTGTTTCACCTCATTTCACCACTTGTAGAAAAAGTTTCTTCTTTGTATACTCTGTATTTCCTCGTATTTCCCCGTATTTGAACTTCAAACATTCTCCATAAATCCTGAGAAAAATCTCATGCTATTTATAGCCTATGATTAACTCTAGAATAGAGTTTCATAGCTATACTCCATTGTTTGATCAGCTTGTGTAATTCCAAATAAAGTTTCAGCTCCGTATTTCAACGTACTTGAGTACGTGCATGTGTAACTTGAGCAATCATGACTATAGGGACCTGTGACACACTCAACAAACAGATTAGAACAGTTCAGTAGGGTTTGTTATCATCAAACATAGGTTAGGATGCTGTTTCCAACAATCTCCCCCTTTTGATGAGAACAAACCAGACATTAAGATTATTTTGAAAAAATGTGTTAAGTGTGTGAGTGTGTGAAGCATGAATATGAGCATGAATGACAAAATGATATGCTCCCCCTATTGACATGCTCCCCCTATCTCTGACATGCACAATCTTAATATTTCTCTCCCCCTTTGTTTTCATCAAAAAATGTATGAAATAGCATATGAGGAATGGAAAATTGAACATTATAAACCAAAACAAAAGGCAATACATCGTTTGACCACAATGAATAAATAAGCAATAATCACTAAGTCATAACTACCATAATTCATCTCCGTGCTCAAGTGTGATGATCAAATGTTTAGTACATATGGAGAGGTAATAAGGAATACAGCCTGTCATAACCATCTTTTCAACTGAATATATGAACATCAAAGATTGAGTTTCCCCTTCTCATGTAATATGAGTTCAAGTTACCAATTCCAAACATAACCGATAAGGATTTTTAAATGTGAAATGGCAGTGTTTGACGGACTTAACACCAACGCTAAAAAAATTGACATTTATAGCATAAGTTGGATGTCCAAGGGTAGTATCAAGGACATGGATCGTATCCATTTTTCATACGAAGCTCTGTGTATATATTTTTAAGATACTCGTCTTGCTATTCTTTTTATACACGTATATTTTGATGAGAGCTATTCTTTTTACCCATGCCTTGAAACATCATATCCCATTAAAACATAAATTAGTCCACCAACAACCACTTTTCTTATTCAATATTTCAAATCCATATCAAAAACATTTTGATCTGTGTAAGTGTGATTGGAAGATGAAAAACGTTAGTTACTCTTTAATGAATATGACCTAATTAAGCATGTAGTCTTTGAATGCAAGCATTGTTAAGAATATAATATTCAAAATCCATAAGACATATGTTTTGCATTTAAAGCTGTTTCTGATGAAAAGTGCAAAATGAGGAGATAGACAATTCACTTTCCCTTTATTTTTATATTTTTCTTATATATATATTTTTTATTTTTCTTTTTCATTTTTTTTTCTTTTTTTTAGCACACCACACAAAAACAATAAAAGCATACCAAATAATATTTTCACTCTAAATATGATCAATAATGCCCAGTTCTAGACGTAGACGACGAAAGCGATCTTCTGGCAAAGGTTTTGTAAAGATATCTGCCAACTGAGAATCAGTAGAAATATATTCAATGGATACATCCTCTTTTGCCAAATGATCTCTAAGAAAATGATGTCTTACGTCTATGTGTTTTGTCCGAGAGTGATGAACAGGATTGTTAGAAAGATCTATAGCACTCTTACTATCACATCGTAATGGAACTTTTCTAAGATCCAAGCCGTAGTCAGACAGGGTTTGCATCATCCAAAGTACTTGGGCACAACAACTGCCAAGGGCAATATACTCAGCTTCAGTAGTGGACAAAGCAACACTGTTCTGCTTACGACTAGACCAAGAAACTAAGGATTGTCCCAAAAGAAAGCAAGTTCCACTAGTGCTCTTTCTATCAACCAAGCTACCAGCATAATCAGCATCAGCATAACCAACCAAATTAAGATTACCACAAGAGGGATACCATAGTCCAAGTGTAGGAGTGTGAATAAGATATCGAAAAATCCTCTTAATGGCTAGCAAATGTGATTCTTTTGGACAGGCTTGAAATCGTGCACACAAACAGACAGAAAACATGATGTCTGGTCTAGATGCAGTTAAATAGAGTAAGGACCCAATCATACCTCGATAAAGCTTTTGGTCCACATCTATACCTTTGTCATCCTTTTCAAGCTTCGTTGTCGGACTCATTGGAGTTCGCATTGGCTTTGCATTTGCCATCCCAAATTTCTTCAACAGTTCTTTTATGTACTTGGTTTGGGAAACATATATGCCATCTCCAGTTTGTCTTACTTGAAAGCCCAAAAAGTATTTCAACTCTCCGACCAGACTCATCTCAAATTGATCCTGCATAACCTTTTCAAACTTTTGGCATAAAAGATCATTAGTAGTACCGTAAATAATATCGTCCACATAAATTTGAACAATAAGAAAATGATCCTGTTCATGCAAGATAAACAAAGTGTTGTCTGCACTACCCTTTTTAAAGTTATTTTCCAAAAGATATGAACTGAGACGGTCGTACCAAGCTCTGGGAGCTTGCTTCAGACCATACAAAGCCTTTTGCAACTTGTAAACGTGATTTGGAAAACTATGACTTTCAAAACCAGGGGGTTGTTCAACAAAAACATCTTCTTTCAAATAACCATTTAAAAATGCACTTTTCACATCCATTTGCTTCAATTTAAAACCTTTAAAACTTGCAAAAGCCAGCAATATTCTAATGGCTTCTAATCTAGCAACGGGTGCAAAATTTTCATCACAATCAATTCCCTCAATCTGGTTATATCCTTTGGCCACTAATCTTGCCTTATTTCTGATTACATTTCCAGATTCATCAAGTTTGTTTTTGAAAATCCATTTAGTGCCAACAATTGGGTAATTATCAGGTCGGGGCACTAATGTCCAAACATTATTTCTATCAAACTGATTAATCTCATCATGCATGGCCATAACCCAACTTTCATCAGTTAAAGCGATTTCAACGTTCTTGGGTTCAATTTCAGAAATGAAGTCACCATAAATGCATAAGGTACACAAGTTATTGAAAGTGGATCGAGTGCGTATACCTTCCGTAGGAGTCCCCATGATCAGCTCAGGTGGATGATGTGGATTGAACCTGAGCTCTCCTCTTTCCAGTCTATTTCCTTGTGGTACTTCTGGTTCAGCTTCCTTTTGGCCTTCAGATGGTTCAGCTATGTTTTCAGGCTCTATAGTTTCCTTGTCTGCATCTCCAGCTTCAGTTTCCCTGCAATTTAAAGGATCTATTTCAGCTTCATCAAATTTCACATTAATTGACTCAACAACAGTTAAGGTTCGTTTATTGTAGATCCGGTATGCTTTGCTCCTTGATGAATATCCTACGAACACTCCTTCGTCTGATTTGGATTCAAATGTTCCCAGCTGATCTCCTGTGTTTAAAATGAAACACCTGCATCCAAATACTCTGAAATATGAAATGTTAGGAGTCTTGCCATGCCACAGTTCATAGGATGTTTTGTTCATTAAAGGTCTAAGCATAACCCTGTTGCAGACATAGCAGGCTGTATTCACTGCTTCGGCCCAAAAATACATAGGAAGAGAATAATCATTAAGCATGCTTCTTGCCATCTCTTTTAAAGTTCGATTCTTTCTTTCGACCACCCCGTTTTGTTGAGGTGTTCTAGGAGAAGAAAATTCATGTAAGATCCCTTTTTCCAAACAGAAGTTTTCAAAAACAGAGTTTTCAAATTCACCACCGTGATCACGTCTAATTTTCATAATTGAAAGATTTTTCTCATTTGAAACTTGATTACAAAAATTTTGGAAATTTTCAAAGGAATCAGATTTCTTGGCTAAGAAGTAAACCCATGTATATCTAGAAAAATCATCGATCAAAACAAAACAAAATCTCTTCCCATTGAGGCTAGCAACATCGGTAGGCCCAAACAAATCCATATGAATCAATTCTAGGACTCGTGAAGTGGTAACTTTCCGAATTCCCGTAAAAGTGGATCTAGTTTGCTTACCTTTTGTGCATGCAACACACAACTTACCATTCTCGTACTGTTGATGTGGCAAGCCTCGGACCAGGTTTTTATTCTCCAGCTTATGTAGCAACTTCATGCTGGCATGTGATAGTCTCCGGTGCCATAGTATAGCCTCCTCCTCCCTGCCAATCAAACATTTAGCAATTGTCATTTCTTCAATCATTATTGTATAAACATTATTTTTCCTATTGGCTATGAAGAGGGTATTACCTGTGACCGAGTCATAAATTTTACAAATTTTCTCATCAAAAAGTACTTTCATACCTTTGTCACAGAGTTGGCTTATGGAGATGAGGTTGTGTTTGAGATTTTCAACCCAGAGGACGTCAGAAATTTTAAAAGTATTGTTGCCAACAATACCTTTACCCATTACCTTGCACTTGCCGTTGTCCCCTAATGTAACACTTCCTCCTTCTTGCTTCACGAGGCTAAGGAACTTGTCGTTGTTCCCTGTCATGTGTTTTGAGCAGCCTGAATCCAAATACCACTCACACAGTTGTTCCTTAGCCAGGCTGAGTCCCTACACATAAGAAGAACAAGGTATGTGTGACCTGGGTAGCCAAATAGGTCCACAATGGTTAGTCATAGTACCTTTCGGAACCCATACTTGTTTGAACTTCATGTTTTGGTACTTATAACAACAATTTCTATATAAATGCTCAAAAGAACCACAGGTATAACATTTGGCGTTCCGTTTCTTTTTCTTGATGTAATAATTTTTCTTTATCATGTTTTCATTATAAACATTTCCAAATCCTAGTCCTTGTTTATCGTTTTTGATTGACTGGTATCCAAGAATGATGTCTAGTGATTTCCTTCCTACACCAAATTTTCTGATACTCAGTTCTAAATCAGAGACTTTGGATTTCAAAAAGATGTTTTCATTTACAAGCATGACACTTTTATTTATAAAACTCTTTCTAACATTATCTTCATTTTTAGCGAGAGTTTCTATTCTTTTATTTAGGCCAACAATCTTTTCATTACCATTCTTAATTTCTAGTTTTAATGAAGCACAAGTCTGACAAGGTATAGCTTCAGTAATACTAGATTTTCCTTTGAGTTTTTCAATGGTAATTTTGAGCGAAGCAATTTCATTTTTCAATTTTATTTCATTTTGCAAAACATTATAATTTTCCTGCTGTAGTTGGAAATTCATTTCTTTATAATTTTCTATAGAGGATTCAAGAGAAGTAATTTCTGAATTCATGTTTTCACAAATGTTCATTAATTCTGGTAAAGAAAATTCATCTCTTACCTTGTTCATGTCACTTTCACCTATTAGGCAAAGTGATGATTGCGCTACCTCGTCTTGTGGTTCGTCTTCGTCGTCATCGTCCCATGTTACCGCAAATGATTTCCCTTTGGCTTCGGATGACGCGTTCTTTGTTGGACAGTTTTTCATGAAATGTCCAAATTTCCTACAGTTGAAACATTGAACACTTTTAGTAGTATTCTGTTCAGACGAGGAATTCAAAGGATTAAACTTATTAAAACGATTGAACCTTTTAGCCATTTCAGATTTTCCGGCATGAGTTCTGATGAAGCGTCGGAATCCTCTGACCATCAGTGCATGTTCCTCGTCGAGATCTTCTTTGTCACTTTCTTCGGCTTTGAGAGCGATGGTCTTTAAAGGTTTAGCCTCACCTTTCTCTCTTGTCTCGACGGTTTTGAGTTCCAGCTCATGGGATAACAGATTCCCAATCAGATCATCCAGCTTCAGCTTAGTGAGATCTCTCGCTTCTTGGATGGCCGTCACTTTAGGCCGGAAGGAACTAGGAAGCGCTCTTAGGATTTTCCGAATGAGGTCGATGCTGTCGTAAGACTTTCCCAAGGCTTTTGAGTTGTATACGATGTTGGTGAAGCGAGTGTACATGTCCTTGATGGATTCTCCTGGTAGCATGTGGAAACCATCGTACTCTGAGCTCAGCAGCGCTAATCTGGACTCCTTCACCTGAGAGGTTCCTTCGTGAGTGACTTCGAGAGTGTTCCAGATTTCCTGCGCAGTAAGACAATGAGATATACGGTTAAACTCAGTTCTGTCAAGTGCACAGATAATTGCATTCATAGCTTTACCATTTAGAGCATAAAGTTTGTTATCGTCATCATCCCATTTATCTTCTGGTTTTGGTACATCAATATCTTCAATTTTGATTGTAGGTGGGTGATAGCCTTTAGCAACAATTTTCCAAATTTCAAGATCTGAAGAGACTAGGAAAATTTTCATCCTAGCTTTCCAGTAAGCAAAATTAGTCCCATTAAATTTGGGTGGTCTAACTGTAGACTGTCCTTCAGCAAATGCTGAATCATATGTATTCATTATGAACTAGACTCAAATGGCCAGGCCTGGTGCTCTGATACCACTTGTAGGATCTAAATAAGGCCTAGAGGGGGGTGAATAGGCCTTTGACCAAATTATCGCAAGATAAAAATTAAGCCTAGTTTACAACATGCAGTTTAGGAATCAGACAATCAAAGCATTCACAGAAGACACAGGATTTAACGTGGTTCGGTCCCCATGACCTACGTCCACCCCAATGAGCAATCACTTATACTATTTCTTTACGAAGTTACAATCTCCCTTAGATTGGTGCCCCAACACCAACCTGTAAGACCAACTCAAGCTCACCAAAGCCAAAAAGAAACATACAAGTATCACTTCCCAACCCAACTTGCCCCAACAAGTTTGGTTCCCAGAGTCCCAAATAACGAAAGAAATTATATTACAGAAATGCTGATCAAAACATTAATAACTTCACAAATAACAAAGATCAAGAGTTTAGAAAGCTCATTTGTGAAGATCTCTCTGGTTGTCGTCTTTCAGCACATCAGTAGCTTCGCAACGCTTCTTACGGAATGATGATCGGATGTCCGTAGAAGAAGTAGTCGCTGTCCCCGTGGAAGTAGTCGGTAGAAGTTCCTCACTCAAAGTGATCTCATTTGCTGCACAGGAGGAACTAGCTGCTCAACTTGCTGTCACTGCGTCGTGGATGAAGTCACGGTCGCAACGCCGTAAACGGTGCTCAATTTGGATCTCTAGAACTCAAGTTATTGATGAAAATGTGAAGAGTGTACATGGGTTTATATAGGATTGAGCTTAACGGGTTTGGTTACTGTTCCAAGGGATCCGCAACGAGGCGGCTCGCGGGTCAAACCCGTGTTAAATTTGCTGTCCGCAAAGTCGGTATGTCGGCAGCCGTCGTATGAACAGTACCGTATGTCGATTTTTCAGTGTATTTCTGACGTATTCCACCGTTTTTTGGCATCAGATAAATCCCAAAAATTCTGAAAAAATTCTCAAAAATCCCAGAGCCCAATATATACATGTTAGAATTGTTTCACCTCATTTCACCACTTGTAGAAAAAGTTTCTTCTTTGTATACTCTGTATTTCCTCGTATTTCCCCGTATTTGAACTTCAAACATTCTCCATAAATCCTGAGAAAAATCTCATGCTATTTATAGCCTATGATTAACTCTAGAATAGAGTTTCATAGCTATACTCCATTGTTTGATCAGCTTGTGTAATTCCAAATGAAGTTTCAGCTCCGTATTTCAACGTACTTGAGTACGTGCATGTGTAACTTGAGCAATCATGACTATAGGGACCTGTGACACACTCAACAGACAGATTAGAACAGTTCAGTAGGGTTTGTTATCATCAAACATAGGTTAGGATGCTGTTTCCAACACTTAGGGCGCATGCCGCCCATCCCGGAGGAGGGCGTGTACCACGCCCCCGTTGAGACCTCGAACGGCTGCACCGCCGGGGAGGCCGACAACGCCCAGCTAGCCACGCAGGGGCAACTTCGAGCCTACGCGTAGGAGACCAACGCCAACATCCAAACTTTAGTCACGACGATTCAGCAGCTCGTTAGCAGCACTCCCACCCCTGAGGGTGGGGAGGGAAGGGCCTCCCGCCAGGAAGAGGCCCGCCGACCTCTTCGTTCCGCCATGGTTACCGACCATGGAAAAGGAGCGCAGAACACGGAAAGGAGGTTCACCATGCCCGGTTTTTCCCCGGAGCGATCTCCCACTCCCACCTCACTCAGAGAGGGAAATGGGGGAACTCAGAGCGGACGGGCGACATCTCAAGGACGGCCTCGTCCGCACGTCTGGGGTCGCACAAACGTAGGCGGGATGATCGTCGATCAGCGAGCGTCCGGTCTTACCAGAGCGGAGGCAGCCAACGGCCAAAGGCCCACCACCAGAAGAGCCGGGAAGCACGTTCGCGCCGATCGAGCCCGGCACCCAAGCTGGCAAGGACCCAAGAGGAGGTCAAGGTACCGCCGGCCCCCTCGTTGCAGCCAAACAGCAAGGAGTCGGGCGAAGGAGAGCGACCCGGGTGCATCAGCGAAGAACGATGCCCCCTGACTCGAAGGATAACCAAGGCGCGGATACCCACGAACTTCAAGGTACCGACGCTGGAGAAATATAACGGTGTTAGCGACCCCGCAGACCATGTGATGGATTACGAAGGGGTCATGACGTTCCAGGGGGCCGATGACACCCTGCTCTGCAGGGGCTTCTACTCCACCCTACGGGGGGCTGCTCGGACCTGGTACCTCAGCCTGCCCGGTCGGTCGATAGACAGCTTTGAGGAGCTCACCCAGTTGTTCTGCAAGCAGTTTATGGCCGGGCGGCAGGTAAAACCCGACTCGGAACACTTGTTCAATGTGGTGTAGGGACCGGCCGAGTCGCTGAGGCACTTCATGCGTCACTTCAACGTGGAGCGATTGAGCGTGGATAGCTGCCCCGAGCTGGTGGTAAAGGCGGCCCTGAAAAAGGGGCTACGACATAGGGGATTGAAGAAATCGCTACACAGCGACCCACCGAAGGACCTCGCCGGAATTATGGCCCGAGCAGAGCGCTTCATGCTGATAGAAGAGGCCCTGGCCGTGGATGAGGGTAAGACCAGGCGCGGGACCAAGCGCGACGAGAACGAGCGTCGCGGGACGGAGGAGCATCGACAAGAGAAGAGGGCCAGAGGAAGACCGCGAAGGGAAGAGCCCTGGCATTCCTCGGTGACCACCGCCCCGGACGTGATCCTAGCGCAAGCCCAGAAGGAAGGACAAACGAGCCGACCTTCCCGAAGGACGAGGAGAGGCGGGAGGGATGAAGAGAAATACTGCAAGTACCACAAAGATAACGACCACGATACCGACGACTGTTGGCACTTGAAGAAAGACATCGAGAAGCTTGTGAGCCGGGGGCACCTAAAGAACTCCGCCAATGACCCCGTCTCGGGAGAAGGAACGTCCAAACAGCAGGACAGGGGAAAAGGGGTGAACGCGGTCCAGACAGTCACACATATCATCGAGTGAGGAGATAGAGTAAACAGCCGCCGCTCCACCAGGGGAGGGCTACCCTGCCAGAACCTCCCCTGTGTCTTGTTGTCTTTTCCTTTTTTCATTACTCCAAATGTATTGTCTCACGGAAATGAAGGCATATACCGTCAGTGCAAATTCTATCACCTGTTTTTAGCAGACGATTCAGGACACGAAGGAGGATTCAATCAAGGCAACCGCGGTATGACCAATATGGACCAGCCCGAATCAAGGCAACCTGGTCTGATCTTTGTTACGTTGCTGTTGTTGTTGAGATAGCTGATGATATTGGTGGATGATGCGGAGGGCGTGGCCGGTTATCACACACGCGCCATTGAATGGGTGCAGCCTCATTGATTTTGTGATGCTTTTCTTCTTATTTATCGTCAGCATGGCCATCCCTTCGTCTCTCAAGGTAAGTTGATAAAAACTCTTTCTTCTTATTTTGGTTCAATTTCATTTTTTATTTTATTTAATGTCAAATCTGTTATAAATGGGCTTTTGGAGGCCCATCTGTGTATTGGGTATCCACCCATTATGTAACCCTAAATACAGGGCTACGGGGTTCCGTAGCCACTAAGTTTACAACACGTTATCAGCACGCTCTAGGCTGAGCAGAACCTTTACCGACGGACGAACGCGACGCGAATATGCTTCCTTCACCGAACGTCGCTAGATCCGGCGGGTAGGATCTAGAGGTAATTATTATCCCTAGATCTAAATTCGTATGCGCATATGTTGAGATCCAAATTCTTGGATAGATTGTTTAATGAAAAATCATCCTTTTTATTATTAAAAATCAACTTTTTACAATAAAAAACACTTTTTTGAAGATTAAAAATGGATTTTTTCCAATAAAAATCGGATTTTTATCATTTTCTTCCCCAAAAACCATTAAACCCTAGGGGGTTTCTCCCTCGCCACGCGGCCAGAAGCCGTCACGCGACCCCCATCTCACGCAATCACCGTCGCCGCTCGAAGCGACGTGCGGCAATCGCCGCCGCTCGCGGCGACCCCCACTGCTCGAAGCGGCAGGAGACCCCGCCACCTGCAGCGGCGGGCCATCCCGCCGCTGGAAGCGACGGGCAGATCCCGTCGCCTGTAGCGGCGGGCATCCCCGCCGCCTACGACGGCGAGCCGATCCCGTCGCCTGCAGCGGCGGCTCCACCGCCGCCTGCAGCGGCGGCTCCACCGCCGCCTGCAGCGGCGGGCTTCCCCCTCCGAGCGCGTACGGGCAAACCCTAGCCGCCCGTAGCGGCGATGCACACAGCGAAACCCTAGCCGCCCGAAGCGGCGGTCCCTACGGCGCAAAATTTTTCCGCCCACACGGGCCCGCACGAACGATCGCCTTCAAAAACCCTAACTTGGGGTTTACCCCCAAAAACTTTGTTTTTACAAGTTCTTTTTCAGATTTAATTAAGTTTTTCCTCGTTAAAATCTGATTAATGCTTTATAAATAATCGCAATTTTTTTTGGATTATTTGATTATTACACGTTTAATAATTAGGAAGATCCTGCGACCACTCTGCCGTTAGTTAACTAACCTAGCGGTGTATAACGTTGCCCAGTGGTCCAATAATTATTAAACGAAAATTTTTATTTCCATTATAAAATGTCTGTGATGAATAAATGCATGTGTAGAAAATTATATGCCTGCAGCATATTTAATGATTCTGTGATGTATATTTTATTTAGCATTCTAAAATCACTATGATATAGTTTAATGCCTGTAGCAAAACTATATGTCTGCGATGAGATTATTTAAATGCCTGCAGCATATAAATAGCATGTGTATACATCATACTTGTTTCAATTCAGGTTAATTGAGCATAACTTTTTAGTTTACAAGCTTTATATTATATGTATGATGGGCTCATGATATGACGATATTTTATGACAACAAACCAATCATGATTTTAAAAAGTTTAACATCATATCCATTTTGACAAAATGAACCTGAAGTTCAAAATCAAATCAAAAGTCAACACCCTTTCACCCTAATAAAAATTAACAAATACGATGGATTATGCGAAAAACATTTATGCGATTTCTTTTAGAGATACGCATTTTGCGGTAAACAGATCTATCAGATCTACGGTTTATATAAATGAATATTGACACCAGCAGTTATCATAACACCGCTAAACTCTTTTTGTAACGGCCGCTTTTCGACCGTTCGTATTTTCTACGTGCACGTACTTTTTCGTGCACGTATTTTATTTGGCTCTTTCTTAGTTTTGGTATATACGATGTGATATACCGTTGTAACCGTATGGAAGTATAGAATTTTATAGTAATTTTTGGCAACGTCGTTTCACAGCTCGTTTTCTCGCAAAACAGCTTTGAATGGAAGGGCGTTTTGGTCTTTTGGCACCAATATTCAGTTTCCGATTTTACGATAATTTTTTGTAGGTGTAACACGCGATCGGACTCCGTAACCCCGTACTTCTCGTTTCCACGATCATCTCGGTATTTTCGGATTATTTTTCTGACACCCGTAGTGGAAGATATCCCCTAATCAATTTTCCTTCCTTAAATTAACTTTTGACTTTTTCAAATTCAGAATTAATTAGGAATCCTAATCAATTCCTCAATTCTCTCCAACGCATGAGGGAATCATACAACAGCTGCTATTGTCACCCCCATTATCCCCAAATTCTACTCTCCCTATCTCTATCTCTCTCCCACATTAACCCAAAACCTAAAGGCAAATAGCAAAACCCTTCTTCTTCAAATAACAAATCTGGCCAAACTTTCCCCCTCACGGAAACCCAACTTCCAGCCACCCTTGCTCCTCCTCTAGCCACCCAAGACCGCCCCCAAGCCCCCACCACCGGCCACCACCTTCTCCTCCTCCTTCTCCTCCACCCAAAGAGCCCAAAAACCCCATTAAACCAAGCTTGTGGCTGAAATTTCTGTGCGCAGCCACACCGCCGGAAAAACGGCCGGCTGCCGCCATCCGGCCACCCCCTCCGGTGATCTCCACCACCATCGAACTCCTCTCTGACTCCCCGACCATCTCCAACTCCCCTTACCCTTTTCCCACGTCTCGATCTCCTCGAAAACCCC
Source organism: Scilla litardierei (assembly GCA_030789695.1). NCBI lineage: Eukaryota > Viridiplantae > Streptophyta > Magnoliopsida > Asparagales > Asparagaceae > Scilla > Scilla litardierei. Next base: position 140,776,594 of record CM061141.1, read on the forward strand.
ATGGAACTCAAATCTAGCCGCTGTTTTTGACAGTTTGCGCGCCGACACTTCAAACTCGCGCCCACCGGTCATCCGGCCACCTACGACGACCATTCTACCGCCGTTGGACTCCTATCGAACCCCTCTACCAACTGCAATTTTCCTTATGCTTATCTCTCACCTGTAGCTCCTGGAAAATCCGTCGAAACCAAGCCCAGTTGCTGTTTTTGACATATCTGGCCGTCGGAGTTACTGTTCACGACCAGCCGCCGGCCGCCACCACCGCCGGCGACCACCACCACCACTTTGTTCCCTTTTGACCCCTCTCTACTCTGCAACTTTCCTCATGCTCATAGCCCACCCGTAGCTCCGGGAATCCTCGTCGTAACACGCTGTATCGGCTGTTTTTCACAGATCTGGAAGCTGAACTTCAACGCCGACTCACGCCCACCTCCGACCACTCCCCGATGACAACTCCACTGCCGTTGGATTCTTCTTGAAGTTCTTTACCTTCTACAACTTCCTGTTTTTTCTGTTCATCGCTGAAATTCTGCTAAGACGCGCGACGACGGACGTTGCGCGAATCTGTGCTCTCCGGCTTCTCACAGCCACCCACCACCGTACGCTCATGCTGTCGGTCACCCACCGGGCTGAGCATCTTCTTCTGGTCCCACTTCATCTACCGACAGCCCCCTTGGACTCTCAGAGTTCACGTACGTTGCCGCACACACGTACTTTTAGGCGACGTCGCCGTTATCGTGAAGATCCGTTGCGCTACTCACAACGGGAGGAGGATCGCTGTTAGCTCGCTAATTTCATGCCACCACCCCGCTGTACAGAGGTACCTTTTTGTGCTACTCGTGGTTGAGGAGTTCCATACCTTGCAGACGTTTCGCCATTCAGACCCGACTTCCGCTTATTGGACGACATCACGAGGTTGGTTTTCCTAATGAGTAGTAAAACCCACACCGTAGCTAACCAAAATCTAATCTAAAATTGGTCAACACAAACTAAAGTTATTTTCAGCATCTGTAAAATGTTGCACACCGTAGAAAAGATCGACGAACGGACTTATTGACTGTACACATAGGATAGATCGTCGATTAGGCTGAACAATCAAAACGTGACTTCTAACTATTGGGTAATCCCGTTTAACTTAGAAATGAACCCTAATAGGATTGATGAAAAACACGACCTGACACCGTTGCCGTGACCCTATTTCAGACGGACTACCACAGACGCGATGCTTGGATGGGACGCTCCGGACGGACGACACACTCGCCACCGCAGGCAAGTGTACTCACTTGTACCTTTGGCCGTGTTTAGGCCTTAGACTTTTAGAACTGTTAAAATATGAACAAAGAGAACCAGACGTGAAATGATAGCGTCCGAGACGCCCCTGGACAGCTTAGCCTTGACGACAAAGTCTAAGCACAACAACAACAATTGACATCTTAGGGTTTTCTTGTGTGTGCGTGAGTGTGGACCCCCTAGAAGAACCATCCCGGTCTTGTTATGTCGTGTCTTGTTTTGCACAGCCTGCGGGCAATAGGGCACTCACCAATGAGTGAGTGATCCCTTGTATGAATACACAGCCTGCGGGCAATAGGGCACTCACCAGTGAGTGAGTGATCCCTTGTACGGATACACAGCCTGCGGGCAATAGGGCACTCACCAGTGAGTGAGTGATCCCTTGTACGGATACATAGCCTGCGGGCAATAGGGCACTCACCAGTGAGTGAGTGATCCCTTGTACAGATACACAGCCTGTGGGCAATAGGGCACTCACCAAGCTAGAGTGAGTGATCCCTTGTATGGACTTGTCTTGTGCACTTGGGTTGGGGTAGGGTTGAGCGTGCGCACGGGGAGAGGGTCTGATCCCCCTCGAACCGTAAGGCGTGAACCCTTCGAGTCACACGTGTCTTGTCGTGTCTTGTCTTGTCATGTCACGTCTTGTCTTGACCGGTTTAGGTTAGTCCCGTAGTCGGTAGCACACGCTACGACTACATCGTGTCGTGTTTTACTTTTCCTGCTCCATTTTACTTTCCTTAACTGCCAAGTTATAATTACAGCATGTTAATCAACCAGTAAACTGTTGCCTAAATTAAAATACACTTGCAGTAGAGTCTAACGTTTCTGTGTAGACTTTAACTGACGTACAGTTCCTTTTCTCTTAGGTGCTGTACGTCAGGTTTCGAGCCGGAGTTCGTGGATGAGGCAGACTTACCGGAGTACGTGGAGCCCGAGGACATCGACCCGGAGGACGTACCTGACGAGGACCAGACTTAGACGTTCCCCACCGTTGCGGACTTCCAGAGGTTACTACTTTTAGTCTCGGTGAGTAGCACCACTTTACTCTCTGCCTAGGTTGGGTGCTTCGCACTACTAGTTTCCTTTTCTCCGGATTGTTGCCATGCTTAGGCTTCTCCTATTAGATTTGTCATATGATGGATAATACCTCTATTATAAAATGAATGCATCCTTTTCCATCTGTACTTTTGTTGTTCCGGATTTTATTAATGCAAGAACCTGAAAATTTTAAAATGGTACCCCTACAGACGCTTATTGGGTCCGAGCTTCACAGCTGCGGCCTAAGCGTGCCTTAGTCACGTTTCACTTCCGTTGTTTTGGGAAGCGGGGCGTGACATGTTTTAGTGGTGGCCCATGCAGGTCATGCAAAATTTTGGAACAATAAGAGTACCGCATTCATTTAATATCCATGTACAAGTCTAAATAGGGGTTTTCCTCGTCTTAGATGGTAGGAAGACTTAGATAGACGTCCAAGTTTGATAGTCGGGCACCTTGGTTAAGATTTAGTCATACACGTCTTAGGATACCTTAGTAGCCCTCACTTGACTCTGACAGGGTTAGATTACTAGAGCCCTCCTTTTTTAGTCGTTCGCTTGGGTCCATCGACTTCGGTCCAAGCATAACGTAATCCTGATTCTCTTAGGGCCCTTCCTTGAGATCTCTCTATTACAGTCTAGTTCATCAGGAAGACTTAGTGCTGAGTTCTCCTGATTTTTGGGCGGCCCGATAATTAGAACCCCTGATTTCTAGCATCTTCCTGATCATTACACTTCTGTGTTATCAACCGTAGATTTCCATCATAGCTTTCATGAATCATATCCTTGGTGTATCTATCATGCGATCATTTTTCCTTGCCCTCGATTCACGAGATCGCTTCATGAAAATTATCGATAATTCTCCGAATCTCTTAATTGCAAATCCTGCTTCATTTAAAAGTATTTTTGAAATTCATTATTAAGTTCTTCGATCAGTTTAAATTCTTTGAAAACCTTTATTAAATATTTAAATTTCTTATCTTCGGTAGAGTTAAAATACTTTCACTGATTTTGAAATCTTATTGGCCGTAATTTTTAAGTTACTATCTCGTACTTATTTTCGAATCGGTATCTTTCATATTTCAGTTTTAAAACTTGTTACCATTTTGAGAATTCAATATATCACTTTTTCTAAACTACGAAATTTATTTTAACCACTTATCGTACGCACTTTCAGAATATTTTTCTAAGCTGAATAGAATTTCAATTTATTTTTTTATCGGTTCTATGTTCATCGTGCTCATACTTTGAAAATCTTGGTATAAACCTATTTTCATTTGCAAAACAATCTCTTCTCACCCTACCCTTCTTTCCTTCGTCTCACTCTTTTCCAGAATTGTAATTTTCTACATCTGCTCACTTTTCTACGTATTTTTTTATAAGTATAAACGTATATGATACCATATTTTGCATGAAATCATTCTTTCATCTTTTAATCATTTAGAGCAATATTCTTGTCCCATCCGACTAGCTATCTCCTTATCCTCGCTTCATCCAAACTCGTCCTTTCCGATCTTGTTTCGTTTCACTTTTGGTTCCAGTTTCCTTCTTATTGTTTAAACATTAGTGTTTGTAGTTGCCTGTGTCAACTCTAGTTTAGTAGTGGGCCCATTATTTGTGATGTCGTCGGGGTACATGTATATAGGTAGTGTGTGTGGACCTGTCAGAGTGTGCTACCTTTAGGATCTTGATTGATTGTCTCTTGTGTCTTGTATGTATACTCAGTGTGGTCCGCGATATACATATGGGGTTGTCTGAATGATGATATTCATATTTGTGTGGATAGCGTCATAGCAGGCAATTCCTTAGACTTAGTCTTTCGTATTATAGTATAGCTTATCTTTGGCTGCATGCGTTTGTAACAAAACTTTTGTTTTCTTTTTAAACCAAATCTTAAAAGTTTTTGAAACTAGCTCACTAGATCACGACTCCTTATTGTCCCTCACCCATTACCACCACTCCACACGCTTTTTCCACATGTTATAGTTTTTTTTTAAAAATATATCTTTGGCCTTAAAATTTCTTCTCTCTTCTTCCCTCTTTGAAGTGTTATTTTCATTGTTGTTATAGTATTAGAACTGGTTATTATTGCTATAGGATTATGTTTACGGGTAGGCTTAGAGTGAGGTGAGATATATCGTAGCGATGATTAATTGATTTTGGAACACAAGGATATTGGATTAGATTTCTTTGGATGAAAAGAATGAGCTGTCCAAGACTTATTTATAATACCGATGTGTGACGGACTCAATGGAGAATTCTGGTCGGATGAAATTATATGTGGGGAGAGGATAACTTATCAGACTTGAGACTTAGACGAGTGGTAGATAGGAGTAGCTACGGAGTATATTATGATTTAGAGTAGTCATGAGATTGAGTAGAACATTTAAGCATCAAGACTTGATTATTGAGTTGATGTGAGAATACAATGGAAATGATGCGACATGTTGAGACAGATGGGATGTTATGAAGATGGATTTTAATAAGTTAGGAGGTTTGATAATAGGGGTAAGGATAGCTGTGGTTTGATGGTTCCTTGATTAAGGAGAATAGGTTTATGAGTCGATGTGATGGAGAATATATATATTGAGGACGAGATGATTGTTAGTTTGTAGACGGTAATGTGGATCTATAGTCAGGTGCTAAGATGTGGTTCTAGTTGTAGCGATATCCAGTGGAGGACGAATTATGACGAATTATTTGAGGAACGATGTTGAAGTTATAGGATTAGAGATCTTTGTGTGGAAGATGGAAGTTATAGGCTTAAGTGTTTATAGATATTCTTATTATTCGTATAGTGATTCTGAGGACGGAATCATTTCTAAGGTGGGTAGAATGTAACGGCCGCTTTCCGACCGTTCGTATTTTTTACGAGCACGTACTTTTTCGTGCACGTATTTTATTTGGCTCTTTCTAGGTTTCGGTATATACGATGTGATATACCGTTGTAACCATATTGAAGTGCAAAATTTTATAGTTATTTTGGGAAACGTCGTTTCACGGCTCGTTTTCTCGCAAAACAGCTTTGAATGGAAGGGCGTTTTGGTCTTTTGGCACCAATACTCAGTTCCCGATTTTACGATAATTTTTTTGGTAGGTGTAACACGCGATCGGACCCCGTAGCCCCGTACTTCTCGTTTCCACGATTGTCCCGGTATTTTCGGATTATTTTTCCGATGCCCGTAGTGGAAGATATCCCTTAATCAATTTTCCTTCCTTAAATTAACCTTTGACTTTTTCAAATTCAAAATTAATTAGGAATCCTAATCAATCCCTCAATTCTCTCCAACGCATGCGGGAATCATGCAACAGCTGCTATTTTCACCCCCATTATCCCCAAATTCTATCTCCCTATCTCTATCCCTCTCCCATATTAACCCAAAACCTAAAGGCAAATAGCAAAACCCTTCTTAATCAAATAACAAATCTGTCCAAACTTTCCCCCTCATGCAAACCCAACTTCCAGCCGCCCTTGCTCCTCCTCCGGCCACCCAAGGCCACCCCAAGCCCCCACCACCGGCCACCACCTTCTCCTCCACCTTCTCCTCCATCTCCTCCTCCCAAAGAGCCCAAAAACCCCATTAAACCAAGCTTGTGGCTGAAATTTCTGTGCGCAGCCACACCGCCGGAAAAACGGCCGGCCGCCGCCATCCGGCCACCCCCTCCGGCGATCTCCACCACCATCGAACTCCTCTCTGATGCCCCGACCATCTCCAACTCCCCTTACCCTTTTCCCACGTCTCGATCTCCTCGAAAACCCTGTGGAACTCAGATCTAGCCGCTGTTTTTGACAGTTTGCGCGCCGCCACTTCAAACTCGCGCCCACCGGTCATTCGGCCACCTACGACGACCATTCTACCACCGTTAGACTTCTATCAAACCCCTCTACCAACTGCAATTTACCTTATGCTCATATCTCACCTGTAACTCCTAAAAAATCCGTCGAAACCAAGCCCAGTTGCTGTTTTTGACAGATCTGGCTACCGGAGTTTCTGTTCACGGCCAGCCACTAGCCGCCACGGATACCGGTGACCACCACTCCTACCTTGTTTCCCTTTGGACCCTCTCCGTTCTGCAACTTCCCTCATGCTCATAGCCTACCTGTAGCTCCGGGAATCCTCGTTGTAACACGTCATATTGGCTGTTTTTCACAGATCTGGAAGCTGAACTTCAATGCCAGATCACGACCACCTCTGACCACCCCACGGAAATAACTCCACTGTCGTTGGCTTCTTCTTGAAGTCCTTTACCTTCTACAACTTCCTGTTTTTGCTGTTCATCGCTGAAATTCTGCTGAGACGCACGACAACAGACGTTGCACGAATCTGTCCTCTCCGGCTTCTCACGGCCAACCACCACCGTATGCTCACATTTTCAGTCACCCACCAGGCTGAACATCTTCCTCTGGTCCCACTTCATCTATCGACATCCCCCTTGGACTCTCGGAGTTCACGTGCGTTGCCGCACGCACGTACTTTTAGCCGACGTCGCCGTTATCGTGAAGATCCGTTGCGCTACTTGCAACGGGAGGAGGATCACTGTTAGCTCGCTGATTTCGCGCCACCACCCTGCTATCCAGAGGTACCTCGCTGCGCTACCCATGGCCGAGGAGTTCCAGACGATGCCAACGTTTCGCCATTCAGACCCGATTTCCGCTTGTTGGATGACATCACGAGGTTGGTTTCCCTAACGAGTAGTAAAACCCACATCGTAGCTAACCAAAACCTAATCTAAAATTGGTCAACAAAAACTAAAGTTATTTACAACATCTGTAAAACTTTGCCCACCGTAGGAAAGATCGGCGAACGTACTTATTGGCTGTGCACATAGGATAGATCGTCGATTAGGCTGAACAATCAAAACGTGACTTCTAACTATTAGGGTAGCCCCGTTTAACTTAGAAATGAACCCTAATAGGATTGATGAAAAACGTGACCTGACACCATCGATGTGACCATGTTTCAGACGGACTACCACAGACGCGATGCTTGGACGGGACGCTCCGGATGGACGACACACTCGCCACCACAGGCAAGTGTACTCACTTGTACCTTCGGCTGTGTTTAGGCCTTAGACTTTTAGAACTGTTAAAATGTGAACAAAGAGAACCGGACGTGAAATGATAGCGTCCGGGACGCCCCTGGACAGCTTAGACTTGACGACGAAGTCTAAGCGCAACAACAACTTTTGACATCTTAAGGTTTTCTTGTGTGTGCGTGCGTGTGGACCCCCTAGAAGAACCATCCATGTCTTGTCATGTCGTCTCTTGTTTTGCACAGCCTGCGGGCAATAGGGCACTTACCAGTGAGTGAGTGATCCCTTGTACGGATACACATCCTACGGGCAATAGGAAACTCGCCAGTGAGTGAGTGATCCCTTGTACGGATACACAGCCTGCGGGCAATAGGGTACTCGCCAGTGAGTGAGTGATCCCTTGTACGGATACACAGCCTGCGGGCAATAGGACACTCACCAGTGAGTGAGTGATCCCTTGTATGGATACACAGCCGCGGGTAATAGGGCACTCACCAAGCTAGAGTGAGTGATCCCTTGTACAGACTTGTCTTATGCACTTGGGTTGGGGTAGGATTGAGCGTGCGCACGGGGAGAGGGTCTGATCCCCCTCGAACCGTAAGGCATGAACCCTTCGAGTCACACGTGTCTTGTCATGTCATGTCTTGTCTTGTCACGTCTTATCTTGACCCGTTTAGGTTAGTCCCGTAGTCAGTAGCACACGCTACGACTACATCGTGTCGTGTTTTACTTTTCCTGCTCCGTTTTACTTTCCTTAACTGCCAAGTTATAATTACAGCATGTTAATCAACCAGTAAACTGTTGCCTAAATTAAAATACACTTGCAGTAGAGTCTAATGTTTCTGTGTAGACTTTACCTGACGTACAGTTTCTTTTCTCTTGGGTGCTGTACGTCAGTTGTCGAGCCGGAGTTCGTGGACGAGGCAGACTTACCGGAGTACGTGGAGCCCGAGGACGTCGACCCGGAGGACATACCTGACGAGGACCAGACTTAGACGTTTCCCACCGTTGCGGACTTCCAGAGGTTACTACTTTTAGTCTGGGTGAGTAGCACCACTTTACTCTCTGCCTTGGTTGGGTGCTTCGCACTACTAGTTTCCTTTTCTGCGGGTTGTTGCCATGCTTTGGCTTCTCCTATTAGATTTTTCATATGATGTATAATACCTCTATTATAAAAAGAATGCATCCTTTTCTATCTGTACTTTTGTTGTTTCGGATTTTATTAATGCAAGAACCTGAAAATTTTAAAATGGTACCCCTACAGACGCTTATTGGGTCCAAACTTCACAGCTCCGGCCTAAGTGGGCCTTAGTCATATTTTGCTTCCGTCGTTTTGGGAAGCGGGGCGTGACACTTTTAGAGTAATCTCACTTTACAAGGTATGATTCTTTAATCTAGCCTTAATTTTAAGCGTACGCCCGAAGTCGTATCTTAATAGATAAATGAGAAATTATAAATTTCGTAGCCACGTATTTATTTCCCCTTGAGCATGATTCTTTATCCACATAATACTTGAATGACTCAATAAAAATGGCCTGAAGACCATACTTGAGTTTCCAAATAGACTTTTATAAGTCTCTCATATATTAGAAAAGTGGAAATATAGAAATTAACTCATTTCCCTTGTAGATGTCTACTTCGTAAGACCAATATTCATTCTTCCTTATAAACGACAATAAGGTAGACTGGAAACAGGGGAAGTCTTGAATAAAATGAGAAAGGAAAGATATGATATACCTCGACATGGAGTATGCAATGGCAATCCAATATCAGACCAGAAGTTCTGACAAGACCCATAATGCCTTTTGCAATATGAATGGGCATTAACCTATGCCATATAAAAATATATACATATCTAGTCTAAACGACGAAAGTCAAATTGACCGTATGTATATTTAGCTACTTTCCGAGGATAAATAAACTTTGAAAACAAATTTGATCTGTTGTCATAACATTAGTCTAAATGAGCATAACTGTAGACGTATGTTTTCTAGAGCACACATCATACTATGAAACTTGTTACTGCAACAAAATTATCAGTAGTATTCTCTTGCAGTATACATGTGTTTAAATGCATCACCACAATATTTATTATTGATTTCATGTTTTTTACACATTTTATTTTACTATGAATGATTTGTCATCCTGAATACTCCTAAAATGAGGATGCCATTGACTCTCTTCACTTCCTCAAACGAATTTAAGATGATACACTATCATCATTAGAAGAATGGGACCTTTAGGCCTCTTGAGAGTATTTGAGGGATAAAAGTGGACTCATACACTCCCTATATATGGCTGATGATGTACCTTAGAGTACTCATTTATATATCCTCTTAAAATGGTCATAATCAAAACCTTGTTATCCAACAGCAGTCCAGATTATTATTAATCACAACGGACATATTACCTTACTGGGATATTGGTTGGGCTTTTACTTACCCTCATATCACCCTTAAAAATGCCGCAGTGGAATTTATTCATTGGGACTAACCATCCTGGATGAATATATTCCGAGATCCCCAAACGGGGGATGCATTATTGCACATCTTATAGATCGTGCCTTGACGGGTTCATATCCCCAGTTCTATGCTCAACTTCATTGAAGTCGTGCTTATTGCGGATTTTTTGGATAACATTGGGAATCAATTATATTTAACAACTGGAAGAAAACTTAACACCCTGAAGTTTTGTGTTCACACCCAGAAATGGGTTATATGTAAATCATTAAAATGATTTAAACGGAGTTCTTATCCATTAAAATCCAGTTGTTGGTAACCATGTCAGAACTTGCAATTACAATGCAAACCATCAAAACGCCTTCTTAGAACCTATTTATATGAGCCTGATCACCTCTTATAAACAGTTTCCGAGAACCCCTAACTGGGGAAGCATTTAGAGCTCATTTTATCGATGGAGCCATGATGAGTATACATCCCCATATCATCACTATGGACCATCAAAACACAGAACTATTTATCGGAAGTAATTACCCCAGATAAATAGATTCTGAGCACTCTGAACAGGGGAAGCATTTAAAATCACTTCTCCTAAGACGTGCATTGATGGGCCCTCTTTTAAAGACTTGATGTGATCCTGAAGATCCTTCATAACTTTAATTTCCCAGTATTAGGTTCAATAGAAATATTATAATCATCTATGAGCCTGAAGCTCAATTGACCATTTATAAACATTAATACATATGATCTGATTATCATGAATTGTGATGAGATCCTGAAGATCCACACTCATGAAACTGTTAAACAGTTATCAGACATAGCTATCGATACATCCCGCTACTAAAAATCCAGCTAGGATTGACATACCAAATATAATGGATGCAATCCATTAGTAGCAGAAGTGGATATCCTCAATGGATGAGAGGACATACCACTGATGTGTGTGTATATTTTATATATTCACACACGTCTTCTTTGTGTTTTTCCGTTGTTTTCCGTCGTCTTGTGCCCATTTTCTTGGGATTTTTAGTTTTCTTTAACTTTTTGGTGTTTTTGTGTATTTGCAGGAGATTGTCAGCATATGGGACATATAACGAAGATATCATGAGTCCCCGGAGCAACGGGAGGAGTCACGCATGATTCAGGGGGCCAAATGATGAAGATCGCCATTTTTCAGCCCTCACCTGATCGGTTGGACACAGCCAACCGATCGGGTGATGCACGCGTGTTCGACCGGGATGGAGGCTGGAGTGAGAAGAAGGCCAACCGACCGGTTCACCGACCAATTGAACACAGCAGAGCTCTCGGCCAATTTGGAGCTGAATTCCAACCGATCGGGTGACATCTCACTCGATCGGTTCATCTGTAGCCGATTCTTCCAAAGAACGACCTGGAGAGCTCAACCGATGTCCGCTAACCGTGCCAAATCGACGGAGCTCTCTATCAATTTTGGGGATATTTCCAACCGATCGGTTGAATACTCAACCGATCGGGTAACCTGATGCTGTATTTCTCCAAGAGACGACTCGGAGCTGCCAACCGGTCGGACCAAGCGAGCGGGTGAAGCTTTGAACGTCTATGCTGAAGCACCGAAGCAGCTCACCCGATCGGTTGATACTTCAACCGATCGGGTGACGTCGATTTCTATATATAGTTGCCCTAGGTTTCCAAAAACGAGAGCTGTTATTTTTCTGTCTTTTTTCTCCATTTGTGACGGCTGGAATTTTACTATTTTTGTAAGTCTTCTGATCTTTGTGAAACTTTAATATAGTCTTAATAGCATTACTACTACTTCATTGCAATCGTCTGATCATGATTTTTACAGTTGATTTCTGTTTAGATCGCGTTTTAGCTATGATTTGTGAGTAGTTCCCTAATCTGGGATTTTGGTGGAAACCCCTTCGTGGGTTCTCCCTAATGCATCCATAGGACTAGGAAATCGATATGGATTAGGAATTTAGATGTTACGCGGTGTGTTTCATTGTCATCGGCGGGAAAAAGATAGCCTTTGACCGTAAGGCTGAGGGGGAATAAACTTGACGGTAGACTCCCTAGCCACAGCTCACGCACTTAGCGTAGACATCGAATCCTAGCACGCGGGAGCGTCAGGATGAGATGTTGGGAGTTATCGTTGCGGGCTTAGTGCTCCCGGAGTCGGTCGATGTTAATGGACACGGGAATGCCCATCGACCGAACCCGGGTAGTCCAGCGTATCATCCTGGGCATCGACCGGAATATCGGGCCCATGGGACGCTGGTATCACTTTCAGAGGCAACATCCCACCACTAAACCCTAATTCCGATCGTTTTCCTATCCGTAGGTTGTAATATCGAGAACACATGATAGGGTGGAAACCAGAGTCCTAGGTTTCCTTTTATATCGTCTATCCTCCGTAATTACATTCCGTGACAAACCATCGATCGATCGGGCTAGCTCACCCGTAGGGTGAACCGGTTCCTTTTACGATACAAGCACAACCACGCCTCTCTATGTTCGACCCCCAAGCTACACTACAACACCATGTGCTTGCGGTACAAATATTTTAAATCTGGTATCCCCCAATCCAACTGCACTCTTATGATTCAAAAGCCGGGGACGTCAAGCTTTATGGCGCAGTTGCCGGGGAGGCAACGTGCTTGTTTATTTTAGGACCTTTGAACCCTTGAGTCTAGCTCATATCCCTACCTCGTGATAATTTTCGCATTCTTCTTTTTCTTTTTATTTTTTATTCTTTATTTTCTGTTATTATCTGTCTCTATCCCATTCTTGCTTCACGGGTATTTCTTGTTTTTCATGTGCAGGAATACAAGGAGTCTAGATGACTTGATTCCTATTGACCCAGAAATTAACGCCACTGTGAGGCGTCTAAACACAGAAAGAAGAAGAAGGGAAGAAGCTGAAGCCATGGGAGAGAACACTCCTCCTCCCCAGAAATCTCTGCTGGAATACTCGCTGCCCTCCATCGGGTCCACCTCCTCCATTCGACCTTCGGCTATCACAGCCGCGAGTTTCGAGCTTAAGCCATCGCTAGTGACATGGATCCAACAGGATCAATTCTCTGGGGCACCCATAGAGAGACCTATTGAACATCTGGACTCCTTCCTCAAGAAGTGTGACACATTCAGGATTAATGGTGTCACAGCTGAAGCAATCCGTCTGAAGCTATTCCCCTTCTCTCTGCGGGATAAAGCCAAGCAATGGCTTAGGGGAAAGGACCTGAACACCTTCAATTCTTGGGAGAAGCTCTCGAATGCTTTCTTGACTAAGTTCTTCCCCCCGGGAAAGACGATGAAACTGAGGAGTGAGATCTCCTCCTTCTCCCAGGCCAGCCACGAGTCCCTGAACGAGGCTTGGACGAGATACAAAGAGATGCAGCAGAGATGCCCTCATCATGAACTTCCAAAGTGGCAAATTATAAATCTGTTCTATAATGGGTTGAGGGATGACCTAAAATCTTCGATGGACGCTGCGGCTGGGGGTCCTTCATGTCTAGAAGTGAAGAAGATGCCGGGAACATTTTAGAAAACATGGCATCAAACAATGAGCGGTGGTGCGATGAGCGTGCAACACCCATATCTGGAGGCATTCATAGAGTCGAAGACGTCGACAAGTTGTCTAGCAAATTTGATTTGCTATCGACCCAGATCTCAGCTCTTATGGTAGAAGCTGGTGGCGTCGGCACCCAACAAATAGCAGTGGTGGAAGCGGAAGTCCTGGGAGACTTCGAGGGTGGTGATATTTCACCACCGGTAGATCAAGCTAGCGCACTTTTCTTCAACCATACGGGTAATGCGCCGTATCCACCATGGACTAGCTCCAATCCGGTTTATTCTCCGAATAACCGGAATCAACCAAATCTTAGCTATCGGGCACCGTATCAGCAGCCTCAGCAGCCGCAGAAATAAGTATATCAGCTGCCTAGGCAATAACAGCAGCAGCAGTATCAACAACATCAGCAACCCCCACAAATGTACCAACAGTTTCCCCCCAGGAATCAGCAGCCCATGCAGCAGCAGAAGCAGCCATATGGCCAGTAGCGAGTCATCTCCCTAGTTGAGTCCCTCTTGACTCAGTATATCATAAACTAGGAGAAGACAATTTAAAGCCGGAGATAGGGCAGAGGGCTCTCACCAACCAAGTAACCTAGCTGGGGTTGCAGGTGGCGAACCTTCAAAGGGCGTAAAACCAATTGCCGGGTCAACCGGAAGTGAATCCAAGGGGGGCAAATCAGACATTGGAACTAACGCATGATCATGCGAATGTGTCCGCTATCGTCTTGAGAAGCGGGACACAGATTCCTACAAGAGTGCCCGCTAAGGAACCGGAAGCTCCGTTGGTCGATGGGCGACCAATTGAAAAATCAAATGACGACGGAGCTTCGTCACTAAAGAATACGACTCCGGAGGGAGTCCCTGAAGAAGAGAAGAAGAAGGACGAGGCGGAGAACCTTAGAGTATTCAAGACCGTTGTGCCTTTTCTACAACGACTTGCCCGAGCTAAAATTGATGAAAAATACGGCAAGTTCTTCGCTATGGTCAAGGATCTGAGCTTGGAGATCCCTTTCATGGAAGCCATAGAGACAATTCCTTACTATGCCAAATTTTTAAAGGATTTGGTGACGAGGTGTTCTAGAAAGGAAAAGGTCGTTCTCACGGCGGAATGTAGCGCTATCATTCAGCGAGCGAATCCGTCCAAGCTAAAAGACCCGGAAAGTTTCTCCATTCCTTGTTCGATTGAGGAAGTGAAGATCCATCAGGCGCTCGTGGATTTAGGAGCGAGCGTCAGTCTAATGCCCCTGTCACTATACAGGAGGATAGGGATGGGAGACCTGGAGCCCACGGGATGACACTTCAACTAGCCGATAGATCGGTCAAATATCCGATGGGAATTGTAGACAAACTGTCAGTCAACGCCAGCAGAGTGCATGTGCCGGTAGACTTCGTGGTGATGGATATGCCCGAAGATCACCCATCATCCTTGGACAGCCCTTCATGGCCACCACTGGCGTGCTGATAGATGTGAAGAAAGGGAAGTTATCCCTTAATGTTGGCGACCAGAAGGTCGAGTTTGACTTGGGGTTGTCTATGAAGCACCCTCCGGATGAACCTGGTTGCAACATGCTGGACATTGAAGAAGAAAGAGATGTGAAAGCTGGGGCCTGGGAAATTCTCTCAAGGAATCCCCCAGATAGCTTGGGGGACCTTGAAGAGCATGTCGGTTCGAAGAAGGAAGAAGTTGCCCGAGAAGCGGGTGTCTCACATACGATCCCTCTCGGATTCCAAAAAGTTGCTCCGACAAGGAGAAAGGGAAAAGATCCCATGGAGCTTACCGCTGATGAGATCCGGATACTAAGAAAAGTGGAGGTCGATGCCAATGTGAGGGAGAAGCCCCCGGATACCATCAGTGGAGGGAGGATCGTCGAGCAAGTCTACTTATCACCACCGACGACACTAAAGACCACCACTTCAGAATCTACAGGAATGCCAAACTTTGGGCATCACCCCCGTCCTCCTTGAAAATCATCTACCGGGCATCGAGCAAACGACGTTAAACAACAGCGCTACGTGGGAGGCAACCTACGTTCTAAACCCTCATC
Organism: Scilla litardierei; assembly: GCA_030789695.1. Classification (NCBI taxonomy): domain Eukaryota; kingdom Viridiplantae; phylum Streptophyta; class Magnoliopsida; order Asparagales; family Asparagaceae; genus Scilla; species Scilla litardierei. The sequence continues at coordinate 140,792,007 of CM061141.1, forward strand.
TTTGTTTTTAGGATTATTTTTAGGTTTATTTTTCTTATTTTGTTGAATAAATTCAGCCACGGAAACTTTCGTCGAGGGATTTAGGCTATTTGTGAACTTTTGCAGGAAACAAGTCCCCAACCAATCGGTTGACCCCTCAACCGATCGAGTAGGATGTATCAGACAATGGACTATATCTGTTCTTCAGCGAACTGGTCAGGTGGAACAAGCTGAGACCGGGTGGTAGATCATGTGAGAACGGCTGAAGTCTCAGGAAATTTGGGGATTTAATCAACCGATCGGTTGATATGAAGCATGGTCGTGTCGCTGACCGGGTGAAGTGCATAGAACTCTCAGGAAAAACATGAAGCGGCCAACCGATCGGTTGAAAACTCAACCGATCAGTTCGCCTGTAGCTACTTTTCAACGAATTTTTCGAAAATTTACCCAACCGATCGGGTGAGATCTCACCCGATCGGTTCGCCTAAAACCCTATAAATACCCACCGTTTCACCCATTCATTTCTCCTCAACCGATTTCGATTTCTCTCCGTCGTTTCGCCTTCCCTACCCCTCAACCGGCCTCGTTCCTCCCCCAAACGACCTCCAATCCCTCTCAACCGACCTCACCACTTCCTCCTCCCTTCTCTCCATCAATTTCTCTCTCTCCCTCTCTCATTCAACCCGATTCTAAACCCTAACCCAAGCTTTTCTCCCCCCCTTTCGAAATTTTCGAAAATTTGTTGAAAAGACGTGCCGCGGCGTCACACTCCCATCAATTGCACATCGTTGGGTGATTTACGAGCAAGGATTAACTACGCTTCTGGGTAACTTCGCTCCTTATCTCAATTTTTAATATTGCCATATTACTATATTCTTGCTCAATTGCCATCAATTGTGTGCATTCATCACATCTTGCATTCACTTGCATCACACACTATCATGGCTAGGGATAAAGATAACGGGAAGGGTATCATGCATGAGGAGGAGCCGTCTCGCAAGAGACAGAAGTCCACATGTCCATCCATTCCACGTCCTCCTCCTACACGGCCTACACAGCCCCAACCCCTACCTATCATCCCTCCTAAGGACCCAATGTTGGGCCCGCGTGGGTACCGTTTTTTGATTCTTGAATAGAGAGATTTTTATCATAGACTCGATGCACGCTCGGACCTCTCCACCAAGTTTGCACACGCACAATCTCTTATCGATCTCGGAGTTTTCTCCAAAGTCGAGACCCTCTTTGCTAACTTAGGTTGGTTAGCTTTCTTGAATGCCCACGCGGCGTCCTACCCCGTCCTCCCACTAGAATTCTTATCTTCCCTTAAGTGTGAGTCGGGATCGATCGTCGTTTTTCGGGTCCGAAACAGAACCATCCGCACCCACTTGAATACCATCAATCACATTTTCGGATTCCCCATTCTAGAGGGCGACACTATTCGTCCTTACAGATATAACCCGGACTTCGACGTCGATCAATTTTGGTTTTGCATCACCCTACACGATCATTATCCTCGAGGTAAGGCCAAGGCCTCCTCCATCATTCACCCCATATTTCGTCTGGCCCACTGAATCATATCTTGCACATTCTTCCCAAGGGATGAGTCCGGGACCGTGACTATCCCTAATCTTTTCATTTTGTGGGCCATGACATTTGATTTTATTCGTGGTGACGACGGGATCGCCTTCGAGGCCCCTCGCATCCCTATTCATGCTGGTGCTTGGCTTATTCAGAAGTTACTTGAGATTAGCCGCGTCGGCAAGGGCAAATACTGTTGTGGGGGCCTCATTACTATCATAGCCTCATATCCCCAGTATAATATCATCATCCCTAGAGATTTTCCTTCTGCCCCAGGACCCACATATATAGATCTTGATGTCCTGCAACATATACACATGATCAAGCCCCGCCCCGACGGTCGTTTTATCTTTTACTACAGACACCCCCTGCTCATTATACCATTCTGCCCAATCCCGCTCGTATGACTATCGTTCTAGTGGCAGATTGGACATTTCCTCCCGACCCAGAGTTTCTGGGGGGTTACGTCTTCCATTCCTTCCCCCGGGCGCACGCAGATCACCTCCCCCTGCCGCCCACTTAGGCGAGCAGAATATCCCTGCGTCCCGTGGAGACTCCGGGGCTGGCCCCAGTCATACCACCCCTGCTTCTGGCCATATCACTTCTGAGGCTCTGACTGAGGCCTTCTTAGGCCTAGCCTCTGGTGCTGGCATGACCACTACCGCTGGCACCACTTCCACTTCCTGTCCTGCCTCTACTTCTTCCGTTCGCCGCGCCGCCTCCGCTCGCCTCGCTCTCGAGGCTGAGTTATCTTCACTGCGCGCTCGTGTTTCGTCCTCTGCCCCCTCGGACCCTTCCTCTTCGATCTTCTCTCACCCACATTTCCTCGCATTAGAGAGGAACGTGTCCACCATTCTCCACCACCTCACTCACATTTTTGGTCCCCCTTCACCCACTCCTCCCACCTCACCACGATCTTCACCTCCACCATCACATTCATCACTACACCCATCACCCCCTAGGCGACCATCCCCTCCTACCACCATCGTCTCCATTCCTGCCACTTCACCTCCTCTCAAAACCACTTCCATCGATCCCACAGATCCACCACCCTCCACTTCCGTCGCCCCATACATGCGTCGCAAGAAATTACAAGTGTGATCGCGATCACTTCCCACACCATCTTCTACTACCGCCGCATCTACCCTATCTACCACCACTTTGGTCGCCATTTCCCTTCCACTCACCATCATCACCACCACACCACCCATCGTCTACACCTCCATACCCATCCACACACATCTTGCACCCCTCTTCCCACTTCTCCGCACACCCCCACCTCTCCCCACCTCACCCCTCCATCTTCTGCCGAGGAGGACGAGGACGATTCCTCTCCTGCTTTTTGATTTCTTTTTCTTCAGATTGACTTCCCCCTTTCATATTTCTGCATCTTCACGATCATATCTTATTGCTAGCACTATCATGTCCAGCTTAGGGGAATTCGAATTTTGTGTGTTTTGTCGTGTTTTTCTGTGTGGTGTGTTTGTTTATAATTGTCGAGTGGTGTGATTTTCTATCTTTTATTTTTTGTATTTCTTTTTCCTCTTTCTTTATTTTTCAGTTTCGTATGTGTGTTTTTCTCGTTTTTTATTCTCTTTGTGTCGGTGTGTATTTCTCCCCATTTTCATTGCCCTCCCGTATTTATTTTTATTGCATTGAGGGCAATGCAAGTTTCAGCTTGGGGGAGTCGCACTTCGTGCGTCATTTGTGTCTTTTTTTCGTTTTGAGTCGTTTTCATCGTGTTTTTCTTTTCCTTTCTTTCCTTTTTCTCCTCTCTTTCCTAGAGATGACCCCAAATGATGAATTACCACAGAGTCACACACACACCTAGCATGGCTTCGATAATCACATTCACTAACCCAAGGAAGCTGAGTCCTCTTGCACTTCATGCATCGTGGGTCTATTTTGCTTTTATGTGAGTCGTGTGTCGTGTCTAGCTTACGGTATGCTTATACTTTGTGATTTTGATTTATATACCTGTCATGGGATGACCCCTAGATTATCATGTTTCGATTTGAATATGCGGTATTTGCTTCTCCTGTCTGCTTCTATATGCATGCTATATTTATATCGTATACTTCATTTCGCATGTGTCGGGATTCCACAGTTAGGACTAGGATAACCCATTTAGCCAACGCTCTGATTAGCGAAGAAAATCTCCCTTGCCCAAGTGTCTAGAATCCGATTTCTTTTTTATTTTACTTGGTGCAATTCCCCTCGTCGTGTACCGTTCTCCCACTTGGGAGACTACACATGTATATACCAAAAAATCCAAAAATCCAAAAAAGAGAGAAAAGAAAAACCCAAAAAGAAAAGAAAAGAAAAAAAGAAAAAAAATAAATATGTATAGCCAAAAATCCAAAAAAAAACATATATCCAAAACCTAAAAAATTCCTGTGTGAATATTTTCCTACCTACCGAGAATAAAGGGAAGGCGAGAATTTGCACCGAGTGATCTACTCCACATCTTCTCAACCTCCATCGTTTTCGAAAACACTTGGAATAGGAACTTTCTAGCTATTATCTAGGCGATAGTGTGGTGATTTCCTAGTCTCTAATTGTGGAGTCCCTGACACATGATACGATTCGATTCTTACTCTGTTCTCATGCATGCTTGAGCTATATATTCACCGCTTATCTCAAATCGAATCGATATTTGGGTCTTTTCTTGGATATGTGTATATGGAGCTTTATTGCACATTGTAGATAGTAACATCGTCTGCTAGCACGCGACCACACTCACTCGCGCTTCACCGCATGGACCCACGACACTTGTTTGGACTCATATTTCCTCGGTTTAGTGATGTGTTTTGTCGTATGCTTGTTTAAAGTGGGTGTTTGATTTTGTTGGCCCTGACGGGCGATTTTGGATTTTGACTTCTCTCTCTCTCTCTCTATTTTCTCCCTCCAAGCTCCTACTCTCACTCGTCTTCCTCGAGGATGAGGAATGGTTCAGCTTGGGGGATTTTAACTTGTGTGTATATTTTATATATTCACGCACGTCTTCTTTGTGTTTTTCAGTTGTTTTCTGTCGTCTCGTGCCCATTTTCTTGGGATTTTTAGTTTTCTTTCACTTTTTGGTATTTTTGTATATTTGCAGGAGATTGTCAGCATAGGGGACATATAACGAAGATATCATGAGTCCCCGGAGCAACGGGAGGAGTCATGTGTGATCCATAGGGCCAAACGATGAAGATCTCCATTTTCAGCCATCACCCGATCAGTTGGATACAGCCAACCAATTGGGTGATGCACGCGTGTCCGACCCGGATGGAGGCTGGAGTGAGAAGAAAGCCAACCGACCGGTTCACCGACTGGTTGAACACAGCAGAGCTCTCGGCCAATTTGGAGCTGAATTCCAACCGATCGGGTGACATCTCACCCGATCGGTTCATCTGTAGCCGATTCTTCCAAAGAACGACCCGAAGAGCTCAAATGATGTATGCTGACCGTGCCAAATCGACGGAGCTCTCTGTTAATTTTAGGGATATTTCCAACCGATCGATTGAATACTCAACCGATCGGGTGACCTGATGCTGCATTTCTCCAAGAGTCGACCCGGAGCTGCCAACCGGTCGGACCAAGCGAGCAGGTGAAGCATTGAATGTCGATGCTGAAGCGCCGAAGCAGCTCACCCGATCGGTTGATACTTCAACTGACCGGGTGACGTCGATTTCTATATATAGTTGCTCTAGGTTTCCAAAAACGAGAGATGTTATTTTTCTGTATTTTTTCTCCGTGACGGCTGGACTTTTACTGTATTTGTAAGTCTTCTTGTCACGGTCCGCTTCCCAAAACTACGGAGGCGAAGCGTGACTAAGGCCCGCTTGGGGCCGGAGCTTTGAAGCTCGGACCCAATAAGCGTCTGTAGGGGTACCATATTAAAATTTTCAGGTTCTTGCATTAATAAGATTCGGAACAATAGAAAGTATAGAAAGAAAGTGGCATTCATTAATTTAGAGAGGTAATTTCCAGCGAGTACAAAAGTCTAAAAAGAGAAGCCTAAGCATGGCGACAACTACCAAAAGAGAGCAAACTAAAAGTAGTAACCTCTGAAAGGCAGCAATGGAAAAGACCCCAAGGTCTGGTCCTCGTCAGGAACGTGCTCTGGGTCGACGTCCTCGGGCTTCACGTACTCCGGGTCTACGTTCTCCGGCTCTATGTACTCTGGCAGGTCCGCCTCGGCAACGTACTCCGGCTCAACACCTGACGTACAACACCCAAAAGAAAGGAACTGTACGTCAGGTAAAGTCTACAAAAGAGGGTTAGACTCTACTACAAGTGTACTGAAATTTTTAGCAACGATTTACTGGTTGATTAGCATGCCGGGGTTATAACATAGTAACAAAAGAAGGTAAATGGAGCAGGAAAAGTAAAACGCGTCAAGCAGTAGCCGTAGCATGTGCTACAGACTACGGGACTAACCTAAATGGGTCCAGACAAGACGTGACAAGACAAGGCAAGACGTGTGTCACTAAGGTTCACGCCTTTCGGTTAGAAGGTGGCCAGCACCTTCTCAACCGAGGGAACGCTCAACCTTGTGCACGGGAACAAGACAAGTCAAGAAGTGTGTCACTAAGGTTCACGCCTTTTGGTTAGAAGGCGGCCAGCACCTTCTCAACCGAGGGAACGCTTAACCTTATGCACAGGAACAAAGACAAGACAAGAAGTGTGTCACTAAGGTTCACGCCTTTCGGTTAGAAGGCGGCCAGCACATTCTCAACCGAGGGAATGCTCAACCTTGTGCACGGGAACAAGACAAGACACGTGTGACTCGAAGGGTTCACGCCTTACGGTTCGAGGGGGATCAGACCCTCTCCCCGTGCGCACGCTCAACCGTACCCCAACCCAAGTGTACAAGACAAGTCCGTACAAGGGATCACTTACTCTAGCATGGTGAGTGGCCTATTGCCCGCAAGCTGTGTATCAGTACAAGGGATCACTCGCTGAGTGCCATATTGCCCGCAGGCTGTATATGACAAGACATGACGTTACAAGACAGGGATGGTTCTTCTAGGGGGTCCACACGCACGCACACACAAGATAACCCTAAGGTGTCAAAAATTGTTGTTGAGCTTAGACTTCGTCGTCAAGTCTAAGCTGTCAAGGGATGTCCCAGACGCTATCATTTCACGTCTGGTTCTATTTGTTCACATTTTAACAGTTCTAAAAGTCTAAGGCCTAAAACACGGCCGAAAGTACAAGTGAGTACACTTGCCTGCGGTGGCGAGTGTGTCGTCCGTCCGGAGCATCCCGTCCAAGCGTTGCGTCTGCGGTAGTCCGTCTGAAACAGGGTCACGACGACGGTGTTAGGTTGCGTTCTTCATCAATCCTATTAGGGTTTGTTTCTAAATTTGGCGGGACTACCCTAACAGTCAAAAAGTGACGTCTTTGTTTTGGTTCAGCCTAATCGACGATCTATCCTATGTGCACAGGTAATCAAGTCCATTCGTCGATTTCTAGAGTTGAACATCGTTTCAAAGAGAGTAAAGTAAACTTTAGTTAAAGTTGGCGATTTTTAGATTAAGTTTTGGTGACGTAACATGTGAGTTACTACGAGTAGGGGTACCAACCTAGTTTGACGGTCACGCGTATACCGAATCTGGAAACGACAACGAATCGGGCTACGGCTCCGTTTCCTCGACTGCGGGTAACATACTGGAAAGAGGTCGTCGAGGTGTTTCGGTGATCGAATGAGGGCGAGTCTACCTGCGAGATCGGATATCAAGCTAAGAGATCCTTAACCAATTTAATTACTATTAACTTAATTCATATAACCTTATAATTTGCATATTGCCCCTGATTAACACCTAATGAAACTAATAGCTTAAGCATGAAGTACTGCACTAACTCATATATAAAGCGAAGCCTGTACATTTATAAACTAACATTCTTTACTACACAGTTTTACTAACCTATCAACAGATTAACAAGGTTAATTATTTACTAACTTTATCACAAACAGAGCTAACATTATCCAAACATTCATATAACACAATTTTTTAACCATCTGGGATAAATATATAATAACTAATATATAGTCATATGATAACACACATAACCTAGGTTAACAGTGCAACTGAACGAAGTAATAATACAAAGTTTAACTCACAACTGAAAGGGGTTCGTCACATGGCGTAGGGTTGTCGGGGGAGCCCGCGGCTTGGACAACCATGAACGGCCGTGGTTGAGAGGAAGGTGGCGCACGGGCTAACGACGAGTGGGACGGAGGGGAGCCTGGAGGTGCGACAACTGGCGAGTATGTGCGGGGCTTCTCAGGCGGAGGCGTGGTTAGCGGTCTGCGGTACTGCGGTGGCCGGGGGTGGCCGCGGGAAGAGGGCAGCTGCGCGGTTTGGGTGTTGTTGCGGGAGATGACGGGGGCCTGTCAATGGGGGAGGCCGGCCGGTGCACAAATGATCGGGGAGTGGCCGGATCTAGCTGACGCAGGGAGGAGAGGGGAAGAACTATGAGGATGGCCGGTGGTCTTCTAAGGGGAGAGGTGGCGGCTGAGATTGGGTCGGGCTTGTGCGACAGGGAGAAGAAGCGGCTGAGGTTAGAGGATGTTCGGGCGCTGGTGTCGTGAGGAAGAAGGGAGCTCGGGTTCAAGCGTTTTATTGATAGGAGAAGAGCTACAGGTTTGTGCGTTTGTTTTTTTTTCTTGATTGGGTTTCAAAAAGAAGACCACGCGTACGTGAATGGAAGCCTTGGGGGGTTTCTATTGTTTTGTTTTTTAATGGGAGAAAGAGATCCCTGAGTTGTTTATAGAGTATGGTAGAGGGTAGGTCGCGAGAGAGAGAGAGGGAGAGAGAGAGGGAGAGAGAGAGAGAGAGAGAGATGGGGTACGGTTAGAATAGGTTAATAGAGATAGGGTTGCTGCTTACTCATTTACCCTAGAGTGCGGTTATTATAGGGGTGAGAGAAGCTGATATCGTGGGATAGTGGAGGATGTGGGATATAAATGGTTAAGATTTGATTTTATTATTAAAAATTAGTTTAAAAAGATTCTCCTAAGAAACAACCAGCACTTGTTATTAGAGAATTAGTTGTAGGGTTAAAAATTAATATGGTTGTTGTTTTGATTTGATTCCCCAAACGTTCAGTTTTCGAATTCAAAAACTAACGAAATATTAAATTGGAAATATTAGGGGTAGTTAGTGTTTAAAAGGAATTAGTAAGTTAAGGTTTTAAAAGTAAATATTTAATTAATAGTTGGTTTATAGTGGAGAGAACGCACAGAGACCCAGTAATCATTAAATTTATATTAAAAATATTTTATAAATTGTAATGAGATAAGCAAATAAGTTCGGTGACGCCCAAAAATTTCAAAGAAAATACCGGGGCGCTTGCGCCTCCGAGAGGGTCGTGAATACGAGGTCCGATCACACGTCCGAGCTACGAAAAACGGTAAAAAAATCAAGTAAACAAAACGCACACGAAACACAGTTACACGCTAAAATACGGACGGTCGGAAAGCGGCCGTTACACTTCTGATCTTTGTGAAACTTTAATATAGTCTTAATAGCATTGCTACTACTTCATTGCAATCGTCTGATCATAATTTTTACGGTTGATTTCTGTTTAGATCATGTTTTAGCTATGATTTGTGAGTAGTTCCATAATCTGGGATTTTGGTGGAAACCCCTTCGTGGGTTCTCCCTAATGCGTCCATAGGACTAGGAAATCGATATGGATTAGGAATTTAGAGGTTACGCGGGGTGTTTCATTGTCATCGAAGGGAAAAAGACCGCCTTTGACCGTAGGGCCGAGGGGGAATAAACTTGGCGGTTGACTCCCTAGCCACAGCTCACGCCCTTAGCGTAGACATCGAATCCTAGCGCGCGGGAGCGGCATGATGAGATGTTGGGAGTTATCGTTGCGGGCTTAGTGCTCTCGGAGTCGGTCAGTGTTAATGGACATGGGAATGCCCATCGACCGAACCTGGATAGTCCGGCGTATCATCATGGGCATCGAACGGAATATCGGGCCCATGGGACGCTGGTATCACTTTCAGTGGCAACGTCCCACCACTAAACCCTAATTCCGATCGTTTTCCTATCCAAGGTCGTAATAGCGAGAACACATGATAGGGTAGAATCCGAACTCCTAGGTTTCCTTTTATATTGTCTATCCTCCGTAATTACATTCCGTAACAAACCATTGATCGATCGGGCTAGCTCACCCGTAGGGTGTACTGGTTCCTTTAACGATACAAGCACAACCACGCCTCCCTGTGTTCGACCCCCAAGCCACACCACAACACCGTGCGCTTGCGGTACAAATATTTTAAATCTGGTATCCCCCAATCCAACTGCACTCTTATGATTCAAAAGCAGGGGAACGTCAACCACGAGGCTCCAAAGAGAGAAATAACTCCTGGAGACCCTAAAACAATACCACCACAGGAAAATGAGCTCATCTCCATATTCTCTCCCTTTCCAGAACTTCCAGAAGAAATGAATCTGGAATAAATTGAATAATGTACGTACATGGAGAGGTATTTGGATAAAACACACTTGTCGACAATTTCTCACATTTGATTTTGCCATAGATATCGTTCCCAATCTCCGTTTCCTAAAGAAGACGCAGAGACTTGGCCAGATTATATGGAACGAGACAATACTAAGTTGAGCTGGACTCACTTATGAAATGTGAAGTGTTTGGACCCGAAGTCCTGATATCAAAATATATCAAACCTGTGGGTTACCGAGTATTGTATAAATAAATAAACCATTTAGCCTACGCTCTGATTAGCGAAGAAAATCTCCCTTGCCCAAGTGCCTAGAATCCGATTTCTTTTTTATTTTACTTGGTGCAATTCCCCTCGTCGTGTACCGTTCTCCCACTTGGGAGACTACACATGTATATACCAAAAAATCCAACAATCCAAAAAAAGAGAGAAAAGAAAAACCCAAAAAGAAAAGAAAAGAAAAAAAGAAAAAAATATATATGTATAGCCAAAAATCCAAAAAAACATATATCCAAAACCTAAAAAATTCCTGTGTGAATATTTTCCTACCTACCGAGAATAAAGGGAAGGCGAGAATTTGCACTGAGTGATCTACTCCACATCTTCTCAACCTCCATCGTTTTCGAAAAACACTTGGAATAGGAACTTTCTAGCTATTATCTAGGCGATAGTGTGGTGATTTCCTAGTCTCTAATTGTGGAGTCCCTGACACATGATACGATTCGATTCTTACTCTGTTCTCATGCATGCTTGAGCTATATATTCACCGCTTATCTCAAATCGAATCGATATTTGTGTCTTTTCTTGGATATGTGTATATGGAGCTTTATTGCACATTGTAGATAATAACACCGTCTGATAGCACGCGACCACACTCACTCGCGCTTCACCGCGTGGGCCCACGACACTTGTTTGGACTCATATTTCCTCGGTTTAGTGATGTGTTTTGTCGTATGCTTGTTTAACGTGGGTGTTTGATTTTGTTGGACCTGACGGGCGATTTTGGATTTTGACTTCTCTCTCTCTCTCTCTCTCTCTCTCTCTCTCTATTTTCTTCTCCAAGCTCCTACTCTCACTCGTCTTCCTCGAGGACGAGGAATGGTTCAGCTTGGGGGATTTTAACGTGTGTGTATATTTTATATATTCACGCACGTCTTCTTTGTGTTTTTCAGTTGTTTTCTGTCGTCTCGTACCCATTTTCTTGGGATTTTTAGTTTTCTTTCACTTTTTGGTATTTTTGTATATTTGCAGGAGATTGTCAGCATAGGGGACATATAACGAAGATATCATGAGTCCCCGGAGCAATGGGAGGAGTCATGTGTGATCCATAGGGCCAAACGAAGAAGATCGCCATTTTCAGCCCGCACCCGATCAGTTGGATACAGCCAACTAATTGGGTGATGCACGCGTGTCCGACCCGGAGGGAGGCTGGAGTGAGAAGAAAGCCAACCGACCGGTTCACCGACCGGTTGAACACAGCAGAGCTCTTGGCCAATTTGGAGCTGAATTCCAACCGATCGGGTGACATCTCACCCGATCGGTTCATCTGTAGCCGATTCTTCCAAAGAACGACCCGAAGAGCTCAAATGATGTCTGCTGACCGTGCCAAATCGACGGAGCTCTCTGTTAATTTTGGGGATATTTCCAACCGATCGATTGAATACTCAACCGATCGGGTGACCTGATGCTGCATTTCTCCAAGAGTCGACCCGGAGCTGCCAACCGGTCGGACCAAGCGAGCAGGTGAAGCTTTGAATGTCGATGCTGAAGCGCCGAAGAAGCTCACCTGATCGGTTGATACTTCAACTGACCGGATGACGTCGATTTCTATATATAGTTTCCCTAGGTTTCCAAAAACGAGAGCTGTTATTTTTCTGTCTTTTTTCTCCGTGACGGCTGGACTTTTACTGTATTTGTAAGTCTTCTTGTCACGCTTTGCTTCCCAAAACTACGGAGGTGAAGCGTGACTAAGGCCCGCTTGGGGCCGGAGCTATGAAGCTCGGACCCAATAAGCGTCTGTAGGGGTACCATCTTAAAATTTTCAGGTTCTTGCATTATTAAGATTCGGAACAATAGAAAGTACAGAAAGAAAGTGGCATTCATTAATTTAGAGAGATAATATCCAGCGAGTACAAAAGTCTAAAAAGAGAAGCCTAAGCATGGCAACAACTACCAAAAGAGAGCAAACTAAAAGTAGTAACCTCTGAAAGGCAGCAATGGAAAAGACCCCAAGGTCTGGTCCTCGTCAGGAACGTGCTCTGGGTCGACGTCCTCGGGCTTCACGTACTCCGGGTCTACGTTATCCGGCTCTATGTACTCTGGCAGGTCCACCTCGTCAACGTACTCCGGCTCAACACCTGACATACAGCACCCAAAAGAAAGGAACTGTATGTCAGGTAAAGTCTACAAAAGAGGGTTAGACTCTACTGCAAGTGTACTGAAATTTTAAGCAACGATTTACTGGTTGATTAGCATGCTGGGGTTATAACATAGTAACAAAAGAAGGTAAATGGAGCAGGAAAAGTAAAACGCGTCAAGCAGTAGCCGTAGCATGTGGGCTATCATTTCAGTATAGCCTCAAACTCAAGATAAGAAGATACCTAATCTACCGATTGAAGATAATACCTAATTATGAAATACCTAATCTACCGATTGAAGATTCAAACTCAAGATAAGATTCAAACTCAAGGATAAGATTCAAATTTTCAGATAGCCTCCCACTCTTTTGAAATCTGCTATCATTTCAGTGGGCATAATATTTTTCTCATATTTTTATGGATAGTAGACTTCATGAAGGTTCCAAGAACGTGCCAATCGGAGGTCGGATAAAATCTGGAGAATTTCTGCAAGTCGATACTGCAGTGCTGAAATTTCCGCTTGGCCAGAGTGAGAATCTCACTCGGCCGAGTGAGCGCGGGCCCAGAACTTAAGTTGCGGCCAGGGATGACTTTGGGCACGAATTGGAGAGGGTTTTGAGGGTTATTTGCTATGGTTTTGAGGGGACTATATATAGGGTTTGTAGCCGTCATTACAAGGGAGTTCCGATTATTTTCTTAGAGACTTTTTTAGAGGTTAGGCCATGCCCTAGGCCCCCTGTTAGATCTAAAAGCTTGTAATTGGATTGAAGTTCTTCATCAAAGCTAAGTATCTTTGTTCTTGCTGTTTGAATCATCGATTTGATATCTTTTTATATATAAGCAATGTTTTTTATTGATTCCTATATCGTTATTGCTATGCTTGGTTGATCGTTGTTCTAGGAAAGGGGATGAACCCTATGGATCTCATGTCAGATTTGTGATGAATGAATTTCTGTGTTGCTAGAATTGTTAGAAGGTTAGATTATGATTGATTTATTACGGATAGCTAGGAATTTCCAGTGATCCAGAGTTTGCAAGAGATTGGGCTCTGATCAATGGGAAGGTCTAGATATTCGATTTAGATTTATAATCGTGATTCACTTGACTTGGTTTATAAGAGATTGGACCAAATCTAGCATTTTTATTATAAATCTATTTCCATATTCATTTACAAGAGATTGGACGAATACGAGCTATCACAATCTAGATCGTAACTCGAGTTTGCACGAGAGTGGGCTCGAGTTGCGATTGGACGATGATGTCGATCTTAATGCTAGTGGTTTAGGTTAGGGTTTGCACGAGAGTGGGCCTTAATCTAGGTTGCTATAGACTGGTAATAACACGAGAGCGTGAGCTTGGTTCTCTATTTAGTTACGACTAGTTCACCTCAATCCAAGTCTTGCAACATTGAGATTCGCAATTCACAGAGATGCATGACGATTCGTAGTGGGGATTCCCTACCCCTATGCATTTTTATTATATTGAATTTGAATCGATATTTATCCAACATCTTTATCACCGACGCCGACATCCATCACCATTTCCATTACACCACATCATAACCACATCCATCAATAAATCTTAGTAGTCGAGCCAACCTAGGATAGATTGGAGCCAACACCACCTCCACGTGTTCGATACCCGCTCGCCACTACACCGTGCGCTTGCGGTAAAACTACAATTGTCACCTGGGTGTGTATCCGGGAGCGATCAAGTTTTTGACGCCGTTGTCGGGGTGGTGTTTCCCGTTGGATGCCAATTTGTCACAATTAGGTTGATTAGACTACGAAAAAATTAATTAACAAAAAGAAATTTTCACCCCTGCCACCATTATTATCATTTCTATATTCTTTTGTGCCACTGATATTTTTCTCTAGGTATTTATCTTTGTTGATCAGGTGTTATGGATGATATTATGTGGACCACTGATTTTGAGGAGGAAGCATTTCGAAACTTATTGGAGGGCCTCTTGGAGTCAGTGAGGTTCACCGGTTCAGAGAGCATTACAACAGGTGATGCATTTGATCTATGATTTGCAGATTTTGTTATGAACCATGTTTCAGCTGCAGGAACAATTGAGGAGGACATACATGTCAGTCTTGAGGGGGATAGACTATATTTTTGGATTGCTTACGGGCATTCCCCTCCACATGATACATCCCCACACGTTGACACACATGAGCAGCCATCATCACCATTCCAGAGAGAGCCTACATTGATAGTTGATAAGAAGGCAAAATAGCACCCTGTCGAGCCAGAGCATATTTATGAGGAGGCCTTACACACAGAGCCAGAGCTTATCGATGAGGAGTTCATGCATTAGGACGAGGACATAGCCATTTATGAGGATCCCAAGCATTATCCTCCTCCATTAGAACTTCCGCAGCCACCTCATCATTCCACTGACGCCGAGGACTATTCCACAGAGCTTACTGCTCCCACTCAGTGATATATTTTTACCCATTCCATTTCTGAATCATGTATTCCATTTGATATTTATTTTGATTCAGATATTTTTGACACGTCGTACCTTTTGCAGCACACGTATGATTATGGATCGAAGGTATGCTTGGATGTGTCATATCTAAACGAACTTGTCAAGGAGATCCACACCTATGATCCAGAGTTACCTGAGCAGCTGAGAGAGGGCACAATGGAGATAGCTATCAAAGCACAAGAGGATATTGAATTATTTCCAGGGAAGTATCGTCCACCACTATTTATTTCATATATTTCTATAGACGATCCTCTTTGGAATACTTTTATTATGAGGGTGAAATTTTTGCATCGAACTGATGCATCTTATTCTCTGCAGGATACAGGTGGAGTTCTTGTGGGAATGCTGGAGGATGCATTGCTGGAGTTCGTTGGTGTTCATGGATACACGCGTTTGGTAGAGCCACGGAAGGAGCTGTTGGAGCAGTTGCCTATACCGGCAAAGATACTGGATCCGTCTTTAGCTATAGGTGACATCAATCCAGTAGTGTAGCAATATCGTAAAATTTTATGCTTTCAATAAACACGAATCCTCTCGACAACGAGAGGACCGTATAGATTTGCTTGATTTGTTAGTTTCGAATAAATATCACCTCATATAACAGCAACAAAAATCTTTTACACCCCAAACCCATTAATTTCTATCCCCTCCATATTTCGATATGTGCCAAATTTTTGATCACCACCCATCGAGCACTTCCTTCATGATAAACTTACTTTCCTATTCATTTGACTTGATCACGCTTTACAAAGTCGTGATTTTATTGATCGAGCCATTTCAATAGGATTGTTTGGATAAGCTTGGGGGAAGGCGCTCTCATGCATCATTGCATGTGCATATAGTTGCATTAGGATTCCATGTCATTCATATCGTCATTTTTTTGTCATTCATCCCCTCAAATTTATCATTGTTCCTCATAAATACCTTTTATGATCACGTTGAGGACAATGTGAAGTTTAAGCTTGGGAGAGTGCATTTCCATGCCATTTAGATGCATTAGTTGTATTTTTTACTTTATTTTAAGATTTTTAGGATTTTTCAAAATTTTTGCATCATCTTTTTGATTTTTCCATCTTATTTTCCTTTCATATGTGTTCATGCATCATATTATGTGCTTGTTTTTCTTTTCTTTCCTTTATTTTATTTTTTATTTCTTTATTTTCTTTTCCTTATTTTGCTAGATATGTTCCTTATGATGATATCTCTTAATACTTTAGCAACAATCACGATACTAATTATTCCTTGTCATGCTACTTAGAGTATCTCATAGTCCTGCTATCTATGTGCTTGCTTATATATTCTTTTGATGATTCCTCTATATGAATGCATGATATTAATTGAAGCTGAATGTATGGATTAGTGTTTAGTATGCTTTTGTTGGAAGTGCACCAAGATTCATGCATCAATTGTATATCGGAAGCATCTGCCTTATTGTCTTATTCACCTTCTGTTGCATGCCTAATATGATTGTACTCTTTACTGCTTGACTTCACTATTTATTGAAATGATTAAGAATATTCATACTTACATATAAGTTTAGTTGATGTATTATCTTATCGAACCATTTGTGCCAATCTTTGAGTGCACCGAGCATTACACCATTTCTTTCTCCATATATATCTTTTTATTTTCTACATGTCACTGGAGTTCACCTCCTAAAGCTACTTATATTGCATCTATTTCCCAAAAATCCCTACAAAAGAAAAATTTTACTCCAAAAAGTCCAAAAAGCCAAAAAGGAGCCAAAAACCCAAAAAATACAAATGATATAGCTCCTACAAAAATCCCAAAAGAAAAATGAGAAACAAAAAGTTCAAAAGAAAAAGAAAAATATTTCTCTATCTCATTATTGGAGCCACACAATACTTCGAAAAACCAAGGCAAAAATCCCATTTCCACTATCATATTCCTTTAGATGCGATGCCTCAAGCTAAGCGTTGGGGAGAGGGGGGAGGGGGTGAATTCACTTGACCATACGAGTGAGTGCGACATTTGAGTGGAGAGGTGCATGAATGAGGAAGTTTGATAATACTGAGACTTAGCGAATTATTTTAGCTATGGAGATTTCTTATGAATTGATATGAAAATGTGAATGACATGCCTCTTATTCCATTCTCTATTGCATGCTTGGTGTGATTATTATATGCTTCTATTATAACTTTTGATTGAAAAGTACATCGCCAACATTTGTATATGAAATTCTATGAAATACGTGATGTGGATATGAATTGATTGTATGAATTTAGAGAGTCCCTTTTGTTGTTCTTAAAAGCTTGCAAGTACCATGTTTAAGTAAGATATGAAATCTTTATAGCATGTGATTCATATTTTCCGAGTTATCATGATGTGTAGCTTATGGCTTGAGAACCGAGAGAATAATCTAGCGACCCCTTCTACTTCGTATTCTTTTTCATTCATTTCATTTCCTTTGTTTTCATTCCCCGAGTTCGTCTCTCTACTTATCTTCCTTGAGGACGAGTAAGAGGTAAGCTTGGGGGATTTTGATCGGTCCATATTTTATACCTTTTTTCTGTATGTTTGCATGCCATTTCGATTGCTCATATTGCGATTTTCATGATTATTCGACGATATTTCGTTACTTTTCAGTATTTCTCGTTTTCGTCTGATTTCAGAAAATATGGAGTAATCGGGAGCAAAAATGAGCTAAAGGACTTGCACCTGTGCTGGAGCATTGCCCATGAACATATCAAGAAGCTAATGGCACCGAAGAATGAGTGGAAGAAGAAGAAGAACGTCAAAGGAATCGACGAGGAAGCGAGGAGGAGGAGAAATGAGCTCTGAAACAGGCCACTCGGTCGAGCAAGGCAGTTCACTCGGCCGAGTGAATCAGCCTACTCGGCCGAGCAAGATTGACACGACGAAGTTCGCCAGCTTGAGTACCGCAATGTACTCGACTAAGTGGTGAATTTCACTCGACCGAGTAAGAACTCCACTTGCCTGAGTGGAGGCCACAATTTCAAAGAGAGCCAAGCTGACTTCTCTGTTTTCTGGACGATCTGCAGAATGTCATGCTCGGCCGAGTAGAATTCTCACTCGGCCGAGTAATATTCCATACTCGGCCGAGCAGAGAAGTCCACTCGCCCGAGTGAAGAATCCCACTTGGCCGAGTGACACAGAGTGACACGAGCGCCCAGATTTTCAGATAGCCTCCCACTCTTTTGAACTCTGCTATCATGCCAGTGGGTATAGTATTTTTCTCATATTTTTAATGGATAGTAGACTTCATGACGGTTCCAATGCCACCAAGAACGTGCCAATAGGAGGTCGGATGAAATCTGGAGAATTTCTGCAATTTGATGCTGCAGTGCTGGAATTTCCACTCGGCCAGAGTGAGAATCTCACTCGGCCGAGTGAGCGCGGGCCCAAAACTTAAGTTGCGGCCAGGGATGACTTTGGGCACGAATTGGAGAGGGTTTTGAGGGTTATTTGCTATGGTTTTGAGGGGACTATATATAGGGTTTGTAGCCGTCATTACAAGGGAGTTCCGATTATTTTCTTAGAGACTTTTTTAGAGGTTAGGCCATGCCCTAGGCCCCATGTTAGATCTAAAAGCTTGTAATTGGATTGAAGTTCTTCATCAAAGCTAAGTATCTTTGTTCTTGCTGTTTGAATCATCGATTTGATATCTTTTTATATATAAGCAATGTTTTTTATTGATTCCTATATCGTTATTGCTATGCTTGGTTGATCGTTGTTCTAGGAAAGGGGATGAACCCTATGGATCTCATGTCAGAGTTGTGATGAATGAATTTCTGTGTTGCTAGAATTGTTAGAAGGTTAGATTGTGATTGATTTATTACGGATAGCTAGAAATTTCCAGTGATCCAGAGTTTGCAAGAGATTGAGCTCTGATCAATGGGAAGGTCTAAATATTCGATTTAGATTTATAATCGAGATTCATTAGACTTGGTTTACAAGAGATTGGACCAAAGCTAGCATTTTTATTTTAAATCTATACCCATGTTCGTTTGCAAGAGATTGGACGAATACGAGCTATCACAATCTTGATCGTAACTTGAGTTTGCACGAGAGTGGGCTCGAGTTGCGATTGGATGATGATGTCGATCTTAATGCTAGTAGTTTAGGTTAGGTTTTGCACGAGAGTGGGCCCTAATCTAGGTTGCTATAGATCGGCAATAGCACGAGAGCGTGAGCTTGGTTCTCTATTTAGTTACGACTAGTTCACCTCAATCCAAGTCTTGCAACATTGAGATTCGCGATTCACAGAGATGTATGACGATTCGTAGTGGGGATTCCCAAGCCCTAGGTATTTTTATTCTATTGAATTTGAATCAATATTTATCCAATATCTTTATTACCGACACCGACATCCATCACCATTGCCATTACACCACATCATAACCACATCCAGCAATAAACATTAGTAGTTGAGACAACTTTGGATAGATTGGTGCCAACACCACCTCCTCGTGTTCGATTCCCGCTTGCCACTACACCGTGTGCTTGTGGTAAAACTACAATTGTCACCCGGGTGTGTATCCGGGAGCGATCAATGGCCATCTCCTGAAAATCTGTAAAGCAAACTATGACAGTGACCCCATCCAATTTTTCAGAAATTCTCACCACCCATGAAGCAAGCCGAGTGTTAGTTTGGTTATGCTCAACTGTGCATCACATTCTGGTGACAACCGGATTGAAGACTGTGACATTGAGTCAACGACCATGTTTGAAGACAACGCCGCATGTATAGCCTAGCTATGATGAGGTTACATCAAAGGAGACAATACAAACGACATCTCTCCAAAGTCCTTCTAGACACATGAGCAACAAAAGAATGACGAGATTGACGTGAAGCAAATACAATCTAGTGAAAATTTGGCAGATATGTTTACAAGCCTCTTTCCACATCTACTTTTCGAAAATTTGTACAAAGATTGGTATGAGACGCCTAAGAAATCTGCAAGCCTAGAGCTTGTACAGATCATCTGGAGTTAAAAGAGAATTATACTCTTTTTCCTTAGCTATGGTTTTTTCTCACCGAGTTTTCCATTGCCAAATGTTTTAACGAGGCAAATATCATTAACTCTGGATCCCGAAGTATCACCCCCTAGTGATGCTCACACAATACTTAGAATCCCATAGTATTCATGAGTATGAGTTCATACTAATGACTGGATAATGGGGAGTATTATGAATGATATTATGTAGGCACATCATAGGCCTATGTAGGCTCTATCTTGTCTTGTATCAGATCAGTATTTTGTATCATACATTTACTATGTATCTCACCATTGTATAAACTCTTCCGTATAAATAAAGTTCTGTAGTTTCCTGTAGAGAGTACTTCACAACAAGGTTTACTTTATTTTCATGTGTGTGGCACTTGACTAAAGACTTCAAAGACTTAGGGTGTGTTTGGTTTGAAGGAAAATGAAAGAAAAGGAAAGAAAGTTAGAAGGAAAAGTATTTCCATTGTTTGGTTGGAAAGAAAAAATAAAGGAAAATGAAAATGAAAGAAAACAAAGGAATTTTTTTATTAAAACTTTTCTTTGAGATTTTCCTCTTTTTGACCCAAGGAAAATGAGGGAAAAGAGATGTAAACTAATTTCTCACACTTTCATGTATTTATATTTTTTTAGCAAACATAATTAGGTGTTATTTTTAATGAATCCACGAATTATTCTTAAGTTTGTATCAAAAAATCATGAATAATTCGTGCATTTTTCAAAAAAAAAAATTCGACTTTCTTCCCAATTTCTATATTTTCCATTCAACTTTCTTCCCAATTTTCCTTGGTAAACAAACATGAGAAAGAATCTCATTTCATTTTCCTTTTCTTTCTTTTTCTTTTTCCTTTTCATTTCATTTTTCTTTCTTTCCTTTTCCCACTAACCAAACACACCCTTAAAGACTGACGCAGGTAGCGAAATATTTCAATGGTCCGAATTGTCCCATTGTTGCAAGAGTTGCAGAAAATGACCAACACCGAATACATGCATCTATCATTGACCCCCCAATTCCATGTGCAAGGATGTGAAGTCAATAATACAAGTTAAGAGAGGAAAAAAAAGAGATCTATTTATATAAGCCGTTAGTGTAGTTCATTCCAATCCAAGATACAACCAAGGTGAAAGAATGGAGCATTCCATTTCCACCTCTAGGTAGCTCTTGCTTGCTCTCATCTTCTTGGCTCTCTCCTCCCCTCCTGCCTCCTTAAGGGAAATCCCACTTGAAGTTGCAGCCACAGGTATCACCTCAAAATTTGTAAGAAATATTACTATCACATATAATTGCACTTGATGGTTAGGGATGCGAACTATTAGTTTGTGGTTGTTGTATAGGTGGGGTTATGAGTGAAGATATGGTGGTATCACGGCAGTAGCCGTTGACGTCGCCCTCGCCCACGGCCAACCGAGAATCTCCGGATACCCCCTGGTACTTAAGGATGATGTTAGAAGACGAAGATATGGTTTAGTATCGTTATAGCTTGTTTATGTATAAAATTGATACTAGAACAGATAAATTGTAAGAAAAATTTGAGGATCTAAATCATGTAAGATATGCTAGCAGTCGATGTCATGGGTCGAAATCCAACCCCAACACTTGACTTTTATCGTAGGTTTTTCTTCCTCCTACTCCACGCAACCAATTGCATCTGACCAAAAGTGCAGCATTTTGTGGTTGGTACCCCGTCGCTTGGATTGGTTATGCGTTTATTTTTTTAATTTAAAAGTCTTTTTAGGAAAAGACTTTAGATACATTGAAATTATGTCAACAACAACCATTTTGACTCCCCTAAGTGCATGCATGATTTCTTAGCACAGCTCACAACATAAGTAATCCCAGGCCTTAACCAAGTCCAATTTACCAATTGTTGCAAAATGATTTTTTGACAACCGGTATTGTTTACTGGTGTTTTCTCACCACTGAAGTTGCGACAGATGATTCAGTTGCGGTAACTGACTGGTAACCTCGGGTTGAACAGTCCTCACTCCGAGCTATTAGCGTTCTGTCCGAGCTATGTCCGGGCTGCCTACAGCTTCCTGCAACACAAGGAGCTTGTTAGAGAGGGTCGGATCTGGGGTCCGACTTAATTCCCTCTGACGCTTAAGTCAGAAAATGACACAAGGAGGCTCGGAGTAACTATGGCTGATCTGTTGGTAGATCTACCTATAGTTATCACGCCGAGCTATGGAGGAAATGTAGAGTTTACCAGTGCAGGTAAATCTGGTTGTTAGAGAATGTCTTGGAATCGTCCCTCTCTCGTTGTTCAAGAGACTAATACTTATGGGCAGTGGACGTTAGAGGGTAACGTCCGAGCCTTTAAGGCACTCTATTGCTTCTGGCATGAGCTGTCGGCATTGATGATGAGCTGAATGGTCGGTCATTGAATGTCTCCATTATGAGCCGATGCTTTAAATGAAAAAGCCCAATAGTTAGTCGAGCTGTCATCTTCAATGGGGAGATGATCGGCTTCACGTGAGGGCCTCCGGGCTGTTGGGCCAAAACTGTAGGCTTTACTGGGCTTGTTTGTTCAATTAAATAACTGAGTATTCATTGGGTCGGCCCAGTTTTGTATTGGTCATCCTGGATATTAACTTCAAAAACAATGTAATTTTACCGCAAGCGCACGGTTAAGTGGTGAGCGGGTATCGAATCATGGGGAGGAACTATTGGTATCTATATGGATTACTAAGCTATTATGAAATGGTGGCGAAGAAATGTTGGTGTCACAATCGTTCAAAGTGTTGGTTGTAAATTCAATTTATAAGAATGTCTAGGGCTTGGGAATCCCCACTATAGATTTCAAGCAATCAATGTGAAACACGAATCTCTAAATTACTACTCTTGATTTAGGGTGAACTTGTCGCAACTAAATTGGAAACCAACGCACACTCTCGTGCTGCGTAAATCTACAGTAATCTAAATTAGAGCCTCGCTCTTGCGTAAGCCTAGTTCAAACTACTAGCATTAAGATCGACAATAATATCCAATTCCAACTCAAGCTCGCTCTCGCGCAACTTAAGCTCGAATCTAGATCATGATAGTTCGTATCCGTTTTACCATCGTACAAACGAATATAATTATAGAAATATAATAAAGATGCTAGATTTGGTCGCTCTCGTGCACCAATTCTAGGGACTCTCGATTACAGATCTAAATCGAATATCTAGTGCTTCCCTTAGATCAAGATCCTCTCTTGAGCTCTCAAGATCCAAAAGAAATCCCTAGCTATCCATAGTAAATCAATCACAACCTAACCCTTAACAAGCTTAGCGACATAGAAATTCAATAGATCTCACAAATTATACTTTAGATCCATAGGGTTCATCCCTTTGCCTTAGAGCAAAGAGACTACTTGCAATTCATCATAAAAATCACAATAGAAACAAGATGTGCAATAGAATTCATCACAAAAATCAGATTTAGAAAGAAATATAGCATAAAAATATCAACTTGCAAGAGTTTAGACAAACCAATTTTGAGTACAAGCTTCAAGAATAAGAGATTTTAGATCATTTTCTCCAATCCTTTCGCCAAAAGAAAACTAGAACTAAAACAAAAACTAAGAAAATTATTCTAAGGAGTCTCTCCTGGGCTGCCCACAAAACTGGGTATTTATAGCTGCCCAAAAAATACAGAAAATCCTGACAGATTTGCCACTGTACAACTACAAACCCTACTTTTCGAAAGCTAGCCGACAGCGCACTCGGTCGAGTGAACTGCTCACTCGGTCGAGTGAGAAATCTATAGGAAATAGGGATTTTCACCGTTCTGGAAGTTCAGACCACTCGGCCGAGTAGTTTTCTCACTCGGTCGAGTGAGATTCTATCTCGGTCGAGTGTGACCTACTGCAGATCCTCTTAAAAACAGAGAAGTGTCAAAGAATTTCTTCATATATTTTACCTCCACTCGGTCGAGTGGGATTCTCACTCGGTCGAGTGGAAATTCCCACTCGGTCAAGTACATTACGGCTCTTCTTCAGGCTGGATTGGGCGTGTCAGCTTCACTCGATCGAGTGCACTGCTCCACTCGGTCGAGTGAGCTGCGTCACTTGGCCGAGTAGTCTGTTTCAGAACTCTTTTCTCCTTCTTCTCGCTTCCTCGTTGTTTATTTCACCTTTCTTCTTCTTATACTCATCCTTCAGCACCGTTAGCTTTCCGGTATCATTGTCAATAATGCTCCGGCACGCGTATAAGCGCTCGTGGCTCCAAATTGCTCCCGATTGCTCTATATTTTCTGAAATTAGACGAAACAAAGAAATAGTGAAATATATCGTAAAAATGTCGTTTAAGCGTCAAAATCGCGACATGAGCAAACGTTATGGGATGGAAAAATGCATAAATAAAGTGTAAAATATGAGCCTATCAAAATCCTCCAAGCTTACCTCTTACTCGTCCTCGAGGAAGATAAGTAAAAAGTGAACTTGCCGACTAAAATAAAGAAAAATCAAATAGATGAAAAAGAAGAGAAGAAGGGAAGTGCTAGATCATTCTCTCAGAACTCTGGTTTGCTTACTCATCTAGCACGAGCAATGAATAAGAAACTTTACTAAAGCTTTTATTTCGATATCATTTCATATGGGTATACTTGATAGAAAAACTAAGAACAACGTGAATCATATGAAATATGAAATTATTTTAGAATCAAACATCATCTAAGGCATAGAAAATGATATAAATAATTATAGAAAACATACTTTTCAATTGACTGCTTCTATTTGGAGTATAAGTGATATCACACAATTCAAATCAATAAGAATAGAAAGATATGGGTTTCATGAATTTCATGCCAAATTTTCAATTCATAGACGTCTCTATACTCCATGTCATCTTCCTAAGTGTCAGAAATTACCTAGGTTAGGTCGTCATGCACATATAAGTAGTCACACTCTCACACATCATTGGATCTCCTCCCACAAGCCTATCTATAAGCGTAGTGGCATCAAATAGAAAATATGAACTTTTTCCTAAATTTTTGTAACTACATATATAAACAGGAAAAATAAGAGAGAAGTAAAGAAGGGGATTGTATATATACAACGGAACATTTCTTTTTCTTTTTCTTTTCTCCTCTTTTTTTCTGTATATATATACACAAGAACAATCCCAAAGAAAGATGCAAAGATAAATTTTTTCTTTTCTTTTGAGTTTTTGGGATCACATAGCTTATTTCTTTTCAGCATGGGGAAGATGCAATAATAAGATTCACTTAAGGAGAGATTCACCGATGATTATATGTATAGAAATATTTTTCAAGATATGTGGAGAAAGAATACATGATAACGCTCGGTTCACTCTTTTCATATGTGCACAACAACGTGAGCAGGGTAATGTCATCTACTCAGTTTGATTTCTAAAAGTAAACTAATCTATTCATAACAAATGACAATCAATTCATTCAACCTGGAAGTTTAATACATATTTCATGCAATAAGAAGTGATATTAAGATACAAAGCATCACTCCAAATAATAGGCAGTCAATACGTGAATCTTGGTGTGTTTTCTATAAAAAATATACAATAATGTAATTCTCAGATGAGTCAACAATAAAATTCATTCATAGACAAATAATAAACACGTTGGAAGTTCTTTTTCTCAAGTGCACGACAAATATATCGCAAATGATATAAGAAATAAAAAACAATAGTATGACAAGAGATACGTGCATAAGAGTAAAGCGAAATCCAAGCTATATTCATCATAGGAAATTCATATCTAGCAAAGAAAGTAAAAGAAGTAAGGATAAAATAAAATCTAACTTTAAACATGCAAGCACTCCAAAAAATGAAGAAACCATGATGCAAGGTAAAAAAAATATGAAAAGTGCATGAAAATAAGTGGAAAATGAAGAAAAGTGAGAAATAAAGATAAAAGTAAGGAAAATAAAAAAGTTTGTGAGCACACTCACTCCCCCAAGATAAAAATCACATTGTCCTCAATGTGCAAAGTGTGGCACTAGTACATATAAGATAGGAGTACGTGGGTAGGTGTGGATGCAATATGACGAGAAATACAGGAAAATAAGGAAAATAAAATATGATATGATGGTATATGCAAAGGACATATGCAAAGCAAGCATGCAAAATGATATATGGATGGATGCAAGATGGTGGCCCAAAAAATACATACTCTCCCCCAAGCTGAAATATACTGTCACGCCCCGCTTCCCAAAAGTGTGGAGGCGAGACGTGAGAAGGTCCGCACAAACTTGAAGCCGTGAAGCTCCAAGTCTGATAAGCGTAAAAAAACACTTATTATGGCAAGTCCTTGCAAAGCGAAACGAAACAACAATGATAATAAGGAAATGAGACGACATTTTATTGAATCTCCAAATGTCCATAAACAAATTACAATATCGCAGAAAAGCCACCAGGCTAAAGGAAAAAGAGTCTAAGGCCTAAACATGGCCAACGAGGAATAACATACATACAAGGGTGCCACGCACCGACAACTAACAGGAATCCTAGAACATAAAGGGAAACTCAACAAGTCACCGGTGTCCACAAGACTCCTCCTCAGCAAACACAACGTCCTCTGCAACAAGCTCTGGCTCGGCAACTAACATGCGACACCCAAAGAGAAAGGGGCACATGTCAGCAAGTCTGAAAAGACTTGAGCAAGGAAACTGAAAGGAAGGTAAACTAGCAACCTAGCAGTTATAGTATGCATGACATGGCAGTTATAACATGAGTACCCAATCAAGACATGGCAAGACAATTTGTACAAGAGAACAATCATCGGGACAAGACAAGAGTAACCAAGCTACTATCAATCTCAATCAATTCACTATTCACGTTGTTTGTAGATGTTTACGCCTTACAGCTGAATGGTTTCACATTCGCTGAGTGGCCGCTTAACAACTACCCCAAACCCAGAGTTTACGCCTTACCACTGCAGTTGCTGATCGGGCAGACTCCCAGTTGATTGGTCGCTTAACTCTTACCCCCAATACCCACACGTAATGGAGCCAGGGTCCCCACACAATGAGCTCAGCTAATGAGCCTGGGGTTGCCCCGCACATGAGCTCGCATTCTTAAACATTTGGCGTAGGGGTGCACCTAGCCGGAAATAAGCAATTCGGGCATTGGCTATCAACCAACACATGGCCCGCTTCTGGAACACGAGCCAGGAACACAAGCATTCGTAGCAAAGCTACGCAATCACAAAAGCACTTAAAGAATGCAATGACATGACAATTAATTCGCGTACCGTTAATGGAAAGTAAACATGACATGGTAAAATGCGATGACATGAACAATATTCGCGTACCGATAATTGTAACTAAACATGACATACAAGCATGATAAGGGTGACAGACCAAGCTTTGTTGTCAAGCTAGGTCAATGGCGTCTAGACGGCTATCCTTTCACCGTCTAGTCTCTTTTACGTTGAAACACGGAAATGGCCTAAGACATGGCCCAAATCAAAGGATGCAAGTTTCACTTGCCTAGCACCGAGGAAGACGATCACGAAGGTTCGTCTCACGAACGCTAATCTACGGGGAAGGGAATCGTTGCCATGGAGAAACAATCATCAAACAACATCCATTATTATTAGGGTTTCACAAATCATAATGGGGTTAAGAGAATATTAAAGGAAGAACACTACCCGAATGGAAGCGGAAGATCAACGCCGAGCAACCACGGCAACGGATGGACGATCCGGGAGAACTACCACTCAGATCTGGAATTGAGGGAAAACCTGGAGAAATGGGTTTGGATGAGGCTTTTGGGGATTTGATGAGGGTTTGAGGTTGAGGGGAGGTAGGATATGTGAAATGAGGGTTTGGATGATGATGGATGAGCTTGGGATGAAGGAGGAAGGGTTTGGGGATGAAGGGGGATGATTTGGGGAAGGAGGAGGTTCAGGAGAAGAGAGGGAAGAGAAGAAAACGATTGGGGGTTTATATAGAAAATCGTGTGGCGGCTAGGGCAAACTAGGGTTTCCTGGGCTGATTAGTCGGTCAAGGAAGGATTGGTGACCGACTAGTTGAGGATCTAGTCGGTCGGTCGTTCAACATGGACCGACTAAGAGTAAACAGTAGCTCGCTCAGGAAAACTGGACTATGAGTTAGTCGGTCTGTGAAGACTTGTCAACCGACTAGTTTGAGAACTAGTCGGTCGGTGAGCGTTCATTGACCGACTAAAGGCTGAATTCTGAGAGAGATCATGGAAATGAGAGTTAGTCGGTCTGAGAAGGATTCCTGACCGACTAGTTTAGCATCTAGTCGGTCGATGGTTGTTCTTAGACCGACTAAGAGTAAACAGTAACTCCTGAATAATCGATTGAATGAACTAGTCGGTTCCAGTTGATTTCCTGACCGACTAAATTGGAATCTAGTCGGTCGGTCGATCTTCTTGAACCAACTAACATGCACGAAAAGTGCCGATTCGAAGCGCGAAGCTTCGGGAAGATTTCTATGGCTTCTAGGATCGATTTATACTCTAAGATATGATCGATATGAAGCTCGTCACGAGTGACTTACTCCGAGTTTAATGATTCTAAGGAAGAAGCTAGAAGATCGCATGAAAAGGAATGAAAACGAAAGCTAGGAAATCTCAACGAGATGAATGAAAGTGAGAACTATGGAAATGGAAACCACACAAGGAGAGAACCCACCATCGCAAGCAAAACACACTGATAATCCAATCATACAAAAACCAGTCGTTACATATACGGTGCCCTACAAAAAGGTGAAGACAAACGAGCATACAAAATAGCAGGGGGAGATGTGAAGCAAAAATATGATAGGCACTAAGAGGTTGTGCATACTCTGGTGCATAGCCATCACCTCCCTACTATGGGGACGGTGGTGGCTGAGGGGCGGCTACTGAGGGGTTGACTGTTGAGGGGCTGGCTGCTACTGTTGTAAGCGGTGAAGAATTTGGTTCAGCGTGACCTGAATACCAGGAATCATGGCAATATAGGCCCGTTGAGTAGTGATGGCTGTCGTGAGAGCCCTAAGGTCTACTCTAAGTCCAGTCACTGCCAACTCGACAGCGCAAAGGCACTGCTCTCAGTCGTCAGGAGCGGAGGTAGAGGGGCATGGAGGTGTACGAGCAAGGGTCTCATACGACCTCCAAAAACTAGTGGCACCACTATCGGGTGTGTGCGAGGAGGCTGAGATGCAGGAATGATCTCAGAAATATATGCAACGGAGGAGGAGGTCGGAATATCAACAGAGGACGAGGCAGGCTGAGAGGTCGTGGCAACAGCTGTGGTGACAGACACCATGATACTCACGGTATATACGACGACAGTAGATACTGAAGCGTCGATAGGTGGGGTTGTCATGAAATCAGGAGATAATGACACCCCAGGAGTCGAGAAGTCCGGTGTGTCGATGGTCTTTGCTGTCGCGGAGGAAGAAGGGTCGCCTCTCTCAAAATTGGTGGGGACGGATCTCTCAAAACTCACACATGAAATCAGATCAACTCTCAGCGGTGCGGTGGTGGTGAAATCAAACACAGCAGCAGAAGTGGAGCTCTTGGTACGAGCAGAAGTGAAGACAGATGTACCGGGCTCGGGGATTGGATCAAAGGCAGGCTGGGGAATCGGGATCTCATGGGCGAGGGGCTCGACATGGGGCTCCTGCTGCTCGTTGTTGGGCTCTAGTACATATACAGGTGGGATCAGGAGGTCCATCTGGAACCTCCACTCTGTGCCTGCTGGTCCAATATGGGTCCGAACAGGGTTCGAAAGAACTATATAATCAGCTAAGAAGGGACCATGTAACCAGACCCAATGGCACCGTCCGTGAGGACGGATCATGTGCATACGGGCCAAAACATCTAAAGATAAGGAGTGGGGTCTGTAGCACGGTGCATGATAGCGGGAAGCTGGATGTCAAAAATGGGTGCTAGGAGGGTGATCAGACCGCCACAACATATCACCTTGGTGGAGGCGACCGAATAAAAAATGCGGTCAAAATACCATCTAGCAATATCAATGGAAATAGCAGGGACTAAGACGTCCCCGCCGCCCTCTAAGGCTCTCTCCATAGTCATCGCATAGAGCATGAAATTCTCTGGCATGGACATGGTCCCTACCTTCAGCCTGGCTAGTATGGTGTCACCAAAAGGCGCTGTGCAAGCCGCAGGTAGGGTTGGACTATAGAAGAGGCCTTCGCACTGCTAGGGTCGAAGTGGTGCATGCCAGTGACCGTTTCCCAGAAAGCATCAGCTGAAAAGACAGATGGGGCGTGGAGCGTGGGACCATAAGCTCGGTCGGGGTCTGGGGCAGGGGGCCAATGAAAGTATGCTCGGGCCATGTCGTGCGAGATCTCGCACTCCTGGTCCATGAGCCTGAAAGAGTAGCCCCTAGGAGTCCTATGAACAGAACTCAAGACCTCTAGTGTCGGGCAGACGAAGGTGTCCGCCGACACCAACTAAAAGTCGTCCAACCCCACGTTGTCATACAACTGGTGCATGCCCTGAAATACCCCTAGGCACTCAAGTGTATCTATGTGCACGAACCTAGTGGGTATGATCCGGCGTCGTGAGATCCTCTCAAATTTGACGCGATGTGCATCATCTCTGAAAGATTCCATACGTCAATCGGAGGGACGGGCTATATTGGTGGTGGTGCTGGTGGTGCAGAGGATGCTGGGAGTGCAACTATGGGGTCGCTCTGTGGCGGGGCTCCGTCCCAGAGGAAGAAG
>CM061141.1:140823030-140990530 GCA_030789695.1 Scilla litardierei
AAAGCCACCAGGCTAGAAGAAAGAGTCTAGGCCCAAAACATGGCCAACAAAAGCCAACATGGCACAAAGTATTGGTGCCACGCACCGACAACTAAAGCAGTCTAAACAATAACACAACAGTCTCTACGACTGATCGCCCGTGTCCACGAAGTCCTCATCAAACACTGGCTCGGGCTCGGCATCCGCAACCACCTCATCCTCCACAACGAACTCTGGCTCAGGATCTAACATGTGACACCCAAAGAGAAAGGGGCACATGTCAGCAAGTCTAAAAGACTTGGGTAAGGAAACTGAAAGTAAACTAACAACCTAACAGTTATAATAAGATGCACTGTAATGGCAGTTAAGTATGTTGCAACAGTTAAAAGAAAATACAAGCACACACGATGTAGCAAAAGCTACCAAGTCACTAATCACGAATCACTTATCACTATTTTCACTTTGTGCTCAGAGTTTCCGTCTTTTGGCTGAAGTAGCTGTACGGGCTAACTTCTACGCTCAAGCGATCGTACCCCTCCACGTGTATCGAGCGTTGGGATTAGCAACACACTATGCTCGCTTCTGGATCACGAGCCAGGTGGTGTATTTGGCATAGGGGTGCACCTAGCATGATCACTGTGTAGGAGTCAAAATCCTACTCGCCGCAGCTTACATTTTAGAGTAGCGTGTGCTACACAATCACGATGAACAATGTATGCAATGACATGAACAGATATTCGCGTACCGTTAATTGAAATTAAACATGACATACAAGCATGATGAAGGTGACGGATCTAGCTTCGTTGTCAAGCTAGGTCAAAGGGCGTCTAGGCAGCTATCCTTTCACTGCCTAGTCTCTTTTATGCTAAAACAAGTAAATGGCCTAAGGACATGGCCTAAAACCCTAAGTGGCAAGTTTCACTTTCCTAGCACCGAGGATGACGATCGCGAAGGTTCATCTCACAACTGCTAATCTTCGGGGAATGTCGCTGTTTTGGAGAAACAATCATCAAAACAATAACCATTTTTATTAGGGTTTAACAAAAATCACATATGGGTTATGAGTATATTATAGGAACGAGTTATTACCGAATCGTTAGCGGAAGAACTACACCGAGCAAGCACAGCAATGGAAGAACGATCCGGATAACTAGGGTTCAGATCTGGAAATTGGGAGAAAATCTGGAGATTGAAGTTTTGTGGGGTTTTGGGGGTAGGAGGAGGCCTAGGGGAGGTGGCCGGCGCAAGGAGGGGCGTGAGGGGGCTCCGGGGATAAGGAGGAGGGCTAGGGAATGTTGGATGAGTATTGGGGAAGAAGGAGGCTCAGAAGGAAAATGAAAGAAGAAAGAAAACGATCGGGGGGTTAAATAGGATTCGTGCGGCGGCTAGGCAAACCCTAGGTTTTCGACAGTCGTTAGTCGGTCAAAGAAGGTTGGCTGACCGATTAGTTTAAGAACTAGTCGGTTGGTCTTTCTACAGTGACCGACTAAGAGCAAGCAGCGAAAAAGGGATAAAATCTGGGAAATGAATTAGTCGGTCTGTGAAGGCATGTCGACCGACTAGTTTGCAACCTAGTCGGTCGGTGAGTGTTCATAGACCGACTAACGATAAACAGTAACTCAGGTGAAATTTATCAAAGGAACTAGTCGGTCTTAGAGCAAGTTCTGAACGGCTAGTTTCACATCTAGTCGGTCGGTGGTTGTTCTTAGACCGACTAAGAGTAAACAGTAACTTGGCTAAAAACGACTGACGTAAACTAGTCGGTCTGAGAAGAGTTGCCGACCGACTAGATCTCAATCTAGTCGGCTGGTTCCCCTTCTTGAACCAACTAAAGTGCACGAAAAGTGCCGAATTGAAGCGCGAAGCTTCGGGAAGATTTCCACGGCTTCTAAGACCAACCTATCTCCAAGATTTGAGCGATTTGAAGTTCGTCATGAGTGACTTACTCCAAGATCGACGATCCAATGAAGAAGCTAGAAAATCTCAACGGAACGAACGAAAACGAAAGCTACGGAGATGGAAAATCACACATAAGGAGGAAATCCACCAAAACATATATATATAATATAGATAATCCAACTACATGAAAACCATTCGTTACAGCTTATGTTGGATACTCGTGGGTAATACCGTTGCCAAGGATTGTATCCATTTTTCATACAGAGCATCTATTTTCTTTTTCAATTTTTATACTTGTAGTAACATGTTTTTAATGCTCAATTTTTATCCATGGCAAGGTATATCATATACCTTAGATTTTCAGTTAAGTTTTCCTCCTACATTCACATTTTCAATTTTATAAACGATATCTCCAAATGTGCAACAATAATAATACATGTGGGAGTGAAATAGGAGGGGTAGAAATCAAGTTATTTTCTAACATTGAATATGCCATGAATATTTAGAAAGATGAACATGCGCATGTAGCAGAGGAAAAAATACAGCAATTTCTACATAAATATGAAAATCATTCATGAATTCCTTTGTAATGAATCAAAGAGACAGATACACATTTAAGCACCATTTTGTTTTTTCATTTTTTTTTGTTTTTGCATGAGGTACTAAAGCAAACATGAGATGCAAACACAAAAAAAAATCATGCACACATAACAATGCAACTACTAGCACACAAACAAGAAAAAAAGTTTAAGCACACAAGAAAGCATAGAGTCTCGTACTAAGTTTTATCAATAATACCAAGCTCAAGACGAAGACGAGAAAAGCGAGCCTCAACCAAAGGTTTGGTGAATATGTCTGCAAGTTGAGATTCTGTGGGAACAAACTCCACAGACACATGCTCTTTAGTGAGGTGATCTCTAAGAAAATGGTGTCTTACGTCAATATGTTTAGTACGAGGGTGGTGTATGGGATTATTAGAAAGATCTATGGCACTCGTGCTATCACATCGAAGAGGAACTCTTTTAAGAGCTAGTCCGTAATCAGATAATGTTTGCATCATCCACAGTACTTGAGCACAACAACTGCCGAGGGCAATATACTCTGCTTCAGTAGTGGATACTGCAACACTATTTTGCTTACGGCTAGATCATGAAACTAAAGAGTGTCCTAGCATAAAACAAGTGCCACTAGTGCTCTTTCTATCAGTTAAAATTCCCGCATAATCAGCATCAGAATAACCCACCAAATCAAAATAACCACTAGAAGGATACCAAAGGCCTAAAGTAGGTGTACTAATTAGGTACCTAAAGATCCTTTTAATGGCTTTCAAATGAGATTCTTTTGGGTTTGACTGAAAACGTGCACACAAATATACATCAAACATTATATCAGGTCTAGAAGCAGTCAAGTACAATAAAGAACCAATCATACCTCGATATAGCTTTTGGTCCACTGCAACTCCTTGTTCATCTCTGTCCATTTTTGTGTTAAGACACATCGGCGTTCCAATTCCTTTAGACTTCTCCATCCCAAACTTTTTCAGAAGCTCCTTGATGTATTTGGTTTGAGATAGAAAGATGCCTTCCTTTCCTTGCTTTACTTGAAACCCCAGAAAATATTTCAGCTCTCCCACAAGGCTCATCTCAAACTGATCCTGCATGACATTCTCAAACTTTTGACATAGAAGATCGTTAGTAGCACCATAAATAATGTCATCAACATAAATTTGCACAATGAGAAAAATCTTCAGATTCATGCATCAAAAATAGTGTATTGTCAGCACTCCCCTTTTTAAAATTATTTTCCAACAAAAATGTGCTTAGACGGTCATACCAAACTCGTGGAGCTTGCTTAAGACCATACAAAGCTTTTTCTAATTTATAAACATGGTTTGGAAAATTATAGCTTTCAAAGCCTGGGGGTTGCTCAACAAATACCTCTTCTTTTAGGTAGCCATTAAGAAAAGCGCTTTTTACATCCATTTGTTTCAGCTTGAGCCCTTTATAACTTGCAAAAGCTAGCAAGATTCTAATGGACTCAAGCCTAGCAACTGGTGCAAAAGTCTCATCCACATCAATTCCTTCAATTTAATTATACCCTTTAGCTACCAACCTAGCCTTGTTTCTAATAACATTACCAGATTCATCATGCTTATTTTTAAACACCCATTTAGTACCAACTACAGGATAATCAGTGGGTCTAGGTACTAGTTTCCAGACATTATTCCTGACAAATTGATTTAATTCCTCTTGCATGGCCAAAACCCAACTTTCCTCTTCTAAAGCAATATCTATAGTCTTAGGCTCTATTACAGAAATAAAGTCACCATAAATACATAGAGCACAAAGATCTCTAAAAGAGGAACGTGTGCGAATACCTGCCGTAGGTTCACCTAGAATTAAGTCTGGTGGGTGATTTGGATTGAATCTCAGCTCTCCTCTGGTAACTGCTTCATCTTGTATTTCTTTCGTGTCAATTTCAGCTTCCTTTTGTATTTCAGGTTACTTCTCATTAACTTTTGGAACGCTTTGTTGCTCTACATTTTCCTCTTCATTGTTCTGCCTGCAATCCAAAGAGTTTATATCAGATTCATCAAATTTTACATTTATAGATTCAACAATAGCAAGTGTGTGTTTATTATAAATCCTGTATGCTCTGCTCCTTACTGAATATCCTACGAACACTCCCTAATCTGATTTTGATTCAAAGGTGCCAAGCTGATATGCAGTATTTAATATAAAGCACCTGCATCCAAAAACTCTAAAGTAAGAGCCTTTCGGGGTGTTGCCATGCCATAGTTCATAAGAATTTTTATTTAGTATAGGT
Organism: Scilla litardierei; assembly: GCA_030789695.1. Taxonomy (NCBI): domain Eukaryota; kingdom Viridiplantae; phylum Streptophyta; class Magnoliopsida; order Asparagales; family Asparagaceae; genus Scilla; species Scilla litardierei. Next base: position 140,827,735 of record CM061141.1, read on the forward strand.
CTAAGCATAACTCTGTTGCATACATGGCATGCTGTATTAATGGCCTCAGCCCAAAAAGACATAGGCAAGCTATATTCATTTAACATACTCCTAGCCATTTCTTTTAATATGCGATTCTTTCTCTCGACCACCCCATTTTGTTGAGGTGTTCTAGGAGAAGAGAATTCATGTAAAATTCCTTTTTCAAAACAAAATGTTTCAAAAATAGCATTTTCAAACTCACCTCCATGATCGCTTCTAATTTTTAAAATGGAAGAATTTTTCTGATTAGAAACTTGTATGCAAAAGTTTTGAAAATGGTCAAAAGAGTCTGATTTTTGGCTAGGAAGTATACCCATGTATATCTAGAGAAATCATCCACCAGTACTAAACAATACTTTTTACCTCCTAGGCTAGCAATGTCTGTTGGACCAAATAAATCCATGTGCACTAATTCCAATATGCGTGTGGTGGCAACTTCATTAATGGTAGAGAAAGTAGATCTAATTTGCTTACCTTTGGTGCATGCCACGCTCAACTTACCATTCTCATATGTCTGATGCGGTAGTCCTCTTACCAAATGTTTGTTTTCCAGCTTCTTTATCAAGCCCATGCTTGCATGTGCTAATCGTCTATGCCATAGTGTGGCCTCTTCTTCACCTACAAGCAAGCATTTAGAAACAGTTAGTTCTTCAATCATAAGAGTATAAACATTATTCTTTCAATTTGTAGTAATAATAATGTCACCTGTAGAGATATCAATGATTCTACAAAGTTTTGCATCAAATTCAACTTTCATACCTTTGTCGCACAGCTGACTGATAGAAATGAGGTTATGTTTCAACTTTTCAACCAATAAGACATTTGTAAGCTGAAAGGTGTCGTTACCTACAACACCTTTACCAATTACCTTGCATTTTCCATTGTCCCCTAAAGTAACACTTCCTCCTTCATGCTTTGCAAGGCTAAGGAACTTTTCTCTTTCACCTGTCATGTGTCTTGAGCAGCCAGAGTCTAAGTACCACTCACATTTTTGTCCCTTAGCTGTGCCATGTACCTACACATAAGAAGAGCATGATATGTGTGACCTAGGAATCCAAATAGGTCTACTAGTGTTAGTTACTTTATTTTTTGGAACCCAAATTTGCTTAAATTTGATGTTGGTATTCCTATACTTGCAATTATAATAAGCATGACCAACACCACCACACGTATAACATTTAGAAAACATGCTTCTTCCTACACCAGTTTCTTTTTGATTCTTTCTATTCTAGGCCTCTCATCAATTTTATTTCCATATCCCAAACCACGCCTGTTATTTCCTTGTATCTGATTACCTAGAATAATGTCTAATGAATGCTTTCCAACACCAAATTTTTTAATAGACAATTCAAGATCAGATATTTTAGACTTTAAAAACATGTTCTCATTAACAAGCATGGTACATTTACTAATGAAGGCCTTCTTGTTCTCTTCCTCACTCTTTTTCAGATTAGCCATCTTCTTTTCTAGCTCTTTATTTTCATTTATTAGCAGGCAAATCTTCTCATTTAGCGATTCATTTTCAACTTCTAGCTTAATCATATTTAGTTTAAACATGCTAATATCGTTAAGCAAAGTAGAGCAGTTCAGACATTCAGTTTCAGTAGATATACAAGATTTTCCCTTTTTCAAAGAGCTAATAGTAGAATCACATGCAACAAGCTTCTCTTTAATTTCATCAACTTCTAATGACATATTATAATTGTCTTGTTGCAATTCAAAATTAGCATTTTAAACTTCTCTACATGGGATTCAAGTAACTCAACAGTTGATTCCAACCTTTCAATTTCATTTTGCATTTCTTTAAAAGTAGTCACGAGTTGAGCTTTAGTTAAAGATTTTACCTCATCTAGTTGTCCCATCAGGCAAAGAGAGGAGTGTGCAACTTCCTCTTGAGATTCATCCTCGCTGTCCATATCCCATGTGAGCATCAAAGATTTCCCCTTTTGCTCCGCAGCGTTGTTCTTTTCTTGAGGGCATTGCTTCATAAAGTGTCCCTGCTTTTTGCATTTAAAGCATATAACTGGATCAGTAGTAGTCTGCTCAAAAGATTTATTATTAGAATTAAATTTAGAGCGATTAAACCTTTTCAGCATCTCTGATCTCCCGTTGCTAGTTATAATATATTTCTTGAAGTTTCTTACCAAAAAAGCCTCCTCCTCATCTCCATTTTCATCCTCTTTAGCCTGAAGGGCTATTGCCTTTGAAGTCTTCATTTCATCTTTCTCTCTCAGTTCAATGCTCTGCAGCTCCAACTCGTGGGACATCAGGTTCCCTATCAGATCCTCCACTTTCATTTGCGATAAATCCCTTGCTTCCTGAATAGCTGTGATTTTGGGACGGAAGGTGCTAGGCAATGCTCTTAAGATCTTTCGGATTTGCTCCAGACTCGAGTATGGCTTTCCAAGAGAGATAGATTTGTACACGATGTCTGTGAACCTCGCAAACATCTCTTTAATTGACTCTGATGGAAGCATGCGGAAGCTTTCATATTCAGTGCTGAGTAGCGCAAGTCTGGACTCCTTAACCTGCGATGTACCCTCATGAGTCACCTCCAGAGTATGCCAAATTTCCTGCGCAGTTTGACATTGGGATATACGGTTAAACTCAGCTTTATCTAAAGCACAAATCAATGCATTCATAGCTTTATTATTCAATGAAAAGCGCTTCTTATCAAAGTCATCCCACTTATCTTCTGGTTTTATCATTTCATTATTAGCAACATTAATGGTGGGAGGTTTATAGCCTTTTTCTACAATGCTCCATACATCATAATCAACAGCAGCTAAATAAATCCTCATTCTAGCTTTCCAATACGTAAAATCAACACCGTTAAACTTATGGGGACGAGAAATAGACTGACCCTCAGCAAAAGCAGAACCAGACATATTCATAGACATGATCAACTAGGCTAGATCCTCTAAACTGGCTCCGATACCACTTGTTGGATCTGGATCTAAGCCTAGAGGGGGGGGGGGGGTGAATAGGCTTATAAAAATTCTCGTGCAACCCACGAGAAATCACACGCAGTTATAGCACAATCAACCAGATGTAGAGTATAGAAAAGCAGTCACAGCTTGCACATGCGATATACCCTGGTTCGGTCGCACCCACGACCTACATCCAGCCCCAAAAGCAATACTAGATTATTAAAGTTAACTGGTACAACCTGTAGCTAGAGTACCAACTCTACACTCACCTGGCCCTCAGTACCTGCACTCACCAAAGTGCCCAAACAATAACAATACTAGTAAAGCCTCTCTCTTGGCTAGTCCCAACTAGCCAAGTCCCCAAACAAATAATAAAATAGTTTCACAGAGATCACAGCACCAAATAACAAATAAAATAAAGTTCGGAGTTTAGAATTGCTCAGTCGTGACGGTGTCGATGTCTTTGTCGTTCAGCGCATGGTCAGATCCAATCAGACAAGTAGTAGTCCCTCGTCTTCTCAATCAGAACGTTGCGGCTTGGAGTAATGTAGCAAGTCACGGCTTTGCAATGAAAACCAATTTGTGAGCTCCTTAGGAATTGATAACATGCGGCCTGCTCCTCTCACAAAAATAATATTGCAGCCTGTCAACAAACAAAAAGCACAACCTTCCCAAAACTTTCGGTTACCCTTCTCTTGAGAGTTGATTGGTTTGTAAAAATAAGAAGGCCTGTGCTTTGGTAATCTCAAAGGGAAGAACACACTAGTAATTCGGCATGTCTACAGAACCCCAAAAACAATTGACCTGCGGCTGCTCCCTTGCTTTATTCTTTGCGGCTTGTGGAGATGTCTGGCCCTGGGAACTCTGAGCGTTGCCTCTCTTGGAGAATTTTTTTAAGGGGGAAAAGACAAAATCGGCACCTCCCTTTTTATTGGTTCTCTCTTGAATGAACAAAACTGTTGAAGCTTTTTGGAATTTGCAAAAGGGGCATGTGCTCTTGGAGAGATGAGATTTTTTTTGTCAAAGGCTTCGGCGGCTAGGAGATTGCCAAAAGGAAGAGGAGCAATGAATTTCGGCCTGAGGATATAATTTTTGGGGAGAGAAGAATGTAGCAGCTTAATGATTTTGCCCTTTTGAAATATGCGGCTCCTGTGTGCTCTCTTGGGTTAAAAAAATTACGGCTTAGGGTTTTTAATTTTTTGGTTGCGTCCAGATGGAGTCCAATGGATAGAGGTAATTCGGCAAGAGGTGATCCAACGGCTAAGGATGAGTGAATCAATAGGATACCTATAACAAGGGTGATTTGTAATGGTATGACTCAATCAAAGAGGAATCACATTGCTCCCTAAGCCCTCTTGCACTGAACAACTCATACATCATCCCATCGACCAAGTCTCTTAATGAATTAGTCATGATCTCGCCATTCCTGAAACACTTAACACACACGTTAAAACGTTCACACATGTTTGTTATCATCAAACACGAAGTTCATAGATTTTTGCTACCAACAGTGCCTACGCAGCGCTATTAGACAGGGGTAAAGCACCTTCTGCGCTACCTCCAAGGGTCTACAGACTTGGGACTCTTTTACAAAAACAGATTATCCTATGCACTTGTTTGTTATGCTGATGCAGGTTACAGGTCTGATCCACACACTGCAAAGTCTTAGACTGGGTACGTGTTTACCCATGGTGGGACAGCCATTTCCTAGAGATCCGTTAAGCAAACTATGACGGCTACCTCATCCAAACACTCGGAGATTATCGCCATCCATGAAGCAATGAGAGAGTGTGTCTGTCTACAGTCAGTTGTAAATCACATACTAGTGACGACCGGATTGAAGTCTGGGGATCTTGAACCTTCTACTATGTTCGAGGACAACGCTGCTTGCATAGCTCAGCTACGAGGTGGTTACATCAAATGCGACAGAACGAAGCATATTTTCCCCAAATTCTTCTGGACGCACGAGCTATAGAGAGTTGGAGTGATCGATGTCAGACAAGTACAATCACATGACAACCTGACAGACTTATTCACTAAAGCTCTTCCTACTACTACTTTTAGGAAGTTTGTACAGAAAATTGGGATGAAGCACCTAAGAGATCTGAAAGCCTGAGTGCTTATATAGATCAGGGAGAGTTGGATGTGTCTGCACTCTTTTTCCTTAACTATGGTTTTTCACACTGGGTTTTCCATAGCCAAAGATTTTAACGAGGCAAATCACACCAACTTTGGATCCTGAAGTATCCATCCCATGTGAGACTCTTACTATGCTCAGAATCCTGAAGTATTCATGAGCAGAGTCCACACCTATGGCTGGATAAGGGGGAGTGTTGTGAAGGGATATAAACCAGAGCTGGTTAAGATTCTGGGTATCTTAGAAATACGCCTGTATCTATGTATCTTATCTTTTAACTCTCCTATCCTGCCTATAACTAAAGGGATGGGGGTTCATCTCCCAGTAGTTGATTTATAACAGAACAAGCATAATGCAAGTAATAATTTTTGGGTTCATGCACAAGGTTTTGAGGAACATAATGCTATAGGAAAGATGTGCAAAATAATCAATGTGAGGGAAATTTTTTTTTGTATGTGATCAGTTATTTAAAGGCTTGTGAGATTCGTGACAAAAAACTCTGGAAGGTTTAGTGAAAACAGCCAAAACGTAAGATGGCTTATTGAAATTAACCCTTAATTAATTTCTATTTGGAGAAGTGTTGCAACACGAATATGATGTTTTAGAATTCTATGAAAGGATTAATGAAGGATTAGTAGGGATGTGAATGGAGCATGTCTAATTGGGAGCCCAAACGGACTTTGGGCATGCCCATTACCATCCCTAGTCAACAGCCTACCCTACATATACTTTCAAGCCCACAATTTAGGCCAATTTTATAATATAACAATTTACCCTCATATTGTTACTTAAAACATGTGAGTTTCGAAGGCAAGCTGCCCTGACTTTGTATCATACAGAAAAATGAGCCAAATCAACAGTTTCTCCAATGCATGCCTTGCTTGTTCAATTCCATAGAGTACCTTCCATAAACCTAAACATTTTCATTCTAACTCAGGGAACATGATTAAGTGCATGAACCTTTCACAGGCATCATGCTAACATCATGCCCTAATGGTGTATTAAAAGGACATACTCGATTATTTCAACTCAAAAATCATGTGTTGCATCTCCCTTATGCATGGCTGCTTGCAAGCCAATGAGCACCCATGTGTTTCGTTACGTGTCTTGAAGTTACATGATTTTCCCATCTGTTTTTATGTGTGGGCTGAGAAATGATCCCCAAATGTGACCATTGACTCGTCTTCCCCAAAGGTGGTCAAAAAGGGTCCAAATCCTTCCCTGGATGTCCACACTTACCGATCAATTCGTGTTGTGCTTAACGCAAACCATCTTTAATTGTAATCCAAATGAAATCTCCATCAAATAAGTATGTTTCTGTTATAAACTCATAAGATGATACCAATCTCAAAGTGTTGAGTAGCCATGGCATAAGCCATGACTCTCTATATATTCTTCCTCAATGGAGGGTAAGAAGTCCAAGGGACCCCCACTACTTAGTAGTGGGGTGTAATTGAAGATAATGACGGGAGGGAGGCTAAAGGCCTCCCTCAACTTACAACACTCCCTCATATCTCTCCATTACCTTGGGTTAATCATATGAATACTTCAAGATTCAATATGCTAATGAGGTAGATACTTCTGGATCCAGAGCCACTGTGGTTGCCTCGTTAAAACGTTAGCTGTGGAAAACACAGAGGGAAAAACAGTAGCTTTAAGGGAAAAGAGTACAACCAACTGGTGACTCCCCCTGGTCTATACAAGCCTTATGCTTGTAGGTCTTTCAGCTTTAATTAGGGGTGGACACTTCAGGGTCCATAGTTAAATGATGTTGTCTCATTAAAACCTTTGGCTATGGAAAACCCAGTGGAAAACCCCATAGCTAAGGAAAAAGAGTACAACTCTACTATCAACTCCCCCTGATCTGTACAAGATACATGCTTGCAGATCTCCAACGAATCTATACACTCATTTCCTATTCGTCTATACATCCATTATGTTTTGAAAGCAAAATACAATCATCACTCATATATACAAGTTTCACTCATAGCTAGCGGCTACTGTAAAACAGTGGCGCTCTGGTGTGGTACGCTATTAGAAGTTGGTAGATGACTCCACGTATGTATTCTTTTACTCAGTCTTCACTGTGTCTGCAAGGTACTACTGGACCTGGCTGAGCGTATTCTAGACTTGCTTCTTGGATGACGAGCTTTTCAGAAGATGTAGACTTTGGAGGATGATGTATAAGTCTTTAGGAGGTGGCCGGACATTTGTGCTTAGTCATCGCGATGATCTGTAAACCTGCATATGCGATATGTATTCCTTGAATGATGATCCTTAACCCTTGGAAGTTGCGCAGAAGCAGCTTATCCTTGGTTCAGTGTTGCTCTCCATGGCAGCACTGTATTTGGCTAACAGCTTTACTGCAGACGTTCTATTAGAGACATGTGCAGTTGGCCAGATAAAAGAGTGTAACTAGTACACTAGAGCTAGACTCTTCAGGACATAGGATGTTATCCCCCTCTTCCAGCATCTGGAATGCGTCATAAATAAGCATCCATTTTTAATAGATTGTAAATGGACATCTTTCTTCATCTTTCTTCATAAACTCCTGGTGTATGAAGAATATGATAGATATAAAAGGATTCCACCACGAAGGTGTTTATTCTGTAAGCCGAGATAATACCTTGTTTTGCCTAGGTATTTCATTACAAAGGTATGTTTAAGGCTATCAGATATCTCAATGGTCTCTGCAGGAGATCTTATTAGATTTAAGTCGTCCACATATATTGCGACTATTACAAATCATTTCCCGTTCTTTTGATAAAGATACACGGGCAGACTTCATTATTAGTGAATCCTTGTTCCGCAAGGAATTCGATAAATCTGTTATACCATATTTTTCTTGATTGCTTAAAATCATATAATGATCTTTGAAGCCTTTATAGAGAAGACGTTCCTACGTCTCTCTTTCATCTCTGGGGGTAGAGTATACCCTTCTGGAAGTTTCATATAGATATCTATATCTATATTACCGTATAGATATGCAGTCACAACGTCCATGAGCTGCATTTCTTGGCTTTTCCAGAGACAGTTAGGCTTATTATGAAATAGGAAAATGATCACATTTCCTCCATTTCTTTTTCTTATGAAAACCAACTTATATTCCACAGGTTTTACACATTCAGGTTTTTGGACTACTAGTCCAAAGACTTTGTGTTTCAAGAGTGAGTCCAGTTCTACTTTTATTGCATCGTCCCACTTTGGCCAATCTATGCGTTTATGCTATAGAAAAGTGGGTTGACGTCATCGTCGTATTCAACGACGTGAACGGGAATAGCAAAAGCAAAATCGTCGTCGTCGATTGTGATATATATGTCCAGTACCTCTCCAGTACGTACGTAATATAATGATGTTTCTCCTATTGTTTCCTCTGCAAGGGAAATCATGAGGGGAGGTCGCTGGTTATCTGACGAGTTACATTAAGATATTCACTATTTATTATCCATAGTTTCCAAGTTATGTTCGTTTAAACGAAATATCCTTAAAACTTGGGAGATTACTCTATGATTTAGGAGAGAAATATGCATCTTTTAGTCTCGTTGTATGTGGGAGCAATTTTAATGCTTCACCAGTGCATCGATGCACTGTTCACAATATATCACACTTCATTTATATATCAGAATGAATAGACTTTATAAAATAAAGCTAAATATGCATTCATAAAGTTCCAAAAAGGAAATACAGATGAAGGAAACTAGAATTTAAAATGCAAAGATAAAATCAAACTAAGATAAGGCTCAATCGAGCAGATCATCATTCTAGAAGTTTTATGCAGTGAACTTGGTCGGAGCTTGTATATCTGCCAGGTTAGTTTCAGCGGGAGGCTTCAAGCTCGCCTGATACAGGTCCTGGAGGTGGCGAGGAGTGCGACAGTTTCTGGATCAATGTCCATGCCACATCTATGGCATTTGTCCTCCCAGTTCTTCTTTGGAATTGGCACTAGACCAGTGTTCTTACGCTTCCATGTGAAGTTTTTCTTCCCTTGTTGTTGTTGTTGTTCTGGAGTGGTGCTCTTACTGGCTTCATTGCAGCTTTCCCTTTGTTTTTTCTAGCATTATTCTTGTTTTTCCACTTCTGGGGATAAACATGGTGGGCTTCAGGGAGAGGGGCAGCACCAGCAGGGCACAGATTATGAGTGGCAAGTAGTTAGTCTCTATTCTGCTCTGTCCTAAGAAGGCAAGAGAGCAAATCAGAGAACTTCGTGAAGTTGCGTTCACGGTATTGTTGCATGAGGATTGCATCTTTTTCGTGGAATGAGGTAAATGTCTTTTCCAACATGTGATTATCCGGACTTCTTCACAACATAGCTTTAGGCATGAGGTGATATTATGAAGTGCGGAGTTGTACTCAGCAACGGACTTATAGTCCTGAAGACGGAGATTTTCCCACTCATAACTGGCACGTGGTAGTATGACATCAATTTGATGCCTATAACGTGCCTCCAGCACTGTCCACAACTCAAGGGGGTCTTCTACTGTTTAGTATTTGGCCTTTAAGGTCCGATCTATGTGTCTCCTGATATAGATAATGGCTTTTTCCTTATCCATGTCGGAGACAACGGTATCAGAATTTCCAGCTGGCTGGGCCGCTGTATGGGCCTTGCTAGCAGTTGTCTCAGCTGCTGTGGGGGGGGGGGGGGGGGGGCAGAATTAAGTGAAGGAGTGCCATTGAACACAAGTGGAACTTCAGATCTTCTCGCCAGATCACGTAGTTCTTTCCTGCTGCGTCAAGTACCTCGAAATCGATACTAGCCAATTTATCCATTTATCTATGCAATCAAATACGCATGAATTAATATGTGTGAAAAATAAATTCACGCAAAGTAAATAAACAGTCATGTGGGGATCAGCCAGATACCCTTAAAAACAAAATGTCCAAAAATGCCCGAATACAGTCGAATAAAAAATGAAATACAAAAGAAATAAAAAATACAACTTGGAAACCCATTTTGGGTCGCAGCATAGTGCAGATTTCATCTCCGTCTTCAATTTGGTAGAGCTCCGGTATTTTGGCATTTTACTTTATAACCTCACTATAATTCCTCTCAAAATAGAAAGCAAAGCGAGGAATATAAAAAGGTGTATCTCAAAATGGCCGATCCCAAACCACAAGACTGAATTTTTTGGTTCTTTTGGGCATGTATTTAAGCCCAGTTTTGTCTCCAGCCCCAGGGGAGACCAGATAGACTTCTTAGAACTATTTTCCTTAGTTTCTAATCATAGTTAAGCTTTTGTATTGGCCAGAGATTGAAGATTGGATCTGAATTTTCTTTTGAAAGCTTCTTTGGTGACGTTGGTTTGTCTTGATCTCTTGAAAGTTTTGGTTTTTATGCTATATCTCTGATTGAATCTTTATTGCATGATGAATTCTATTGTTGATCTTATTTTCCTATCGATGTCTAATATGATTTGTGAGTAGTTCCTTTGCTCTAGGGCAAAGGGATGAGCCCTATGGATCAAATGTTTGAATTGTGAGATCTATTGAATTGATATGCTATTAGGCTTGATTGAAAGGCTAGATCTTGATTGATTTACTACGGATAGATAAGGATTTCTCTTGGATCTCGTGAGCTCGACAGAGGATCTTGTTCCAAGGAAAGCTCTATATATTCGATTTAGGTTTACAATCAAAATTCCCAAGATTTGGTTCGCGACGGCGACCAAAGCTAGCATTTTTATTGTTCTCCTATACTCATATTCGGTGCACAACAGTGAATGGATACGAACTATCAAGATCTAGATCCGAATTCAAGTTGCGCCACATCGAGCGTGAGTTTGGATTGGACGAGATTGCCGATCTTAATGCTAGTAGTCTAGACTAGGCTTGCGCGACATCGAGGTTCTAGGTTAGAGTGCTATAGACCTCCAATAGCGCGACGGCGTGAGTTGGTTCTCCAATTATTTGCGACAAGTTCACCTTGACTCAAGTTTGATTGCATGGTATTTCGTAACTCACGTCGATGACTTGAAAATCCATAGTGGGGATTTCCTAGCCCTAAACATCTTTATTAAATTGAATCCTTGTTACTCAAACGATTGTTACACCATCCATTCTCAAACGAATTTTCCACCAAATAGCTTAGTAACCAAAATAGAGTATCGTCATTAGTCCTCCCTGTGATTCGATACCCGCTTGCCACTTAACCGTGCACTTGCGGTAAAACTACACTGTTTTTCGGGCGTACATCCAGAAGCAATCAAGTTTTTCGCGCCGTTGTCGGAGCGGCGACGGTATTTTATTTTTCTTACTGAGCACTCACGCAGTTACTGATGTTTTCCAGTCTTTTTCATTGGTATTTGACATATTATCTGGAAGACGCAAGGAAGAGCGCGGGCTCTAGCCCACGATACGTCGATACTTTTACTCCCCTTTTGGAGGAACTCATGGACGAGGTTAAAGCCACAGGACCCATTGCCATCAGTATGGAAGACCAACTTGAGCAACTATTTGCTACCTTCATCATTGATCAAATCTCCCCGGAAGGAATGATCAAGGGAGGCATTAGGGTCGATGCTAGAGATGATAAGCTATATCTCGAAGATGACGAGGTTCCTCAGCCTACAGTGAATGAAGACATCGACGCATGCACCGAGTTGATCAATGCTTGTGAAGAGCTACTCTGGGATACTGACGTGAAGGGAAGTACGCTTGATGAAACCTTTCGTGACGTGGGTTTATACACTGACTTACCGATTGATGACAGGTATAAACATGAATGGAACGTTGGTTCCACCGACTCACGAGCAGAGTCACCCAGCGCATACTTGGACGCTCCATCCTCACTGAGCAGTGACTTTGAATCGGCATGCGAGAGCCTCTATTCTGAAGAGGAAGCAGATGAAGCTGAGGCCGATGACTCCATGTTTTCACAAGAAAAGGAAATTAGGGGTACAGCACCCCCCTCAGGTAGAACTGAAAAAAATTGCCTCCCAATTTAAGGTACGTATTTTTGGGTGATAAATTGACCTATCATGTAATGGTTAATGCTAGTCTCAACCACCATCAACTTGAGAGTCTTCTTAATGTCTTGAGAAGCCATAGGGATGTCCTTGGCTATAATATTTTCGATCTCAAGGGAATTAGTCCTAGGATATGTACCCATAGGATCCATCTTGAAAATACTGAAGCCACTCCATAGAGCCTCAAAGGAGGTTAAACCCCAATATGAAGGAAGTGGTTAAAAATGAGATCCTTAGACTAATTGAAGCCGATATCATTTATCCTATTTCTAACAGCAGATGGGTTAGCCCGGTTCATGTCGTCCCTAAGAAGAGAGGAATGACCGTAATAAAAAATGATAAGGGTGAATCTATATCGACACGGACCGTCACATGTAGGCGTATGTGCATCGATTACAGAAAATTGAATAAGGCTACCTGGAAGGACCACTACCCATTACCCTTTATTGACCAAATGCTAGAACGTCTCGCTAAGCATAAATATTTTTGCTATTTGGATGGGTATTCAGGATTCTTTCAGATTTCCATCCACGAGGATGACCAGGAGAAGATCATCTTCACGTGCCCCTATGGTACTTATGCTTACCGTAGGATGCCCTTTGGTCTTTGCAACGCCCCTGCCACTTTTCAAAGGTGCATGCCATCCATTTTTTCTGATTACATTGAAGACATCATGGACGTATTTATGGATGTCATTTCTGTGTATGGCAGTGAATTCGACTCATGTTTGGCTAACCTAACTAAAGTTTTAAAAAGATGCCAACAAAATAATCTTATGCTTAATTGGGAAAAATGTCATTTCATGGTTATCGAGGGAATAGTTCTTGGGCATCTTGTCTCCTCGGGGGGAATTGAAGTTGACAAAGCTAAAATCGAGGTAATAGAAAAGCTACCCCCTCCTATTAATGTCAAGGGCATTAGAGGATTCATTGGTCATGCGGAGTTTTACCGCCGTTTTATCAAGGATTTTGCTCAAATTGACCGACCACTTACAGCTTTACTTGCTAAAGATGTACCCTTTTTCTTCAGATGATTGCTTGCAAGCATTTCATACGCTAAAGGAGGCGCTCTTCTCTGCTCCAATAATACAACAGTCGGATTGGAGTTTTCCTTTCGATCTAATGTGTGATGCTAGTGACCAAGCGGTTGGAGCGGTGTTGGGACAAAGATAGGATAAAAAGCTTCACGCAATATACTATGCAATCAAGACTTTGGATGAGGCACAAAAGAATTACACCACCACCGAAAAGGAGCTCTTGGCAGTTGTTTACTCTATGGAGAAGTTCCGTTCCTACCTTCTTGGGTCAAAGGTGATTGTGCACACGGATCATGCGGTGTTAACGTACCTATTGAGCAAAAAAGAGGCCAAGCCGAGACTAATAAGATGGATTCTACTTTTGCAAGAGTTTGACTTGGAGATCCGGGACAAAAAGGGCACAGACAAACTTGTGGCAGACCACTGATCAAGCCTAATCCGTGACGGGAAAGACGAAAGCCTACCTATTGATGAGACATTTGCCGACGTGAAGCTCTTCGTCTTCCGACCCATGGAGGTACCTTGGTATGAGGATATCGTGAATTTCTTAACGTGCGGAATTAAACTGCATGGCACGACCATGCAACAAAAGAGGAGATTCATGCATGAAGTCCGGAACTATTTTTGGGAGGACACATACCTCTTCAAAGTATGCAAGAATGGGATTATACGGAGGTGCGTTTCAAAAGAAGAGGCTACTTCCATCATCTCACATTGCCATGACATGCCATGCAGAGGACACACGGCCGCTTCCAAAACCACTGAAAAAATATTGCAATGCGGATTCTTTTGGCCCACTATGTTTAAGGATATGATCGCGCCCGGATATACACCCGGAAAATGACTGTAGTTTTATCGCAAGCGCACGGCGTAGTGGCGAGCGGGTATCGAACACAGGGAGGACAATTGACAGTATCCTACTTTGATTACCTAGCTATTGGTGGAATAAGAATTGTCTTGATGATGGTGTCACAATCGTTCGAATAGTAAATAGATATCAATATAATAAAAGCGTCTAGGGATAGGAAATCCCCACTACGGACCGTTTCTCATCCTTCTGAGTCATGAATATCAATGTTGCAAGTCTTGAATGTAGGTGAACTAGTTGCAACTTAATGTAGAACCAAGCTCACGCTATCGCGCTATTGCCGGTCTATAGCAACCTAGATTAGGGCCCACTCTCGTGCAAACCCTAGCCTAAGCAACTAGCGTGAAGATCAACATCACCGTCCAATTGCAACTCGATCCCACTCTTGTGCAAACTCGAGCTACGATCTAGGTTATGATAGTTCGTATTCATCCAATCTCTTGCAAACAAATATTAGTATAGACTTATAACAAAAATCCTAGCTTTGGTCTAATCTCTTGCAAACCAAATCTAGAGAATTTTGATTATAAACCTAAGTCGAATATCTAGGCCTTCCCATCAATTGAGATCCAATCTCTTGCAAATCCCAATCGAAGGAAATTCCTAGCTACTTGCAATTAATCAATCAAAACCTAACCTTTCTTCAATCCTAGCAACAATTCTATTCATTCATCACAATTCAAAATATTGGGTCCATAGGGTTCATCCCTGACGTCCCCCGCATTTGCGTGTCAGATGTGTGCAATATATGATTGGGGGCGTGAGATTTAAATATTTATAACCACAAGCGCACGGTGTTGTAGTGTGGCTTGGGGGTCGAACTCAGGGAGGCGTGGTTGTGCTTGTGTCAAGAAGGACCAAATTCACCCCACGGGCGAGCTAGCCCGAATCGGTAGGTGGGTTGTCACGGAAAATAGAATGCGAAGGATAAACAGTACAAAGGGAAAATCCGGGACTTCAGTTTCCACCCTATCGTGTGATTCTCGCCAATATGCCCTACGGGTAGGCTAACGATCAGAATTAGGGTCTAATGGTGAGACGTTGCCTCTAAGAGTGATACCGGCGTCCCATGTGCCCGATATTCCGGTCGATGCCCAGGATGATACGCCAAACTTCCCGGGTTCGGTCAGTGGGCATTCCCATGTCCATTAACACTGACCGACTCCAGGAGCACTACGCAACGATAACTCCCAACATCTCATCATGCCGCTCCCGCGCGCTAGGATTCAACGTCTACGCTAAGGGCGTGAGCTATGGCTAGGGAGTCAACCGCCAAGTTTATTCCCCCTTGGCCCAACGGTCAAAGGCGGTCTTTTTCCCACTGATGATAATAAAACACCCCGCGTAACCGATAAATTCCTAGTCCATATCGATTTCCTAGTCCTATGGACGCATCGGGGAGAACCCACGAAGGGGTTTCCACCAAAATCCCAGATTTGGGAACTACTCACACATATATACTAAAAAGCAATCTAAACCTAAATTGACCGTTAAAAACATTATCAGGCGATTCAAAAGCAGTAAGAGCAATGCAAATAACACTATATTAAAGTTTGGTAAAGATCAGACAACTTACAAATATCTGAAAAATTACAACCGTCAAGAGAGAGAAAAAACATCAAAAAATTAACAGCTCTCGAATCTGGAAACCTAGGTTCTATATTTATGGAAAACGACATCACCCGATCGGGTGAAGAATCACCCGATCGGGTGACCTGCTGCAAACTTCGACAGCCATCTTCGAGACTTCACCCGGTCAGACGACACGATCGGTTGATGGAAGCTGCTCGTCATTTGGATCATGATCGTCGTCGGGTGAACCGATCGGTTGATAAATCAACCGATCATTTGGAATTTTTGCCCAAAAGACAGTAACTTCAGACGTTTGGCACGGTCTGCTGATGGTCGGGTGAGCTCTCCAGGTCGTCTTCTTCGGGGAAACAGCTACAGGTGAACCGGTCGGGTGAATTTCACCCGATCGGCAGCTCCAATTTCCAGAGAGATCAGTCGGGTGAACCGGTCGGTGACCTGGTCGGTTGACACTTTCATTGCTTCAGCGGCTGACCGGGTCGTGCACGCGTGCATCACCCGATCGGTTGGCTGTTTCCAACCGATCGGGTGCGGGGCTGAAAGAGGCGATCTTCGTTGTTTGACCCCCTGGATCACGCGTGACTCCTCCCGTTGCTCCGGGGACTCATGATATCGTCTTTTTATGTCCTCTACGCCGGCAAACTCCTGCAAACATACAAAAACACGGAAAAGTGAAAGAAAACAAGAAAACGCGAGAAAACGAATACAAGACGGTGGAAAATAGCGGAAAAACACAGAAGAAAACATGCGTGAATATATGAAATATAAACGCACGTCAAAATCCCCCAAGCTGAACCCTTCCTCGTCCTCGAGGAAGACGATGAGAGTAGGAGCTCGGAGGGAGAAAATAGAGAGGAAGAGGGAAAGAAGAGAACTCTAAATCCTAAATCGCCCGTCAAGGACAACAAAACCAAAAACAATACACTAAGCAAACAAACGCCAGATCACATAACTAAACTAAGGAATACGAGTCCAGACAAGTGCTGTGGGCCCACGCCGTGAAGCGCGAGTGAGTGTGGTCATGTGCTAGTAGTTGGTGTCACTATCTACATCGTGCAATAAGCTCCATATACACAAATCCAAGAAATGACCCAAATATCCATTTGATTTAGAAATAGCGGTGAATATGTAGCTCAAGCATGCATGAGAAGAGTGTGAGAATAGAAACGCATCATGTGTTAAAGACTCCACAGCTAGGGATTCGGACATCATCACACTATCGCCTAGATAATAACTAGAAATTCCCTATTCCAAGTGTTTTCGAAAGCTATGGGGGTTGAGATGATGTGGAGTTGAACACTCGGTGCAAACTCTCGCCTTCCCTTATTCTCGATAGGTAGGGAAATATTCACACACAAATTTTTTTTGGGTTTTGGATATATGTATTTTTTTGGATCTTTGGTGATACATATATATATGTTTTTTTCTTTCTTTTCTCTTTTCTTTTCTTTTTTGGTTTTTCTTTTCTCTCTTTTTTTGGATTTTTGGATTTTGGGGTATGTACACGTGTGTACTCTCCCAGGTAGGAGAACGGTACACGACGAGGGGATTTGCACCTAGTAAAATAAAAAAATAAATCGGATTCTAAACACTTGGGCGAGGGAGATATTTCGCTAATCAGAGCATAGGCTAAAATGGGTTATCCTAGTCCTAACTGTGGAGTCCCGACACATGCGAAATGAAGCATACGATATATACATTCATGCATACAGAAGTAGATAAGAGAGGCAAATACCGCATATTCAAATCGAAGCATGATAATCTAGGGGTCATTCTTGGACAGGTATATAAATCAAAATCACAAAGTAGAAGCACACCAAAAAGCTAGGTACGACACACTACTCACAAAAAAGCAAAATGGTCCCACGATGCATGAAATGCAAGAGGACTCGACTTCCTAGGGTTAGTGAATGTGATTATCGAAGCCATGCTAGGTGTGCGTGTGATTTTTATGGCAATTCATCATAGGGTTCATCTCTAGGAGAAAGAGATAAAAAGAAGAAAAGAAAAAGAAAAAGAAAAATACGGAGAAAAACGACTCAAAAACGAAGAAAAAGATGCAAATGACGCACGAAGTGCGACTCCCCCAAGGTGAACCTTGCATTTCCCTCAATGCAATAAAAGTGAATACGGGCGGGCAATGAAAATGGCGGGGTGCGCACCGACACAAAAAGACATGAAGAACAAGGAAAACAAACAAACGAAACTGAAAATGAGAATAAAAATAAAGATCACACCACACGACAGAAAAAACAGAAAATGAAATAAAAAATCACACAACACAACATATAAAACAAACACACAAGGAAAACAACACACGACAGCACACAGAAAAATTTGACTTCCCCTAAGCTAGACATGACAATGCCAACGAAAAGATGTGATCATGAAAATGCAGAGATATGCAAGGGGGAGGTCAATAAAATAAAAACGAAATCAAAAAGCAGAAGAGGAAACATCCTCGTCCTCCTCGGCGGAAGAAGTGGGGGATGCGGTGTGGGTGGGTGAAGTGACAGGTGTGCGGAGAAGCGGAGAAAGTGGTCGAGGTGATGGATCAGTGGGTGTGGAGGAAGTGTGGACGATGGGTGGTGTGGAGGTAATGACGGTGAGTGGGAGTGAAATGGCAACCAAGGTGGTGGTGGGTGGTGGAGGTACGGGGGTAGGTGAGGATGAAGGGGGGATGGGGGTAGGTGAGGATGGTGGGGGAAGTGATCAAGAACGCACCTGCAATTTCTTGCGGCACACGTATGGGGTGACGGAAGTGGAGGGAAGTGGAGCTGTGGGAGTAGATGAGGTGGTGGGTATGGAAGTAGTGATGGAAGTGGTGATAGGAGGGGATGGTCACCTAGGGGGTGATGGTGGAGGTGATGAGTGTGATGGGGGAGGTGACGATCGTCGAGGTGGTGAAGGTGATGGTGTGGGTGGTGGTGGTCCGTGGACGTGAGTAAGAAGGCGGAGGATGGCGGCCACGTTCCTCTCAAGTGCGAGGAAATGTGGGTGGGTGAAAATAGAAGAGGATGCGACCGAGGAGGTGGAGGACGAGATGACAGTGCGGAGCGAAGCCAGCTCGGTCTCAAGAGCGAGACGAGCGGAAGTGGCATAATGAAAGGAGGAGGAGGAGGTAGTACGGACCTGAGGGGTGGCGATGGTGGTGATCGAGACAGAAGCCAGGATGGCATGACTAGGGCCAGCCCCGGGATCTCCCTGGGACGCAGGGATATCCTGCACGCCTAAGTGGGCGACATGGGAAGGTGGTCTCGGAGCGCCCTGGGGGAGGAATGGAAGACGGAGCCCCTCTATAAACTCGGGATCGGGAGAAAATGTCCAATCTACCGCCAAAGCAATAGTCATGCGAGCGGGGTTGGACAGAATGGTATAGGGAGATGGGGGTGTCCGTAATGGAAGGTGAAGTGGCCGTCGGGGCGGGGCTTAATCATGTGAATGTGCCGCAGGACATCGAGATCTAGAAGTGAGGGTCCTGCGGCAGTGGGAAGATCACGGGGGATGACAATGTTGAATCGGGGAGCAGAAGCTATGATCGTGATAAGGCCCCCGCATCAAAGCTTGCCCTTGCCGGCACGACTAATCTCCAGAAGCTTGGAAATAAACCAAGCACCGGCATGGACGGGAACGGTGGAGGCCCTAATAGAAATCCCGTCATCACCCCGAACGAAGGGAAAGGTCATGGCCCAGAGAATGAAGAGATCAGGGATGGTCACGGTACCTGACTCATCCCTGGGGGAAAACGTGGAAGAAATAATCCGGTGGGCCAGACGGAAGATGGGGTGAATGATGGAGGAGGCCTTGGCCTTGCCTCGGGGATAGTTAGGGTGAAGGGTGAGGCGGAACCAGAACTGATCGACGTCAAATTCGGGCGGATACCTGGAGGGGCGGATAGCGTCGTTCCCCACGATGGGGAAACCAAATATGTCGTTGATGGTGTTCAGATTGGTGCGGATGGTTCTATTACGAACCCGAAATATGACGACCGACCCCGACTCACAGACAAGTGTAGATAAAAATTCGAGTGTGAGTGCGGGGTAGGACACTGCGCTAGCGTTAAGGAAAGCCAACCAACCTAAGTTTGCGAAGAGGATCTCGACCTCGGTGAATACACCGAGGTCGATAAGCGATTGGGTATGGGCAAACTTGGTCGATAGATGCCCCCCGAGCATCAAGTCTATGGTAAAAGTCTTTGTGCTCTTGGTTCCTAAAGTGGTAGCCATGCGGGCCCATCAGTGGGTCCTCAATTGGGATGATAGGTTGGGGTTGGGGTTGGGGTTGTGCAGGCTATGCGGGGAGAGGGCGTGGGTGTGGTGGACGTGTAGTTTTGCGTCTCTTGCCAGACGACCCCTCCTCTCGCATGATGGCCTTACCCTTATCCTTATCTTTGGCCATGTGAGAGTGTGTGTATGTGGATGAATGCGAAATGTGATGAATGCACACTAACACAATCGATCGAGCAAGTAAAAATTTCTAGGGCAAAATATGAAATCAAGCCGAGGAGCGAAGTTACCCAAGCGAGACGAAGATCCTTGCTCGTAGATGTCCAAACGCTATGCAACGGGGAGAAGTGTGAAGCCGCAGCAACTATTTTCAGCAAATTTTCGAAAACAGGGGTGTCTGGACGGAAATTAGGGCTTTGGGTGCGGGCTAAATCGAAGAGGAAGGGGGAGAGATCGATGGAGAGATGAAAAATGAGAGGGGAGAGATCGATTAGAGGGTTGTGTGACCGGTTGGAGGGGAAACGAGGTCGGGCGAGGGAGAGGAAGCTGAAATTGAGAGAGAGAAATGAGATCGGGTGAGGGAGATGAGCGGGTGGGGGTGTCGGGTTTATATAGGGTTTAAGTCAAACTGATCGGGTGAAATGTCACCCGATCAGTTGACATCTAGGTCGAAAAATTTTGCCGAAAAGAGGCTACAGGCGACCCGATCAGTTGAGAACTTAACCGATCGGGTGGCCGCTTCACACCTTTTTCTCGAGAGTTTGTACAGCTCACCTGATCTGTCACACGATCATGCTTTGCATCACCCGATCGGTTGATCATTTTCAAAAATTCCTGAGACTTCTGCTCAGCTCACACGGTCTACCACCCGATCACGTTTAGCTTCACCCGACCAGTTTGCAAGGAGAGTAGATACGGCCATCGTCTGATACGTCTCACCCGATCGGTTGAATAACAACCCGATCGGGTGAGGGCTTGTTTCCTGCAAAAATTCATGAATGGCCTAAGTTTCTCGATGGACAATCCCGCGGCTGAAATTAATTATTAAAATAGAAAAAATAAAGATAATAAAAATCTTAAAAGCGAAGATAAAAGTTCAGAGCATGGGTTGCCTCCCATGAAGCGCTTTTGTTTAACGTCGTTTGATCGACGCCCGTAGACGATATTCAAGGTGGACGGGGGTGCTGCCCTAAGGTTGGCATCGCTTCGGACTCAGAGCTGGCGGCCTTTGGCGTCGTCGACGGTGAGAAGAAAACTTGCTCGACGACCCTCCCCTTGTTGACGGGATCTGGGGGCTTCTCCCTTATGTTGGCGTCCACCGTCACTCGTTTCTAGATTCGGATCTCGTCACCGGTGAGCCCCATGGGCTCTTTCCCTTTCCTCCTCGTTGGAGGAGCTTTCTGAAATCCGGGAGGGATCGTGTGTGCCGCATCCGCTTTCCCAGCAGCGTCATCATTCTTCGGGCCGTCACGTTCTTCTGAGTCCCCCAAGCTATCGGGGGGATTCCTTGAAAGAATTTCCCAGGAGCTTTCCTCCATGGCTCTCTCTTCTTCTAACTCCAGCACATTGCATCTTGGATCATCCGGGGGATAGGGGTGCTTCATTGACAACCCCAAGTCAAACTCGACTTTTTCATTGCCGGCGTTAAGGGAAAGTTTCCCATTCTTCACGTCGATTAATACGCCGACAGTGGCCATGAAAGGCCGTCCAAGGATGATGGGGGTGTGTGCATCTTCAGGCATGTCCATGACGACGAAGTCCACTGGCACATGCACCCCACTTACGTTGACATGGAGGTCATCTACAACCCCCACCGGATATTTGACCGATCGGTCTGCAAGCTGTAAGGTCACACCGGTGGGCTCCAAGTCACCCATCCCTATCCTCTTATACAGCGACAGGGGCATCAAACTGATGCTCGCTCCAAGATCGACGAGCGTGCGATGGATCTTTACCTCCCCGATCGCACAAGGGATAGAGAAACTCCCCGGGTCTTTAAGCTTTGGAGGATTTGCTCGCTGGATAAGAGCACTACATTCTGCCGTCAGAATGACCTTCTCCTTTCTAGAACCCTTTGTCACCAAATCCTTGAGGAATTTCGCGTAGGATGGTATTGTCTCTATAGCTTCAAGGAAGGGGATTTGCAAGCTTAGATCCTTGACCACGGCAAAGAATTTGCCATACTTCTCGTCTATCTTGGCTTGGGCTAACCGTTGTGGAAAAGGCACAACGGGCTTGAATACCTTGAGGCTCCCTTCCTCGTTTTTCTTCTTTTCCTCATCAGGAACTCCCTCCGGAGTTGTTGGCTTTGGCGACGAAGCACCGGCGTTATTCAATTTTTCAATCGGTCGTTCTATGACCAACCGTGCTTCCGGTTCCTTTGGGGGCACTCTTGTGGGGATTTGTGTTCCGCTTCACAACACGATAGCGAAAACATTCGCATGCTCGTGCGTGAGTGCCAAAGTTTGGTTTTCTCCCCTCGGGTTCACCTCCGGTTGTAGCGGCAATAAGTTTTGCGACCTTGAAAGGTTTGCCACTTGTAACCCCAGCTGGGTTACTTGGTCCATCAGAGCCATCTGCCCCATTTCCAGCTTCAGATTTATCTTCTCCTGGTTGGTAATATATTGAGTCAAAAGGGATTCAACCGGAGAGATGGCCCTCTGCCTGGCCAAATTGCTGCTGTTGAATGGGCTTCTGATTCCTTGGAGCATATTACTGATATTGTTGTGGAGGATGCTGCTGCTGAAACTGCTGATGCTGAGGCCTAGCCAGCTGATATATCTGTTGTTGCTGCTGCTGAGACGGCGGCTGCTGATACGGTGCCCGATAGCTAAGGTTGGGATGATTCCGGTTGTTTAGAGAGTAGGCCGGGTTGGAGCTAGTCCGTGGTGGATACAGTGCATTTCCTGTAGGATTGTAGAATAGTGCGCTCGCTTGGTCCAATGGTGGTGAGATGTCACCACCCTCGAAGTCCCCCATGACTTCTGTTTCCACCGTGGCAATATGTTGCGTACCAACACCACCGGCTCCTACCATCAGTATGGAGATCTGGGTCGACAACAAGTCAAACTTGTTGGATAATTTGTCGACGTCCTCGACCCTGTGGATGCCCCCAGACCTAGGTGTGGCTCTCTCGTCACACCACCGCTTATTGTTCGATGCCATATTTTCTAGTATGTTCCTGGCATCTTCTTCACTTCTGGACATGAAGGACCCCCCAGCCGCGGCTTCCATTGAATATTTTAAATCATCCCTCAATCCGTTGTAGAACAGATTAATTATTTGCCACTTGGGAAGCTCGTGATGAGGGCATCTTCACTGCATCTCTTTAAATCTTGTCCAAGCTTTATGCAGGGACTCGTGGCTGGCTTGGGAGAAGGAGGAGATCTCACTCCTCAGCTTCATGGTCTTCCCCGAAGGAAAGAACTTTGTCAGAAAAGCGTTTGAAAGCTTCTCCCAAGTGTTGAACGTATTCGGGTCCCTCCCCTAAGCCACAGCTTGGCCTTATCCCGCAAAGAGAAGGGGAATAGCTTCAGATGGATCGCCTCAGTTGTGACACCGTTTATCCGGAAGGTGTCACATTTCTCCAAGAAGGAGTCCAAATGTTCGATGGGGCTCTCCATGGGTGCCCTCGAGAATTGATCCTGCTGGATCCACGTTACTAAGGACGGCTTGAGCTCGAAGCTTTGCGTCGTAATAGCAGGAGGACGGATGGCAGAGGTGTACTCGATGGATGGCATCGAGTACTCCAGCAGGGACTTGTGAGGTGGGGTGTTCTCCCCCATGGTTTCAGGCTCTTCTCTTCTTTGCTTCTCTGCGGCAAGACGCCTTAGGGTGGCGTTTATCTCAGGATCAATAGGAATCAAGTCGTCGAGACTCCTTGAACTCTTGCGCATTAAAAATAACAAACACCCGTGAAGCGAAAAGTGGGAAAGAAACAGATAAAATAGAAAAAAAAAATAAGAAAATAAAATAGAAATGG
The DNA here is from genome assembly GCA_030789695.1 of Scilla litardierei. Classification (NCBI taxonomy): domain Eukaryota; kingdom Viridiplantae; phylum Streptophyta; class Magnoliopsida; order Asparagales; family Asparagaceae; genus Scilla; species Scilla litardierei. Next base: position 140,851,487 of record CM061141.1, read on the forward strand.
AAAAAGAAGAATGCGAAAATTATCACGAGATAGAGATGTGAGCTAGACTCAGGGATTCATGAAATCCTAAAATAACAAGCACGTTGCCTACCCGGCAACGGCGCCATAAAGCTTGACGTCCCACGCGTTTGCGTGTCAGATGTGTGCAATATATGATTGGGGGTGTGAGATTTAAATATTTATAACCGCAAGCGCATGGTGTTGTAGTGTGGCTTGGGGGTCGAACTCAGGGATGCGTGGTTGTGCTTGTGTCAAGAAGGACCAAATTCACCCCATGGGCGAGCTAGCCCAAATCGGTAGGTGGGTTGTCACGAAAAATAGAATACGAAGGATACAGTACAAAGGGAAAACCCGGGACTTCGGTTTCCACCCTATCGTGCGATTCTCGCCAATACACCCTACGGGTATGATAACGATCGGAATTAGGGTCTAATGGTGATACGTTGCCTCTAAGAGTGATACTGGCGTCCCATGGGCCTGATATTCCGGTCGATGCCCAGGATGTTACGACGGACTTCCCGGGTTCGGTCAGTGGGCATTCCCATGTCCATTAACACTGACTGACTCCGGGAGCACTAAGCTCGCAACGATAACTCCCAACATCTCATCCTGCCGCTCCTGCGTGCTAGGATTCGACATCTACGCTAAGGGCGTGAGCTATGGCTAGGGAGTCAACCGCCAAATTTATTCCCCCTTGGCCCAACGGTCAAAGGCGGTCTTTTTCCCATCGATGACAATAAAACACCACGCGTAACCGATAGATTCCTAGTCCCTAACGATTTCCTAGTCCTATGGACGCATCAGGGAGAACCCATGAAGGGGTTTCCACCAAAATCCCAGATTTGGGAACAACTCACACATATTTACTAAAATGCAATCTAAACCTAAATCGACCGTTAAAACATGATCAATCGATTGAAAAGCAGTAAGAGAAATGCAAATAACACTATATTAAAGTTTGGTAAAGATCAGACAACTTACAAATATCTGAAAAATTACAGCCGTCAAGAGAGAGAAAAAATAACAAAAAATTAACTGCTCTCGAATCTTGAAACCTAGGTTCTGTATTTATAGAAAACAACATCACCCGATCAGGTGAAGAATCACCCGATCGGGTGACCTGCTTCAAACTTCGGCAGCCATCTTCGAGACTTCACCTGGTCAGACGACACGGTCGGTTGATGGAAGCTGCTCGTCGTTTGGATCATGATCGTCGTCGGGTGAACCGATCGATTGATAAATCAAACGATCGGTTGGAATTGTTGCCCAAAAGACAGTAACTTCAGACGTTTGGCACGGTCTGCTGACGGTCGAGTGAGCTCTCCGGGTCGTCTTCTTCGGGGAAACGACTACAGGTGAACCGATCGAGTGAATATCACCCAATCGGTTGAGTTTCAGCTCCAATTTCCGGAGAGATCAGTCGGGTGAACTGGTCGGCGACCCGGTCGGTTGACACTTTCGTTGCTTCAACGGCTGACCGGGTCATGCACGCGTGCATCACCCGATCGGTTGGTTGTGTCCAACCGATCGGGTGGGGGCTGAAAGATGCGATCTTCGTCATTTGACCCCCTGGATCACGCGTGACTCCTCCGTTGCTCCGGGGACTCATGATATCGTCGTTTTATGTCCCCTACGCCGATAAACTCCTGCAAACATACAAAAACACAGAAAAGTGAAAGAAAACAAGAAAACGCAAGAAAACGAATACAAGGCGGCGAAAAATAGCGGAAAACACAGAAGAAAATGTGCGTGAATATATGAAATATAGACGCACTTCAATCCCTATGCCCTAGAATGAATACATAACTCACAAATCATCATGAAAATCTCAGAAAAATATCAATTGATCATAGTACAATTCGTTACAAAGAAGAGACAATTCATAAAATTAATATTTTTAGCAAGAAAGGACAAACCAAAATTGTCGCCTATGATCTCAAGCTAAGATTTCACAAAAGAATAGCCATCAAAAAGTAATAGAAGTCTCTCCTAAAACTAGGAAAAATCTAGGTTTAAATACAAGCTAAAATCGTCCAAAAAATCGTGACAAAACTGCCCCTGCGCAGCCCAGAATCCGCAATCCTCGCAGCAGTCGGAATGCGTCACTCGACCGAGTAAAAATGTCACTCGGCCGAGTGACAGACCCAATAATAAAATAGAGAATCTGGGGTTTTTTTGGGGTCTGTCTCTCTGACTGACTTGGACGAGTATGCTTCTTTACTTGGCCCAGTAAGCAATCGTGCTCGGCCGAGTAGGCTTCTCAAAAATTCCAGTATCTTGGCCGCTTCTCGGAAGAAAAACCCTGTTCTACTCGGGCGAGTGAGCTTTCTCACTCGGCTGTTTAGGCTCTCTTGCTCGGCAGAGAAAACTTCGAAAATTCACTGTGCGTATCCGTTTCACTCGGCCAAATGCATTCTCTGACTCGGCCGAGTAGAGTTTATGTTCGGCCGAATAGGCTGTATCTGGGCTCTTTTCTTCTCCTCCTCACCTCCTCGTCGATTCTATCGAATTTCTTCCTCTTTCGCTCATCCTCTAGCGCTGCTAACTCCTCAAATAAGCTGTGGGCGACGCTCCGGTATGCGCGAAAGTCGTATTTCTTGTTTTTACTCCAGATCGCTCCATATCTCCTGAAATACGACAAAAACAAGAAATAGTGAAAAGCAACGCGATATCATCAAATAATCGTGGAAAACGCAATATGGGCGATCAAAATGACATGAAAACATGCAGAAAAAAGGTGTAAAATAAGGAGCGATCAAAATCCCACAAGCTTACCTCTTACTCAACCTCGAGGAAGATAGAAGAAGGCGAACCTGGCAGGTAAAAATACGGAAAAAGGAAAAAGGAAGATAGAAAAGAAAACAAAGAGGGAGGTGCTAGATCATTTCCTCAGGACGTGGGTTTGCTTACTCATATAGCATACGGCGAATAAAAACGTGCCAAAGATTTTTATCTCAATATCATGATCATATAAGGGTGAATTCAATATACAAACCCAAGAATATCAAAACAATATGAAATATGAAATCATTCTAGAATTAACATCGTCTGAAGTATCTAAAGAAATATACATAATCATAGACCATACACTTTTCAATTGATCGCTTTCTATTTGGAGTATAAGAGGTATCACACAATATGAAGCAATAAGAATAGAAAGGCGTGGTTTTCATGAAATGCATGCTAAGTTTCAATTCCTGGACTTCGTAAAACTTTTAGTAATCTCACATAGTATAGAAAATGTCCTAGCTTAGGTTGTTATGCACAGACAAGTAGTCACTCTATCACACATCATTGGATCATCTCCCCCAAACTTATTTATAAGCGTGGTGGCATCAAATTTAGCAATAAGAACATTCCCCATTTTTGAAGCTCCAATAGCAAAAGAAAAAGTGGGAAGAAAGAAAAGGAAATGAAATGGGATCATATATGTACTTCTTTTCTCTTTTCTTTTCTTTTCTTTTCTTTTTGTTTCTTTTTTTATTGATATATACAACTGTGATCCCAAATCAAAAGATAGAGAGATATACATGAATATTTTTTTCTTTATGATTTTGGGGGTAGGAGCATGGATTTTTTATAGTGGGGGAATATGCCAATGAAAGATTCGCTAAAAGAAGATTCACCAATGATTTCAAGTATAGAAATAATACTCAAGATATGTGGAGAAAGAAAATAATGTAACACTCGGTTCACTCTATAGAATGTGCGCGACAACTTTCAGCAGAGTAATGTAATCTACTCAGTTTTATCTCAGAAAGCAAACTAATCCAGTTACATCAACATAGCATTCATTCAATCAACCTGAAACTGAAGCGTACAATTTTCATGCAATAAGAAGTGATATAAGACAACAAAGTAGTACTCCAAATATAGGCAATCAATGTGTGAAGCTTGGTGTGTTTTCTATGAAGAGTATACTATATAAATCATCAGACTCAACTAATAGAAGAATTTCATTCACATTCATATAACAAGGGTGTGGGTTACTATCTCGAATGCATAGCAAGCATGGCATATGATATCTGAAATAAAAACGATGACATGGCAAGATAATATGCATTTATAGATAAGCTAATACCACGTCATCATCATCACAGAAAACTCATCTCTAGCAAAAAGGGCTAAAGGAAATAAGGATAAAAGAAAATGAGAACTACTATACATATGCAACACGCAAAAAGTAAGAAAACGTGATGCATGAGAAAAAATGAAAAAGTGGGTGAAAAATAAGCGTAAAATAAAGAAAGGTGGGAAAAATAAAAGAAAAGGTGAATAAAATAAAAGTGCGTGAGACACTCACTCTCCCAAGCTAAACTGCACAGTGTCCTCAATGTGCAAAGTGTGGCACACCGAGAAAAATGAGATGGGTGGGATGGGTAAGGATGCATGCATGATGGATGCAAATAAAAGAAAATGATATGGGTAAGCAAATGATGTATGCAGAGATGCATTTGGTGCAAGCAGAGATCAAAATGGCGCAATATAAGTGTTCCCAAAAGTACCTCCTCTCTCCCAAAATGATATAGACATGTATGAGCAAAATGTGACCAAAATGTGTGTGGAGGAGGGACGCAAAATCAGCAGGCAGAAAATATCCAGAATAGCAGCAGCAAAAGTATGAGAGGCATCCAGTGTGTGTCTAAGGGGGTGGTGGAGCACCAGCACCGTCCTATGGGGGAGGTGGTGGCGGCGGAGGTTGCTGGGTAAAGGTGCGGGTAATGGCAGGTGGCGGCTATGACAGACGCGCAAGTATCTGGTTCAGGCCAACCTGAATACCAGGAAGTAAAGCGACGTGCCTCTGTATAGTGGTGACGGTAGCGGAGAGAGCCCGAAAATCTCCTCCGAGCCCACTAACTGCCCCCTCTAGAGCACGAACGTGCTGAACTAGGGTGTCGGGGGAGTGGTGGAGCAGAGGGTCATACAGGTGAGGAACGGGGCTGCCTCGCACGGCTATCGTAAAGGACGGGTGCAACTACCTGGTGGGGCTGAGGTGTTGTGCTCACAAAAAGATGCTCAGCCTCGGTGGGAGGCTGAGACGCAGGAATGGTCGAAGAGGAAGGAGCAGCAGCAGAGGCTGAAATGGTGACAGAGGGCGAGGGGGTCAGAGAGGTCGGTGACACAGAAATGGGGACAGACGTCACGACACTCTCAGAGAGGACAGCAACAGTGGAGACAGTAAGATCGACGACTAGAGAGGTCGTGAAGTGCGAAAGAAGTGACTCCCCAGGGATCGAGAATAGGAAAGAGGAAAGGGTCTCCACTGCGGATGCAAAAGAGGGCTCGCCGCTCTAAAAATGGTGGTGGGATGCTCAGGGCTCGCAACAGAAATGGGATGGATGGATAACGTCATAGAGGTGGTGGTGGTGGTGGACTCAGCAAGGGTACTCCCGACACTGACAGAGGTGTGGACAGAAGTGTCGGGAGGTGCGGACGAAGCAGGTGCATGCTGAGGTATCACAGGGTCCAGGGGTGGAAGGAGGGGCTCCTGCTGAGCACCCTTAGGCTCAAGCACATACACGGCAGGGATGAGGACATCCATCACTGGAATCCATTCTCCGCCCGTGGGTCCAATATGTGTCCGAGCGGGGCTCGGAAGAACCATGTAATCGGCGCCAAAGGGACCGTGCAGCCACACCCAGTGGTGCTGACCATGATGACGAAGCATCCTCATCTGGACCATAACATCTATGGAAAGAGAAGTGGGGCTCGTGGGTCTAAGCAAACAAGCCAGGAGGGTAAGCAGACCGCCGCAACAAATAGGCGTCCTAGCGCCAACAGAAATAACGATGCGGTCCAAGTACCAACTGGCTATGTCAATCTCGATGGCGGGGACCAAAATGTCTCCACCCCTCTCGAAGGCCCTCGATCGTGTCATCGCATAGAGCATGTAGAGCTCAGGCGTCGACAATGTCCCTGTAACGGCTGGTTTTTGTATGATGATATTTATTTATATATATAATTGTTTGTCTTCTCCCTTCTTCTTTTCTGTATCTCTTTCCTCCTATCTGGAGCTGAGCGTGCTTCATGACGCTCTTATCTTAAAGCCAGACTCATCTTAGAAGTCCCTAGAACCCATCCCGAAGCTTCGCACTTCATTTGGAGACTTTGTGTGCATTTTAGTCGGTTCAAGAAGAAGAACCGACCGACTAGATGCCAATCTAGTCGGTCCGAAACTCTTCATGGACCGACTAGTTTCCCATTGATTTTTCCATTGAGTTACTGTTTACACTTAGTCGGTCTAAGTTCATCCACCGACCGACTAGTTTTACTGTTTACACTTAGTCGGTCTAAGTTCATCCACCGACCGACTAGTTGTGAAACTAGTCGGTCAACACTTCTTCGTAGACCGACTAAGATAGAGATCATTTCATGCAGTCGAGTTACTGTTTACCATTAGTCGGTCTAAGAACGAGTACCGACCGACTAGTTGACGAACTAGTCGGTTAGGTTTCCTTCGCTGACCGACTAATTTTCAAAACTTCTTGTAGACCACCTTCATCCTTTAGTCGGTCAATGAACACTGGCCGACCGACTAGGTTGCAAACTAGTCGGTCGACGAGCCTTCACAGACCGACTAAATCTGTCAACCCTGTATCGACACTGTTCTCTGTTTGCTTTTAGTCGGTCTCAGTTAGACGACCGACCGACTAGTTCTCAAACTAGTCGGTCGATCGCCCTTCACTGACCGACTAAATGACCCCGAAACCCTAGATTTTGACCTGGCCGCCGTTTGTTTTCTTATTTAAATGTGCGGCCTTTCTTCTTTTCTCCTCATTATTTTTAGCCATTTTCTTCCCCAACCTATCTCTTTCTCTTTCCCTGCCTCTCCTTCCTCCTCCTTTGCGCCCTCCATCTTCTCCAAAGTCCTTCTCCCCTTTTCATTCTCCATTCTCCATTCTTCTTTCTCTTCTTTCCCCTATTTCTTCTTCTCCTTCCTATTTTCCCCACAAACAGCCGACCACCCTCATCTCCCCAGATCTGAATCTTGCGGCCAAGCCCCGGCCGCCATCTCGTTTCCCTTCCCGAGATCCATCTCATCTTAGCCCTTCTCCTCACGTGGCAATCCAATCTTAGATCTAGCGACGACCACCTACGGAGGCCGACGACACCACCAACGATCAATGTTCCTCGCTGCGCTACCCATGGCATAGGAACTTCCGGACGACGCAAATCTTCCGCCTTTTCAGATCCGACGCCGAACCTCCGATCGTCAAATCAGGTTGGTTCCCTAAACTCGTAGAAACCCACACTATAGATAATCAAAACCCTAATTAAAATCAGCAACTAAATCAATTAAATTTATTTTCCGTTGATCCTTAAAATGTTGTACAACCGTAGATAAATCAACGATTGAACTTTATGCATCTGCACATAGGATAGATCGTCGATTAGGTTAAATGCATTAAAAATGTGATTTTTGATGAATAGGATAGTCCCGATAACCTAGACACAACCCTAATAGGAATTATTGAATCACAATCTGACACCGTCGCCGTGTCACGATTTTCAGACGTTCTTTCGCCGACGAGACGTTTGGACGAGACGTTCCAGGAGGACGACGCACTTGCCACCGCAGGCAAGTGTACCACTTGTGTTCTTGGCCATGTGTAGGCCTTAGTCTTGTTAGAATTTATATTTTGAAACAATGAGAACCGGACGTGAAATGATAGCGTCTGGGACGCCCTTGATGGCTCAGACTTGACAACAAAGTCTGAGTCCAACAACAACAATTTTGACATCATAGGATTGACATGCGTGTGTGTGAGTTGTGGACACCCTAATACAACCCCTCCTGTTTTGTCGTGTCATGTCCTTTCCGTCTTGCCATGTTCCGTCCCTTCTTGCACAGCCCGATGGGCAATAGGGCACTCGCCAAGCCAGAGCGAGTGATCCCTTGTACTGATTCACAGCCCGATGGGCAATAGGGCACCTGTCAAGCTAGAGCAGGTGATCCCTTGTACTGATACATAGCTCAGAGAGCAATAGGGCACTTGTCAAGCTAGAGCAAGTGATCCCTTGTCCTGTCATTATTCTTGGGGTTTGGGGTAGGGTTGAGCGTGCACGCAGCAAGAGGGTCTGATCACCCTCGAACCGTAAAGGCGTGAACCCTTTTCGTGTCTTGTCTTGTCCTGTCTGGCTCTCCATGTTCCGTCTTGTCTTGACACCTGTAGGCTAGTCCCGTAGTCGGTAGCACTCGTTACGACTACTACTTGTTGTGTTTTACTTTCCTTCTTCGTGTACTTTCGTTTGTTCATCTGTTATAACCTCAGCATGTTAATCAACCAGTAAAACGTTGTTAAATGATTGGTGCACTTGTAGTTTGGTCTAACCCCTACTTGTAGACCTTACCTGATGTACAGTTCCTTCTTTTGGTGCTGTACGTCAGGGATCGAGCCAGAGTACGTCGAGGAGACTGACTTGCCAGTTGACGTGGATCCAGAGAGTGCTGATCCTGAGTACGATCCTGAGGAGGACCAAAGCTAGAGAATTCTCGTTGCAGCTTCCAGAGATATCCATTTCTTATAGTTGGGGGCGTAGCACCTTTTTGTTTCCTTGTTTAGGTTGGGTGCTTGCACCGTTAGATTTTCCTTTCTGCAGTTGTAGCCCTTCGGGCGTTGAGACTCTGTACTTTTGATATGTTGGAATAAAATGTTTTGTCTTTTCCTTTTTGATACTCTTATCGTTCTGTACTAACATGCAGGGACCTGTACCTTCGTCTTGGTACCACACAGACGCTTATTGGGTCAGGGCTCCTTAGCTTTGGCCTAAGCGGGCCTTAGTCACGCTTCGCCTCCGCTGTTTTGGGAAGCGGGGCGTGACAGGTTTTAGTTGTGGCCAATGCAGGTCCATGTCCCAATCTTTCTGCAAGTACAGAACAGTAAGAGTAAGGACATTCATTTTGATATTCAAACATTGTACGAGTCTAATCTGTGTTTTCATTTCTGAATACAGGATGGCTGGACGATGCATTACTCGATCCTCGAATTCGAGTGATGACGGTCTGGAGGACCAGGGTGCAGAGTTGCACCAGTTCCTTGGCGTGATGCGAGAGATGCTTGAGGTGCAGTATCAGCTGGTGCAGCAGTCTCACTGTGCTGCCCAGGCCCCACCTGTTGCACCACCTCCACCTCCGCTTGCTCCGCGAGCTACTCCAGGAGTGAAGCAGTTCAATGACCTTCAGCCGAAGACCTTCTCTGGGAAGGAGGGACCTCTGGGTGCCGATGAGTGGATCCACAGCACTGAGGAGAAGTTGATAGCTGCCAAGATTCCAGATGATACTCGGGTGGAGATCGCGAAGATGCAGCTGACTGAGATTGCTCGAAACTGGTGGCGTATTGAGGAGAGGCGCCTGCAGAAGCCTATGGAGTGGAAAACTTTTTGCCACATGTTCAAGGAGAAGTACTTCACCAAGGAAGCTAGTGTAGGGATCGTCTAACCCTTGCAATACTAACAACACACACTAGAGGGGGGTGAATAGTGTAATGTCAATAAAATTATCCAAATAAAATTTAACTTGCAAATGCGGAATTATAATTGCAAGAGGAATTAAATGGCACAATCAATCCAAACGCAAACGCAAAGTTTTACACTGGTTCCCCAAACTTGGGTACATACATCCACTCCAATATTTACTATATTCCCACACAGAGAAGTGAATACAAATCCCACAAAGAGATACCTCACAAAGAGGATTTATGCCCTACACAAGGACCCAACCAATCCTACACAAGGATCAAGATTCTCACACAGAGAATCACTAACTCCCACTCAGAGAATTAGGGTTAGTCCTACATTAGGACACTAAACTCCCACAAAGAGAGTTACTCCCACAAAGAGAGTATTCTAAGTCCCACAAAGAGACAACCTCCCACAAAGAGAGAAACTCCCACAAAGAGAGAAAGTCCTAATCCCACAAAGAGAAATAGGAAAGCAATTTACACCTTGTAAAGTAAATACTCTTACCTATGCCTTGAGATGCTTACTCATGAATGAATGCAAGGCATGGAAGAGGATCTCCAAGTGTTGGAATATGCTTGAGAGCACTTGGATGATTTCCCTTGAGCTGGACTTCAATGCATGAAGAAAGATGAATGCTCAATAGAGGGAAATGAGGGAGCTTGAGAGTGGCTTATTGATCTCTTGAGATTTTCTATGAATCAAGAGTTTATCAAATGTTGTCAAGAGTTCTCAAGAATGGCAGCACACTCATATATATAGGAAACCTATATCAAGACCAAAAACCCAAAGAAACAGCCAGAAAAACAAATCTGCAACGGCTAGAAACTGGGTGAAAACGATAGGAACAGTCGACTAATGATCATAAGACAGTCGACTGATCAACGGCTAGAAAATATCCAACTGCTATAATCTGAGCCAGGACAGTCGACTGACGAAGTCAATACAGTCGACTGATAAACAGGACAAGCACCTGTAAATCCTTCAGCAGACGACTGCTGCAGGGGATGGATCGAAACAAAGAGCTGCACTCTTTCTCCAATTCTTCGCACAGGCGACTGATGTTAATACTACAGTCGACTGTCGAATAGTCAGGCGACTGTATATTCTTCATCAGTCGACTACTGTAAAGTATGGAGAGAAGACAGAGAGATGCAGAGATTGCACTTACGCTAGACAGGTGACTGTTGACCAAATCTCAGGCGACTGCAAATGTACAGGCGACTGGGAACTGATTGACAGGTGACTGTGCGTAAAGCTCAAGTTTGAGTCAATAGAAATGTTGACTTGAGCAGTGCATATCAGGCGACTGTAGAAGAATCTACAGGCGACTGGAAATCACCCAGTCGATTATGTTTCCCTCAACAGGCGACTGACAGAAGAAGTGAACCTATTGGGTTGGATTCTATGATAATCCTAAGGTTCACTAAGATGGTTAGATGCATGAGCATGAATGAGTAAACAATCTAGCAAGGCATTACATCAACCCTAGACTCAAAAGAGAGATAAAGCAATAAAGTAAATTACATGAATTACAATGCTTTCAAAAGAGTCTAAGTCTTCAATCTTGATGCCTTGAAAGCTCTCCATCATCTCCAAGCTTTGGCACTCCTTGAGTCCAAACTTTGGCCCTTCTTCACATGATGTCCATCCTTACACCAAGTGATTAGTCTCCAACAAAGATATCCTTGAAATAAACTGAGAGACTAAAACATGAGATTCATTAGCAACAACATAATGTTGTGATCATCATCAAAATAAGATTGGTATAAAACACCAATACTCAACAGCTAGGAGAGAGCTGATGGGCAGATTCGTGGATCTGAAGCAGGGGACATGACGATCGATGAGTATGAGGCTGAGTTCGAGATGTTGAGCCGTTTTGCCCCGCACATGGTGAAGAATGAGGAGAACTGAGCTGAGCGGTTCCGACAGGGACTTCATCCGAAGGTCCAGGATTCCATGTCCTCTGCTAGTTTCTCGACTATGAGGGAAGTGTTAGATGCTGCGAAGAATCATGAGACGATTTCTCACCTGCCTGACACTCCAGCGGACAGAGGGAAGCGACCTATGGAGCAGTACCAGCCACCTACCAGGCCGGTGATGAGGCCAGTCCAGACTGTGCCATTCAAAAGACCTGGAGCACCAGTGCAGCATCAGAGCAAGGGTCTGTGCCATTTCTGCGGCAAGCCCGGACACGTCCAGACCAACTGTATGAGGAAGCTGGGTCTGTGCCTACTTTATGGAGATTCTTCGCATGCTACGAAGGATTGTCCGAGAGCCCGCAATGCTGTTGTTGGAGCGCCAGCCCCGTTGCAGATGAGGGCGCCTGTCCCAGTTCAGAGAGGACCTGCTGTTCGTTGACCACCCTTGGTGCCACAGAGGCAGATGTACCAGCGAGCAGTGCCGCCTCAGAGGCCGGCTTATACCATGACAGCTGTTGAGACTGAGGAACTAGACTGGGTTATTGCAGGTAACTTCTTGACCTAGTCTTTTCATTTCATAGTTAGACCTTATTGCTAGTTTTGTTAGTGTTGCTTGTTTATTTGATTGCTAGAGTAGTGTTGTGACCTTAGACCCTTTGTTTTCCTAGGCACCATTCTAGTGTCCTCTCACCCTGCTTTGGCTTTATTTGATTCCGATGCATCCATGTGCATCATAACCCGAAAGTTCATAATAAAGCACTCCATTCCTACCCACACACTTCCTAAGTGTTGGGACATCACTACAGGGAACAGAGTGGTGACTGTGAGCATGAGATGTCGGGCGATTCCTCTAGTGGTCAGTGAACATGAGTTATATGCAGATTTCATCGTCCACGATCGGTCGCATTTCGATGTCGTCCTTGGCATCGATTGGCTGGGAGATTTCCACGCTTCGATCGACTGTCACAGCAAGAGAGTGGTATTCCAGATTCCAGGTCATCCGGAGTTCGAGTTCCGCATCAGTGATGAGTCGCTTGGGCCCATCAGATTTCGGGCCAAGCCAGAGGTGCCAGTGCTAGCAGCATTGCAGATGGAGTTAGACCGACCAGCGGTTGTCAGAGACTTCGACGACGTCTTTCTGGAAGATATCTCGGGTCTGCCACCCGACAGGGCTTTGGAGTTCGGCATCGATCTGATGCCGGGTGCGCAGCTGATATCGAAGGCGCCGTATAGGATGGCTCCCACGGAGCTAGAGGAGCTGCGGAAGCAACTAGATGAGCTGTTGCAGAAGGGTTTCATCCACCCTAGTGTGTCACCGTGGGGTGCACCGATGTTGCTTGTAAATAAGAAGGATGGGTCCCGCAGGATGTGCGTGGACTATCGAGGATTGAATGATGTCACCGTGAAGAACAAGTATCCACTGTCACGTATCGATGACATTTTTGATCAGCTGGGAGGTTCTAGAGTTTTCTCGAAGTTGGATTTGAGGAGCGGATATCATCAGTTGAAGGTGAAGAAAGATGACATTCCGAAGACAGCTTTCCGAACGAAGTACGGGCACTATGAGTTCGTGGTTATGCCATTTGGCGTGACCAATGCTCCAGCTGTGTTCATGAATTTGATGAACTTGATTTTCTACGACTTCTTGGATAAGTTTGTTGTGATTTTCATCGACGAAATTCTTATTTATTCGGAGTCTGAGGAGGAGCACAGCTGTCATCTGAGGATAGTACTGAAGACGCTGAGGCGACACAAGCTTTATGCCAAGTATAGCAAGTGCGAGTTCTGGCTGGACAGAGTCAAATTCCTGGGACACGTGGTGTCCGGTGATGGCATATCTGTAGATCCGAAGAAGGTCAGAGCAGTTCAAGATTGGCCGACTCCGCAGTCAGCGTCCGACATCAGGAGCTTCCTTGGTTTGGCAGGCTATTATCAGCGGTTCATCAAGGATTTCTCGAAGATTGCTGAGCCGATGACGAAGCTGACGAGGAAGGACGTGGAGTTTCAGTGGTCTGATGCTTGTGAGGAGGCTTTCAGTATCTTGAAGGCGAGGTTGACCACGGCACCAGTTTTGGCGGTACCGGATCGTAGCGGAGGCTTTGAAGTATATTGTGATGCATCAGGGAAGGGCCTGGGATGCGTTCTGCATCAGCATGGCCATGTGGTCGCGTATGCTTCTTGTCAGCTGAGGACGCACGAGAAGAACTACCCGACGCATGATCTGGAGTTGGCAGCAGTGATCTTTGCACTGAAGATTTGGAGGCACTTCTTACTGAGTGAGAGCGTGAAGATTTTCACCGATCAAAAAAGTTTGAAGTACATATTCACGCAGAAGGAGCTCAACATGCGTCAGAGACGATGGTTGGAGCTCATGGCTGACTATGAGATAGATCTGCAGTATCATCCGGGGAAGGTGAACGTAGTGCCGGATGCTTTGAGTAGACTTCCTACTGCTATGATGCATACTGCTGACTGGAGGATTCAGCAGGGGCTGAAGGAGATGGATTTGGAGGTCGTCCTACCTGGTGTGGTTCTTTCATTCATGAATTTGTAGATTCAGTCCACGATCGTGGATCGAATCAAGGCAGCACAGGCAGGAGATCCGAAGCTACAGAGGATCAGGAGGTAGGTTGAAGCTGGGCTGCGAACGGAGTTCGTGATTCATGAAAATGGTTCGCTGCGGTACGACAGCAGACTCTGCATACCTGCAGGTGATGTTCAGGAGGAGCTTTTGAGCGAGGCTCATAGCTCTCCATATTCTATACATCCTGGTGGTACCAAGATGTATAAGGACCTTCGACTGAATTACTGGTGGATTGGCATGAAGAGGAGCGTGGCACGGAGCATTGCCAAGTGTTTGATATGCCAACAAGTGAAGGCTGAGCACCATCGTATGTCTGGATTGCTACAACATCTTCCTATTCCGGAGTGGAAGTGGCAACATATTACGATGGATTTCGTGACTGGTTTACCTCGGACCCCGAAACAGAACGACGTAGTTTGGGTGATCGTTGATCGGTTGACTAAGTCTGTGCATTTCATTCCCTTCTGAGTGGGCCAGTCTACAGAAGCTTTGGCAAGGAAATATCTAGAGGTAAAATTTCATTTCTACTTCTCTTTAATTTTTCCTCTTTGAGTTAGTTGTGACGCGGACCGTGTACGTGCAGGAGATTGTACGCTTACATGGAGTCCCCGTGAGCATCGTGTCTGACAAAGACTCGAGGTTCACATCTCAGTTCTGGAGAAGTCTGCAGGAGAATTTGGGTACGAGTCTAAGTTTCAGCACGGCGTACCACCCGCAGACCGATGGCCAGTCCGAGAGGACTATTCTGATACTAGAGGATATGTTGCGAGCTTGTACACTCAATTTGAAGGGATCTTGGGAGGACCATCTCCATTTGGTAGAGTTTTCTTATAACAACAGCTACCAGGCGAGCATTGGCATGGCACCGTTTGCTGCCTTATATGGGAGGAAATGTCGATCGCCACTGAGCTGGGATGACATTGGAGATCGGGAGCTGTTGGGTCCGGAGATAATAGTAGTAGCTGTAGATGTCGTGAGAGACATCAGGGAGAAGCTCAGAATTGCACAGGATCGCTTCAAGCATTGGGCGGATGCCAAGAGGAGACCTTTGGAGTTTCATCCTGGAGACCACGTCTTCTTGAAGATTTCTCCGAACCGCGGAGTTCTCTGATTCGGGAAGAAGGGGAAGCTGAGTCCGAGGTACATTGGACCTTTTGATGTGCTGGAGCGTGTGGGAGCAGTGGCCTACCGCCTTGCTCTGCCACCATCTTTTGTGGGAGTTCACGACGTATTCCACGTATCACAGTTACGTCGGGACGTCAGTGATCCATCGCACACGGTGGATTTCTCAGAGATCACGGTTCGTCCGGACCTGACCTATGACCAGCAGCCTGAGCAGATTTTAGACCGTCGACAGAAGCAGTTGAGGAACAAGGTAGTCGACCTGGTGAGAGTGATGTGGCGTCACGGATCACCTGGAGAGTCTACTTGGGAGAGAGAGGATGAGATGAGAGAGCGTTACCCTCACCTATTCTGATAGAAATTTCGAGGGCGGAATTTTCTTAAGGTGGGTAGGATGTAACGGCTGGTTTTTGTATGATGATATTTATTTATATATATATAATTGTTTGTCTTCTCCCTTCTTCTTTTTCGTATCTCTTTCCTCCTATCTGGAGCTGAGCGTGCTTCATGACGCTCTTATCTTAGAGCCAGACTCATCTTAGAAGTCCCTAGAACCCATCCCGAAGCTTCGCACTTCATTTGGAGACTTTGTGTGCATTTTAGTCGGTTCAAGAAGAAGAACCGACCGACTAGATGCCAATCTAGTCGGTCAGAAACTCTTCATGGACCGACTAGTTTCCCTTTGATTTTTCCACTGAGTTACTGTTTACACTTAGTCGGTCTAAGTTCATCCACCGACCGACTAGTTGTGAAACTAATCGGTCAACACTTCTTCGCAGACCGACTAAGATAGAGATCATTTCATGCAGTCGAGTTACTGTTTACCATTAGTCGGTCTAAGAACGAGTACCGACCGACTAGTTGACGAACTAGTCGGTTAGGTTTCCTTCGCTGACCGACTAATTTTCAAAACTTCTTGTCGACCACCTTCATCCTTTAGTCGGTCAATGAACACTGGCCGACCGACTAGGTTGCAAACTAGTCGGTCGACGAGCCTTCACAGACCGAATAAATCTGTCAACCCTGTACCGACACTGTTCTCTGTTTGCTTTTAGTCGGTCTTAGTTAGACGACCGACCGACTAGTTCTCAAACTAGTCGGTCGATCGCCCTTCACTGACCGACTAAATGACCCCGAAACCATAGATTTTAACCTGGCCGCCGTTTGTTTTCTTATTTAAACGCGCGGCCTTTCTTCTTTTCTCCTCATTATTTTAGCCATTTTCTTCCCCAACCTATCTCTTTCTCTTTCCCTGCCTCTCCTTCCTCCTCCTTTGCGCCCTCCATCTTCTCCAAAGTCCTTCTCCCCTTTTCATTCTCCATTCTTCTTTCTTCTTTCTCTTCTTTCCCCTGTTTCTTCTTCTCCTTCCTATTTTCCCCACAAACAGCCGACCACCCTCATCTCCCCAGATCTGAATCTTGCGGCCAAGCCCCGGTCTCCATCTTGTTTCCCTTTCCGAGATCCATCTCCTCTTAGCCCTTCTCCTCACGTGGCGATCCAATCTTAGATCTAGCGACGACCACCTACGGAGGCCGACGACACCACCAACGATCAACGTTCCTTGCTGCACTACCCGCGGCCTAGGAACTTCCGGACGACGCAAAGCTTCCGCCTTTTCAGATCCGACGCCGAACCTTCGATCGTCAAATCAGGTTGGTTCCCTAAACTCGTAGAAACACACACTATAGATAATCAAAACCCTAATTAAAATCAGCAACTAAATCAATTAAATTTATTTTCTGTTGATCCTTAAAACGTTGTACAACCGTAGATAAATCGACGAATGAACTTTATGCCTGTGCACATAGGATAGATCGTCGATTAGGTTAAATGCATTAAAAATGTGATTTTTGAAGAATAGGATAGTCCCGATAACCTAGACACAACCCTAATAGGAATTATTGAATCGCGATCTGACACCGTCGCCGTGTCATGATTTTCAGACGTTCTTTCACCGACGAGACGTTTGGACGAGACGTTCCAGGAGGACGACGCACTCGCCACCGCACGCAAGTGTACCACTTGCGTTCTTGGCCATGTTTAGGCCTTAGTCTTGTTAGAATTGATATTTTGGAACAATGAGAACCGGACGTGAAATGATAGCGTCCGGGACGCCCTTGATGGCTCAGACTTGACAACGAAGTCTGAGTCCAACAACAACAATTTTGACATCATAGGATTGACATGCGTGTGTGTGAGTTGTGGACACCTTAATACAACCCCTCCTATTTTGTCGTGTCATATCCTTTCCGTCTTGCCATGTCCCGTCCCTTCTTGCACAGCCCGATGGGCAATAGGGCACTCGCCAAGCCAGAGCGAGTGATCCATTGTACTGATTCACAGCCCGATGGGTAATAGGGCACCTGTCAAGCTAGAGCAGGTAATCCCTTGTACTGATACACAGCTCAGAGAGTAATAGGGCACTTGTTAAGCTAGAGCAAGTGATCCCTTGTCCTGTCACGATTCTTGGGGTTTGGGGTAGGGTTGAGCATGCACGCGGCAAGAGGGTCTGATCCCCCTCGAACCGTAAAGGCGTGAACCCTTTTCGTGTCTTGTCTTGTCCTGTCTATCTCTCCATGTTCTGTCTTTTCTTGACACCTGTAGGCTAGTCCCGTAGTCGATAGCACTCGTTACGACTACTACTTGTTGTGTTTTACTTTCCTGCTGCGTGTACTTTCGTTTGTTCGTCTGTTATAACCTCAGCATGTTAATCAACCAGTAAAACGTTGTTAAATGATTGGTGCACTTGCAGTTTGGTCTAACCCCTACTTGTAGACCTTACCTGACGTACAGTTCCTTCTTTTGGTGCTGTACATCAGGGATCGAGCCAGAGTACATCGAGGAGACTGACTTGCCAGTTGACGTGGAGCCAGAGAGTGATGATCCTGAGTACGATCCTGAGGAGGACCAGAGCTAGAGACTTCTCGTTGCAGCTTCCAGAGATATCCATTTCTTATAGTTGGGTGCGTAGCACCTTTTTGTTTCCTTGTTTAGGTTGGGTGCTTGCACCGTTAGATTTTCCTTTCTGCAGTTGTAGCCCTTCGGGCGTTGAGACTCTGTACTTTTGATATGTTGGAATAAAATGTTTTGTCTTTTCCTTTTTGGTACTCTTATCGTTCTGTACTAACATGCAGGGACCTGTACCTTCTTCTTGGTACCACACAGACGCTTATTGGATCAGGGCTCCTTAGCTCCGGCCTAAGCGGGCCTTAGTCACGCTTCGCCTCCGTTGTTTTGGGAAGCGGGGCGTTGGAATGCCCTACAAGCTATTGCACAAGTACTAGAGGGGGGGGTGAATAGTACTTTAAAAATAACAAGGAGTATAATTCCTAATTATAGTGCAAACAACTACCAAAACAATTTGCGGAAGCTTAAATTGAATGACAACAACAAAATTAACAATGCTAACAAGAGATGTTAATGGGTTTGGATCCACCCAAGTCTCCCCGACTTGTTCCCGGTGATCCTACGTCCCAACCACCTGGATCCCCTCCGGATACTTAGGTTAGAAACCCTAACCCAAGATTTCCACTATGAATATCTTGTGGAAAACCTTCACAAGATCAAATCATACATGCAATGGCAATAGTGAATCCCACAACCCGGGATCACAACATTCTCTCACAACCGAGAGAATCAATAAGCAATATAAACAAGTTTATAATGAAATAAACAATCTTACCACAAAATCCTATACCTTGAGTTTTTCTTACCCAATAGGTGAAAGGAAGGATTTGAGGAAGATGGAGTCACCAAGACCTAGCACCAAGGAAATGACCAGCAATAGGTGCCTAGGAGTGATTTGGAGACTTGATTCAAGCTAGAGCTTGAAGGGCTCACCAAGAACAAGCTTCTCTCAAGATGGATTCTAGATCTAGAAAGTGAGAGAATGGATTTCTTGTGAGGAAGAGAGCTTTAGAAATGAGTGAGAATGGCTATCTCTTTCTATCTCAATGAATCTCTTAATGGCAGCTCTAACCTAGAGAGAAATGACCTAGGTTCGTATTTATAGGGTCCCATAAAAACAACTTAGGTCAAGTCACAACGGATAGAAATCTGAGGCAACTAGTCGGTCAAAGAACAACCACTGACCGACTAGTTCATCAACTAGTCGGTCAGTCAAACAACATGGACCGACTAAGAGAGGAACTGAGAAGAGATAGAAATTCAGACCTAGAAATCTAGTCGGTCCAAGAAGACATTCTGACCGACTAGTTTCACAACTAGTCGGTCAGTCAGTGAACGTAGACCGACTAAGAGGCATAATGAAATAGTCTGAATAAAAATTGACTTAGTCGGTCCAAGAACAAAAGTTGACCGACTAGATTGTCAACTAGTCGGTCACCAAACGTTCTTAGACAGACTAACGATAAACAGTAGCTTATGAGAAATTTAGTATGAACAGTAAGTCACAACTAGTCGGTCAAAGAAGCATCACTGACCGACTAGTTCACAAACTAGTCGGTCGGTGAGACAACGTAGACCGACTAACTGTAAACAGTAAGGTGCAAGAAATTAAGGAAGCAAACTAGTTGGTCCAAGAAGCGTTGCTGACCGACTAGATCACCATCTAGTCGGTCAGTACATCTTCTTGTACCAACTAACATGCACAAACAAGTCCGAATCGAAGCGCGACGCTTCGAGGAAGTTAGAATGAACTTGTACTAAGATCCTAGAGCTACGATATGAGCGTTATGAAGATAGAATTGTAAGATATACTCAAGGCTTAACATTCTATAGATCGAAGCTAAAAGACTATAAATAAAACCTTAATGAACGGTCTTCGAAAGCTTCGATTAATTCTTCATGACTTCCAAAACGGTCCAAGAGTTCAACGAAGCTTTAGGCAATGAATACGAGCTTTGAGAATTGTTGAGATGTCGCTTTGATTGTTCTCGTGAATTTGGCGACGATCTCCAATACTGCGCTCACAAATTGTTAGTTCATGAATTATTTATGTTTGCTCATCATCAAAACCAAATCCGGGGAGTCCAATATTCAACATTCTCCCCCTTTTTGGTGATGACAAACCATCATAAATAATAATAAAAAATAATGATTCAAAATGAAAAATACTTACTCCCCCTGCATTGATGACGCGTTAATTCAAAAATGAATATATATGAATTGCATCAATCAGACGAGTAAGATATATAAAGAGAATCGATTTTTGAAATATCGGATTTTGAAAATCCTTATATATATCTTAACTCCCCCTGAATCTAACATATCAAACTAGATTCATGGAAATTGAGTTAAATTTTCATTTGCCCTATTTATTATCATTATCTATCCCCCTTTGGCATTATCCCAAAAATGGGGGGCATACAACGACAACAACTAGAGAAATTAAAATCCAACATCGGGAGTCGTAGATGTTGACGATGGACCCAATTGACACCAAGGGAAAAACGATAAAATAAAATCAAGGTGTGCCAAATTGTCCATCATCTAAAAGCGAAAATTAAAATCATCAAAAACACCAAATATTACTTCATTTATTGAGTAAAGGAACATACTCTCCAATATTCAATATTCTTGGTTAAATTTGTGCATGGAAAACAATTCTATACAATCATAGAAATATAATCTATTTATCCAAGTTTTCAAGCGTCGAGCGACGAATTCACATATCATATGCGTTGAACGAATAGTAAAAGTGCACGACGAATAAAATAAGGAGAACATCGATGTATATATATATAAAAACATCATGAGTACATCCAAAAAGATATCACATCGAGTACATCAAAATACAAACGACCATGGATATCAACCAAAAATGTAAATACATCATACATCAACTAACCATCAGCATCATCCAAAGTACATCAAAATACAACACCGACATCCATATTAATCAAAATACATCAAAATACCCCTCAAACTCCATCCTAACCCAAAATACTCTCAATAAGATGCATCATCCAATGAGCAGTGGAGAGTCCTCGATACTGACAATCACGAGGGAGTGGCTGGATCAGCAGTCTCCATGGGTCCAGTCGATGGAGTGGACTCAGGCTCTGCTGGGAGGAGAGGCGTCTGAACAGAAGGGATCGTCGGGGCAGGAGTCGAGACGTCGACGACAGGCTCTACGACAGAAGTGTCAACAGGAATATCAGCAGCATCAGAAGTCTGATCCACTGGGACAGAAGTCTCAGGAGCACCGGAAGAGGTGCCAGCATCAGGAGCAGAGGTGGTAGCAGCAGCAGCAGCAGTGGCCTCATCGCCACGAGCCAAGGAAGTGACAAGATCGTCAATATCCTCATCGTCCATCTCCTCGTCCTCAGACACGGAAGGTGGAAGCTCAGTGCCCATCATACGAGCCATATGGCAAACTACCTCCTCGGTACGAGCCAAACGCGACTCGTGCCGACGAAGTAGGCGTACGACATCATCTAATGAGGCAGAAGGAGGAGGGACAGAAGCAGCTGAAGGAGGAACTGAAGCAGCTGAAGGAGGGGCCTGAGATGCAGAAGGTGTCGACCGCTGCACGTGACGGAGTTCCGCAAGAGATTTCTTAACGGCCGTCGCGTTCAGAGGTGGACCAAGGGGACGCTCATCGTCAAGAGGGAGGGGAACACCGAAACGACGGAAAACCAAGGTCAACAGACATGGATATGGGATATGTGCAGATTTAGTGGTCTTGCGTATACACTCGAAAGAGTCCATCTTATCGAGTATAATGCGAGCCCAATTAATCTCGCTACCCATGAACAGAACGTATATCAGTTTCAAAAACGGCTGAGATGGAAGAGATGAAGATCCATACTTGGGAAGAAGGCAGGACTTCAAGATAAGGTTAAGCACCCAAGCATATGATTTGAAAGATTTGGAAGGGAGTCCTATAAAAGCTGGGGGGATAACCTGGAAGATTTTGCCTAGGGTCCGCTGATCTAAGGAGGAGATATCATCGACAGAGATGTCAGAAGGGAGGAGGCCACACGACGAGCAACCTATCAACTCCCCCAAGATTTCTGCCGTGAGGACTATAGGAGTCCCCAAAACAGAAGTCTCGATGGAGTGAGACTCGTCGTACTAGCCCCGAACACGATTGGCATATAATAATTTGACCAGGCGAGGATATGGACGGGGGTTCGCCTTGGGGTCATATCTAAGATAGTCCAATAGGCCACTATAGGAGAGAAGATCCGCAAGGCCAAGAAAATCAGAAAACTGAACGTAATGCTCTAACAGCAGTGGGCAGTGCTCTATACGGTTGTACGCTGTGAGACACTGAGGGTCGTCGCGGCACAACGATATATCTACACCGCCGACTGGCATAGGAGCTTTACCCTTAGCCTTACGGGTCTTCGGAGGAGGTGGAGTAGGAGCTTTCTCGGGATATTCAGGAGTGTATTCTTCATCGGAATTATCCTCTGAATCACTAGCTGAACGCTCACCGGGAGGAGTGGGAGCACGGAACGATTTGGGTTTAGGTTTGGGCTTGGACGTTTGGCCGGCAGGTTTAGGCTTGGACGTCCTCTTCCTCTTCAACGGAGTTGAAGACGAAGAGGGGGGTCGAGTGGTCTTGGCCCTACGCTTGGGAGGGGTCGAAGCGGTAGCACCCTCTACGGTCATAGGGGATGCCCCAGAAGATGTAATCGGGATTCTCATTCGTGCCATGATCGCGGCACAACGAGTACAACCAAATGTCGGGATAAGATCAAACACACCCTAAGCGTAAGCACTAGATCCTAACACACAAGCCCTAAGAGAGAAAATCCGAAACCCTAGCTCAAACCCTAGAAGATGAAAACACGATCAAGATCGAACCCTAGGGTAGGAAATCGACCAAGGAGGAGGAGGAAGATACCTAGGGGAGAGGGTCGACGGCGACGGACGGCAGAGATGGCCGGAAAGTTGGCCGGAGTCGACGGGAATACGAAGAGACATGATCGAGTTTAGGGGATTTTCGGGCTGGAGAGACTTAGAATACCGACTAAAATGAAAAGAAGTCGGATAAAATTGGATTAAGTCGGTCGGGAATGCGAAAAGACGCGTTTGCCCTAAAGCACTTAGTCGGTCACAGTTCAAGCACTGACCAACTAGATTACGATCTAGTCGATCGGTCAATGAGCTTGAACCGACTAAGTCGAAACAGAGGCAAACAGAAATTTCTAGGGCTAGAGTTAGTCGGTCACAGTATACTCACTGACCGACTAGTTTTCAATCTAGTCGGTCGGTTAGAGTACTATGACCGACTAAAAGAAGTCAATGACAGGAGAAAGTTAAAAGCTTGAACTAGTCGGTCTGAGTTCACTAGCTGACCGACTAGATGAGCATCTAGTCGGTTGGCTGATGAACTGAAACCGACTAGTAGAGTCCAAATGTTGAAAAATGAGTTCTCTTCACAAATCACTTGGATGAAACATCTTAACCCTCTCATTAGTCATCTAAACTACCCCATAAAACATCGAAATCTTAAATACGACTTTCAAATAAGAATTCGAGCAAAAATTCAAACATATCACATAAAATCCCCAAAAATTCAATAAATCTAGCATGAACGAAATATCGCGAAATATAAAAGCATGCAAGATAATTGAATGAAACATGAATCCTATATCTCGGATTCACCCATAATCCCCAATTCTCAACGCAACCGCACAAAGGAGTCCTCCTTTAGGGGTTTCGTGAAAATATCGGCGATTTGCTTTTGGGTTTCAACGTACACTAAAATGATGTCTTTTTTAGCAACATGATCATCTAAAAAGTGGTGTCGGACATCTATGTGTTTAGATCGGGAATGGTGCACCGAATTCTTTGAAAGACAGATAGCACTTTGGTTATCCACCATGATAGGGCTAGTATCACAGTGAATACCAAAATCCTTCAGTGTGTGTCTCATCCAAAGAACCTAGGCACAAGCGGCACCGGCGGCAATATATTCCGCCTCGGTGGTTGAAAGTGATACGGAATTTTGCTTCTTGGAAAACCAAGAGACAAGAGAATTTCCTAGAAAATGGCAAGTGCCACTAGTACTTTTCCTGTCGGATTTGCATCCCGCATAATCGGCATCACTATATGAGACTAACTCATACGTGCTAGATTTTGGATAAAGTAATCCAAAATCAAGTGTATAACTTAGATAACGGAAAATATGTTTTACCGCTACTAAGTGAGAATCCTTAGGTTGAGACTGATAACGAGCACATATGCATACGACAAACATAATATCGGGCCTACTTGCGGTAAGATAAAGTAAACTACCTATCATACCTCGATATAGACGAATGTCTACATCCTTACCGCTCGTATCCTTGTCAAGATGCGTAGTCGTGCTCATTGGAGTCGTTTTCCCGGAAGCACTCTCCATTCCAAATCGCTTAAGCAACTCCACCGTGTACTTCGTTTGGTGGATGAAGATTGCATCGTTCATTTGACGAATTTGGAGACCTAAGAAATATTTGAGTTCGCCCATGTGGCTCATCTCAAATTGTTCCTTCATAACATTAGAAAACTCTTCACAAAGAGTGAAGTTAGTAGCACCGAAAATGATATCATCAACATAAATTTGAACTAATAAAATATCACTATTCGCATGCTTTACAAAAAGTGTAGAATCGGCTTCGCCCATTTTAAAATTCAAATCCAAAAGAAAATTCTTTAGGCGATCATACCAAGCTCGAGGAGCTTGTCTCAAACCATAAAGAGCTTTCTTTAGTTTAAAAACATGATTTGGAAATTTTTCATTTATGAAGCCCGGAGGTTGAGAAACGTAAACTTCCTCAACAGCATCTCCGTTTAAAAATGCACTTTTAACATCCATTTGAAATAATTTAAAATTTTTATGGCATGCATAAGACAATAATAGTTTAATTGATTCTAATCTAGCTACCGGAGCGAAGGATTCTTCGAAATCGATACCTTCCTCTTGGTGACAGCCTTGAGCAACTAACCGAGCTTTGTTCCGGACGACGACTTGGTTTTCGTCGGTTTTGTTCTTGAAGATCCACTTTGTCCCTATGACGGTGTGGTTCTTCGATGGCAAAGGAACAAGCTCCCATACCTCATTCCTCTCGAATTGAATGAGTTCCTCCTCCATGGCAAGGATCCAAGCACTATCTTCGCATGCTTCAACTATATTCTTTGGCTCTATCGATGAGGTAAAGGCACAATTGGTGAAGTGGTGGACTTGCGATTTCGTCTTGACACTATCATGAATATTGCCAATGACTTGCTCATGGGGATGGTCGCGAACGGTATGAAGCCGCTTGGGAATATCTTGATCACTAGGCACATTCTCAACAACTTCATTAGTCGGGTTAGTATCAATAGAATCAATTGAATCAATAGACTTAGAATTTTCAAACGAATCACATAAAACATCCATAGAATCATCATCATTTGAAATTCTAGAACTAGTAAAATTCTCATTAAAAGAGACATGTAATGATTCCTCGATCGTAGAGGATCTTTTGTTGTATATCCGGTAGGATTTGCTACGTGAGGAATACCCAACAAATATCCCCTCATCCGATCTCGGATCAAACTTGTCCAAATTATCATATGTGTTTTTAATAAAACATTTTGCGCCGAAAACACGAAAATGTTTAACTTGAGGCAATCTACCAAACAACAATTCATAGCAAGTTTGTTTAGTGCCGGGCCTCAAAAGTAGTCTATTAAACACATAACAAGCGGTGTGTATCATTTCCTCCCAAAATTGATAACCAAGTTGACTATCTTCGAGCATAGTGCGAGCACACTCCACAAGCGTTCTATTCTTCCTCTCAACAACACCATTTTGAGGAGGTGCGCGAGGGAAAGAAAACGTGTGAGTAATTCCAAGATCATCACAAAAATTTGAGAAAGACTCATTCTCAAATTCATCCCAATGATCACTACGAATAGTGACAATGGTGGTTCCGATGAGATTTTGTACTTTCTTCACAAATATTGTGAAGTTTTCAAAAGCTTCATTTTTGTTACATAAGAAAAATACCCATGTAAATCTTGAATAATCATCAACGATGACTAGTCCATATCTTGCATTTCCTAAGGAAGCAACTCTAGTTGGCCCAAATAAATCTAGATGTAATAGCTCTAGTGGCCGTTTAGTAGAAATGCTTT
Source organism: Scilla litardierei (assembly GCA_030789695.1). NCBI lineage: Eukaryota > Viridiplantae > Streptophyta > Magnoliopsida > Asparagales > Asparagaceae > Scilla > Scilla litardierei. Next base: position 140,877,653 of record CM061141.1, read on the forward strand.
TCTTAGGTTTAAATGATGATTTAGGAAGCTTGCCACGTTGACAAGAATCGCAAAAACTTTTCTTTTCAAAAACGAGCTTCGGAAAACCTTTAATGGAATTTAATTTTGAAAGCTTATAAAGTTTTTCAAAGTTCACATGTCCAAATCGTCGATGCCATAAGTGTTGTTCACTTGTGTTGGCAACGAGACATTGTTCATATGACTTAGGAAGATCCAAAATATAAATATCTTTATGGCGTGTGCCGGAAAATAATAACTTATTATTATCATTTGAAATATGACATAATCCTTTCGCAAATCTAACTTTGTAACCTTTGTCACAAAGTTGGCTTATTGAAATAAGATTATGATTCAAACCATTAACTAGATACACATCACTAATTAAGGGTTTAGATGGGTTACCCACTTTACCAACACCGACGATTGTTCCGCTCTCGTTGCCTCCAAATACGACGCGATTTCCATTTGCAATGGGAACCACTCCGGAGAGCAATTGAGCGTCACCCGTCATGTGTTTTGAACACCCGCTATCGAGTATCCAATTCCCTTTGGAGCTAAATTTAAATTTGTTGCTCCTTTTCTTTTTCTTTTCCTTGAGTACCTAAAGATAGAAACTTTCATATCATGGTACCCAAGGTCATTGGGTCCTCAAAGGTTAGACCTTTGGAAGCCAAGTCCAATTGGACTTAGACTTCCCCACATAATTTCTACTATGCACAACATCTGAAAAATAAGCATTCATATACACTTGTTTTTCATCCATGCTTGTGTCCTTTGGGCTCCAAATAGTGAAAATCTTGGGAGCCCTCATCCTATTGGGTGCATGCATGCGACGTTGATTTCTACGTGATGCATGTTGTGGATAGGCATACGGAACATGATGGAATGGTGCACGACGAGAATTATTCATATGATGAGGTGGGTGAACATATGCATGTGTAGGAACACGTGCGTGAGGGTGTCTCACATGGTGTGCACGTGCCTGAGAATGTGTTGCATAAAAATCATCATATGTGTGAGACGGTGGAGTAGGACGTGTGTTCCTACGTGGCATGGTATTGGTGTACATATAAGCATGTCCCTTCTTTGGAGGTCCACCCAAAGTGGGTTTCTTTCCAAAAGAGGGTGTGGACGAGGTGGAAGCACCATTGGTAGATGAACTACCAATAGAGTGTTTGCTACCACTCGTAGAGTCACCGAAAGTTGGCCTAACAAAAGTAGTGACCGACTTGGATGACTTTCCCAAAGTATACCCCAAACCAACATGGTGTTTGGCCGGGAGTAAGACACTTAGGATATTATCCAAATGGCCCTTACCCTTATTGAATTCATTGATTCGGCCTAATGTGTTCTCATATTTCTCGGTGAGAGAACGAAAAGAAGTATCTAAAGTGGATACTTACGATGTGAGCACATAAACACGAGATTTAAGATTCTCGTTCTCAATACTCAAAGTCGAGTTTTGAGAAGTTAAATCCGCTATCCTATGTTCTTCCGGATCATCAATGCTAACATGTTCAAGTTTAGATTTGAGATTGACAATCTCATTTCTTAACTCTTCAACAACGGTGTCGTTGTTGGTGATGATAGTCTTAGGCGAGGTTTGAATGCTAGCTAGGTCATCTTTTACTTTAGTATATCTATTTACTAATTTAGTGTATTTAGACCATAAATGAGAGTTAGCATCCCTAAGATCATCCATAGTTACCTCATCACCTTCGTCGTCGCTATTGTAACGACCACTTTTCGTTGTACGTTGTTCGTGCACGTGCTTTTGTCCGTGCACGTGTTTGTTTTAGACTTTGTTTGTTTGTGAACACTTTCGTGTGATATGCCGTTGTGAACGTCTCTGAGAGTATTAAATAGTGGCACTATCTTGGAACGACACTTCTCAAGTCGTTTTTCCACAATTTAAACTTACTCGATGAGACGTGACGATTTTCACTTTTGACGGGAGACGTTTCTATTTTTAGTTTCGTCGTCCGACGTCGAATTTGAGATCCGTCTTCTTAGTTAGCTCACATTCGTCATCACGATCACCACGATATTTATTTTATAATTTTTGGAGTTCATTTGACCACTTTTATATTTTTAACAAGGTTTATAATATTTTTAATAATTTATTGTTAAATTATTTTCGGCCAAATAAAATTTATTTGAGTTTAAAACGTTTTAAAGAATTTTTGAGCCAATTTCCAGCTCATTTGGACCAAGTCAAATACTTGGGTGAGTTGGAGAAGTTGAATTTCAAATTTTAAATTATTTTAAACTTCTAATCCTATTAGATTTAGCCCTAGACCAAGTCAACCCATCTACACTATATAAACAACCCCTAGGAAGACCCATTTTCGCAAGAAATTAACCCTAGCCTCTCCCAAAACCCAAAATTGACGTTGCGACGATTCGTCGCAACGTTGCGACGAACTTCCCCCGCTCAGACCGAGAGAACGGGCCCAAAACTACCGCACCGACCGAAGCCCCTGCCCGCTCATCCGCATCGCTCGCTTGCACGGCCATCGCCCCGCTTCAGCTGTGACCGATCGAGGAATCCTCTCGGTCAGACCGATGGCCGCCCCCGCTCACGCCCGTTCCCCCGCTCCGCTGCAGCCCAAGCGCCGACCGACCCGCCCGCTATGTCTGACCGATGCTCTCGCCCGCATCGCTGCATCTCCGCAACGTTGCAACCGTTGCAACGTTGCAGCGCTGCGCTCCCCGCATCCAACCCACCCGACCGATGGCCTCCCCCGCACCGACCAAGCGCTCCCCCGCACTGCTGCACACCCCAAGCGTCGCACAAGCCCGTTCCCCCGCAGCGACCGATGGAGCTCCCCGCACCGAGGCTGTACGACCGATGGCCAAACGTCGCAACCCCGCATCCGTCACACCACTTGCCTCCGTGGGCCCCCCAAGTTCTCCAGAGGTATTGTGGGTCCCCCAAAGGCCCCTAGGACTGCTGTGGGCCCCACCTAGGTGTGTTCTCTTCGACGACTTGCCGCGTACGACGTCGTCGCACGTCGTAGCCCGTCGTCGCACGTGCAAGCTTTGGAATCTGGAATCGTCGCCCGGGTTGATGCTCTGAACTTTCCAGTGAGGAAACTATATTGGAATCTGGACTTGGAGCGCAATCTCTTATTCCAACCCCCGGCGTCGCTACCCGACGCCGGTGTAGCTTTCGCGTCGTGTTGAGGTAACGTTTTGCACCCCTAGGACCCCAAACCCAATGCATGCTAATCAAGACTAAAATCAGTATTTTTAACGTATTTTAAATGTTTTAAATTCACTAATCAAGATTAATAATATGGACTTTAGGCCGGTGGACTTGTGCACGTAGAATAATTGTGATTTTTGGACTCGTTGGACGGTGTGCTCAGACGTCGTACTTGCAGGCAAGTGAAACTTGCCAACTCTTGTGTATGGCCATGTTTTTAGGCCACTTCCTTGTTCCTAGCATAAAAGAGACTAGTCAGTGAAATGATAGCTGGCTAGACGCCTACTTGATCTAGTTTGACAACGAAACTAGATCCGTCACCTAATTGATCTAGCTTGACAACGAAGCTAGATCCAACCCTTTAAACTTGTTGTTCATGCATACTAAACTGTCACGTTTACTTTCCTTAAACTGTACGTACTTTTAACTGCCATGCATTGCATCTTACTTGTCATCCAAATTGATTGTTGCATCGTAGCACACGCTACAAAATATTTGTACAAATCCGTGTTTCCATGTTCCTGGCTAGGTGCACCCCTAGGCCATACTTGTTTAAAACACTTCCTGGCTCGTGATCCAGAAGCGAGCATTCCAAGTTCGGGGGTAAGGCCCTGGCTCGACACACGTGGAGGGGTAGGGATAAACGGTTACTTGAGCTTAGGAGTGGCCTGATCAGCCCTCTAGCCAAAAGACGGAATCACTGTGCACGAGGTGCTTACTTTTCTTGTCTTGTACTTGTCTTGTGAATGATTCATGCAATACTTGTCATCCATGCCATGTTTAAATGCCATGCTCGTACTTTACTTTACTTTACTTTACTTGTTGCACTCGTACTTTAAACTGCCATGTCATTGCATTCATGCTAGAACTGCTAGGTTGCTTTACCTACTTTCAGTTTCCTTGCACAAGTCTCTTGTAGACTTGCTGACATGTGCCCCTTGCTCTTTTGGGTGTCACATGTTAGACCCTGAGCCAGAGACCGTTGCTGAGTACGTGATGCCTTGCTGACGCTGAGTCTGAGTCCATGATTGCACAGGAGGATTTTGGTGGACACCGGTGACCATTCTTTGAGTCTTTGTTGAGCTTTATTTTGTTTTAGGCCTTTTGTTAGTTATTGGTGCGTAGCACCGTCGTTTGTACTTTGTACTTTTGTTGGCCATGTTTGGGCCTTTAGTCTCTTTTTCTTTTAGCCTGGTGGCTTTTCTGCGTTGTTGAAATTTATGTTTATGGATATTCTGAGATTATTCTTTTGTCTCATTTCATTATTATTATCTTTGTTTCGTTCGCGTTGCAAGGACCTGCAGTTTTAAATTGGCTGACGCTTATCGGACTTGCAGCTCTGTAGCTTCAAGTCTGAGCGGACCTTCTCACGCTTCGCCTCCATATTTTTGGGAAGCGGGGCGTGACAGGTTTTGTTGGTGGCCAATGCAGGTCCGGTCTTGCAATTGCGAATTAACAAAACAACGATAATAACGGAATGTCCATTAAATAAATTGCAACATCCGAGTAATAAGCCCTGAGTTTAGTCATTTTCTTATGACACTAGGTGATAAGAAGACTTAGTTAGACGCATGTGCTTGTTAAATAGAGGTCTCTGTTTGTTAGTTAGACCCCCTGCCAGCAATTGACTTAATCGTCGTAGGAGTTACCTTAGTGGTTCATGTCTACCCCTGACCATATTAGACTTCTAGAATTTCCTTTTGTCGTTCACTTGGGTTCATCGATTTTGGACCAAGCTGAAAGCATTTCATTACCGTCCAGCCCCTTAGAAGGTCTTAGTGCCTAGCTCCAAATCTTTAGTTGGTCGACCGTAGGAGTTTTCCCCGTAGATCCTTCAGATTCATATCCTAGGCGTATGTATGTTTGGATCATCGGACCAATTTCCTTGCCTCGATTCACGAGATCGCCTCATGACGATCGTCGTCAATTTTCAAACATCGCCATTGCAAAACTTGAACCTTCTGAAAGTATTTTTCAATCTTCTCTTCCACTAAGTTTAATTTTGTCCAAAATTTTAATATACCTATATTTCATCCTCCTTCATTGATTTAAATTTTTAAAACGTTTGTCGGAATTTTTTTAAATACTAGCTTATAGTATTTTCCCAGCCTATGTTTTCGTACTTATGTAATTGCGTTGCCTCTTCGTATACTAATTTTATTCTGAACCGTACTTTTATTTTTCCAAATACGATTTATAATTTTCCTTCTCATTTATGTTATACGAATGATACGTTGTGTTTACTTTAATATACTTTCAAGACACATGGAATTTCAGTTTTCAGCAAGTTGGACTTTGCTCGTCGTTTTCGCTACTTCAGATTTTTGCAAAATTACTATTTTCATAACCACTTCCTGATTTAGACCCTCCGTGATTTGATCTTAAAGACTTGCTATTCGATCATTCTTATACTAAGTCATTATTATTATTTTTCCGTTCACCATACATACTTTTAGAATAATTTCTAAACTAAATTGAATTTCAATTATTTTTATATCCGTACCAGGCTCGTTGTTCTTGTATGCTAAGAGCTTTGTGTAAACCAGTTTTAATTTTTGTACACACTGGTCCTCTAAAAAGCAGTTTCAATATTGATTATTTTAAAATTTTCCATAGCCTAAAAGTTTTGAAAGCATTTAACATGAGTTTAAATTCTCCCGTTACTTGACTTCATTCTTTGACTTTCAAAACTTTTGACAACATTGTATTAAACTACTAACGTATAAGATTTCTAAAACCCCGTCCTTAATATTCGTGTAAATGATTTTACTTCCTTTTACATTGATTTTATATAAACCAATAAAACATTTTCTCTTATTATGAATATTCGACTCAAACTTATTTCAACTCGCTTTATCGATCTTCAAATATTTTATACAGATGAGGAATTTCAATTTTTTTTGAAGTACAACATTTTTCAATTTTGTGTATTTTAGCTCATGCTATTTACCATATTTTCTTTTCCCCTCCTATATAAGCATCACTACATCTCCCTTTTTCCCTCAACCTAAACATCACCATTGAGTCAATGTTTCGTCCAACCAAGCTGTCCCCCTGTATTCGTCTTATCTGAACTCGTGCTTAACGATCCTTCCCTCGTCACGCTCTCGACCTCTCTTTATTGCTTAGGCCTTAGGGTCCTTCAATGACTGTGTCAACCCTTAATTGTTAGTAGGCCCTTGGACCTTGTGAGGTAGTCGTGGTGCACGTACCTAAGTTGTGTACGTGGGCTTGAATGAGAATTCCCATAGTATATTGATGTTTGCCTATTGAGTGATATATATATATACTCGGAGTTATTCGTGATAGTCTGAAGTTGTTGTGTGTTAGCAGTTATAGATTTTGTGTGGATAGCTATACTATACTAGGGATGCCGGTGTGCGTTAGAGTTAGCGTTGAAATATCTAAGTTGTGTATGTAGTAAGAGATACTTATAATGGTTGAAATAAATGATTGGTAAAGCTATGTGTATGTTAGTAGTGATAATAATAAGAGTACATATGGTTAAGAGGGTAGGCCTATTATGTGATCTATATGTTAGCACGTATGAGTGTGTGCTCGTATGTGGGTATGTATTGTGTTTAGACGTAAGTAGTTATGTTTTGATGCCTGAGTATATAGGTGATATACATATGGAAGTAGGAGTATAATTTTGATTGGTATTGCTTGCTTTTCGGGATGTTGCATGTGTGCATACCGTGAGGTATACACGACTATTGCACATCTTACTTATGTATGTGTGGATGTGTTAGTATACTAATTATAGGTAGTAGGCTATGGTGTGAATATATACTTTATTTATGTGTGACTATACGGTGAATGTTTGAACTAGGGAGGGTATTATAAAGATGTGGGTACTGGTGTCTGTATTATTATTGTGGTATATAAATTGATTTAACTGTGTGAGTATTACCTGACTAAAAATTAAGTGTGATTGACTTATGGTATGTATATGGTTGTAATGGTAGACGTATAAATATTGGAGTGGTATTGGTATAGGTATGAATGCCGTGTTACGTATATAGAATATTCTGATATGTGTATTGAGTCTCACTCAAGCTTGAGTGAGTATACTCTAAGTATATTGAATGTATGTTTGTAGTTTGAATATAGAATTGTTTGATGTATGAATAGTGATAGGAGTGTTTGTGCCTGGTTGTGCTACGCACATGATTGTGGGTCGCTACGCCAGTATATAGTTATAGGTGCTGGTCTTGTGGTATAGCTAATTACTAAGGACTTGCTCGTGTGAACTTATGTGTACTAGCTAAAACTAGGTGTGTTTGTGTGCTAGTGATATAATGGTATGATTGGTGTATGTAAATGAAATGTTAGCGTGTATGGGTGTGCACCATGCACGGGTAGGTATGTGCTTAGGCTTGATGACTATGATATATGTGGCGTGTCGTAAATACAGTTATAGGACCGTACGTAATGTGAATGTATGGTGAAATATTGGAATGCATTTGAATGACTATATATATTATGAAATTATAGAAGTGGTGAGTGTATATTATATATGGTGAATTTGATTTAATAGTGGTATGGTGTGACTATATGTGTTGAGATGTTTTGTATTGGATGAATATTAGAGGGTAGTATACCCTTGATGTTTGTGCATAGGTAGCTACATATAGGTAGAGCAATGATTGTATTGGCTAAGTGTGAGACTATCCTTATATAAGTATCTGAACTGTTGTTTTGCGAGTAGTAGTTATATAAGGGATGTATGTTTATATATATGATTGAAATACATGTATGAATTTGACTGACTATAATAGGTATAAGTGTATACGTACGTGAATGTATATACGTGTTGGTAGTATTAATGTTTGACTACTTAGTGCATATATAAGCACTTGTAATGATTATACCTGGTTGAATTATTATATGACTTGATTGGGGTAGTTACTAGAGTGACTAGCGATATTAGAAAGTCCGAGGACGGACTTTATTCTAAGGTGGGGAGGATGTAACGACCACTTTTCGTTGTACGTTGTTCGTGCACGTGCTTTTGTCCGTGCACGTGTTTGTTTTAGACTTTGTTTGTTTGTGAACACTTTCGTGTGATATGCCGTTGTGAACGTCTCTGAGAGTATTAAATAGTGGCACTATCTTGGAACGACACTTCTCGAGTCGTTTTTCCACAATTTAAACTTACTCGATGAGACGTGACGATTTTCACTTTTGACGGGAGACGTTTCTATTTTTAGTTTCATCGTCCGACGTCGAATTTGAGATCCATCTTCTTAGTTAGCTAACATTCGTCATCACGATCACCACGATATTTATTTTATAATTTTTGGAGTTCATTTGACCACTTTTATATTTTTAACAAGGTTTATAATATTTTTAATAATTTATTTTTAAATTATTTTCGGCCAAATAAAATTTATTTGAGTTTAAAACATTTTAAAGAATTTTTGAGCCAATTTCCAATTCATTTGGACCAAGTCAAATCCTTGGGTGAGTTGGAGAAGTTGAATTTCAAATTTTAAATTATTTTAAACTTCTAATCCTATTAGATTTAGCCCTAGACCAAGTCAACCCATCTACACTATATAAACAACCCCTAGGAAGACCCATTTTCACAAGAAATTAACCCTAGCCTCTCCCAAAACCCAAAATTGACGTTGCGACGATTCGTCGCAACGTTGCGACGAACTTCCCCCGCTCAGACCGAGAGAACGGGCCCAAAACTACCGTACCGACCGAAGCCCCCGCCCGCTCATCCGCATCGCTCGCTTGCACGGCCATCGCCCCGCTTCAGCTGTGACCGACCGAGGAATCCTCTCGGTCAGACCGATGGCCGCCCCCGCTAACGCCCGTTCCCCCGCTCCGCTGCAGCCCAAGCGCCGACCGACCCGCCCGCTATGTCTGACCGATGCTCTCGCCCGCATCGCTGCATCTCCGCAACGTTGCAACCGTTGCAACGTTGCAGCGCTGCGCTCCCCGCATCCAACCCGCCCGACCGATGGCCTCCCCCGCACCGACCAAGCGCTCCCCCGCACTGCTGCACACCCCAAGCGTCGCACAAGCCCGTTCCCCCGCAGCGACCGATGGAGCTCCCCGCACCGAGGCTGTATGACCGATGGCCATACGTCGCAACCCCGCATCCGTCGCACCACTTGCCTCCGTGGGCCCCCCAAGTTCTCCAGAGGTATTGTGGGTCCCCCAAAGGCCCCTAGGACTGCTGTGGGCCCCACCTAGGTGTGTTCTCTTCGACGACTTGCCGCGTACGACGTCGTCGCACGTCGTAGCCCGTCGTCACACGTGCGAGCTTTGGAATCTGGAATCGTCGCCCGGGTTGATGCTCTGAACTTTCCAGCGAGGAAACTATATTGGAATCTGGACTTGGAGCGCAATCTCTTATTCCAACCCCCGGCGTCGCTACCCGACGCCGGTGTAGCTTTCGCGTCGTGTTGAGGTAACGTTTTGCACCCCTAGGACCCCAAACCCAATGCATGCTAATCAAGACTAAAATCAGTATTTTTAAAGTATTTTAAATGTTTTAAATTCACTAATCAAGATTAATAATATGGACTTTAGGCCGGTGGACTTGTGCACGTAGAATAATTGTGATTTTTGGACTCGTTGGACGGTGTGCTCAGACGTCGTACTTGCAGGCAAGTGAAACTTGCCAACTCTTGTGTAGGGCCATGTTTTTAGGCCACTTCCTTGTTCCTAGCGTAAAAGAGACTAGTCAGTGAAATGATAGCTGGCTAGACGCCTACTTGATCTAGTTTGACAACGAAACTAGATCCGTCACCTAATTGATCTAGCTTGACAACGAAGCTAGATCCAACCCTTTAAACTTGTTGTTCATGCATACTAAACTGTCACGTTTACTTTCCTTAAACTGTACGTACTTTTAACTGCCATGCATTGCATCTTACTTGTCATCCAAATTGATTGTTGCATCGTAGCACACGCTACAAAATACTTTTACAAATCCGTGTTTCCATGTTCCTGGCTAGGTGCACCCCTAGGCCATACTTGTTTAAAACACTTCCTGGCTCGTGATCCAGAAGCGAGCATTCCAAGTTCGGGGGTAAGGCCCTGGCTCGACACACGTGGAGGGGTAGGGATAAACGGTTACTTGAGCTTAGGAGTGGCCTGATCAGCCCTCTAGCCAAAAGACGGAATCCCTGTGCACGAGGTGCTTACTTTTCTTGTCTTGTACTTGTCTTGTGAATGATTCATGCAATACTTGTCATCCATGCCATGTTTAAATGCCATGCTCGTACTTTACTTTACTTTACTTTACTTGTTGCACTCGTACTTTAAACTGCCATGTCATTGCATTCATGCTAGAACTGCTAAGTTGCTTTACCTACTTTCAGTTTTCTTGCACAAGTCTCTTGTAGACTTGTTGACATGTGCCCCTTGCTCTTTTGGGTGTCACATGTTAGACCCTGAGCCAGAGACCGTTGCTGAGTACGTGATGCCTTGCTGACGCTGAGTCTGAGTCCATGATTGCACAGGAGGATTTTGGTGGACACCGGTGACCATTCTTTGAGTCTTTGTTGAGCTTTATTTTGTTTTAGGCCTTTTGTTAGTTATTGGTGCGTAGCACCGTCGTTTGTACTTTGTACTTTTGTTGGCCATGTTTGGGCCTTTAGTCTCTTTTTCTTTTAGCCTGGTGGCTTTTCTGCGTTGTTGAAATTTATGTTTATGGATATTATGAGATTATTCTTTTGTCTCATTTCATTATTATTATCTTTGTTTCGTTCGCGTTGCAAGGACCTGCAGTTTTAAATTGGTTGACGCTTATCGGACTTGCAGCTCTGTAGCTTCAAGTCTGAGCGGACCTTCTCACGCTTCGCCTCCATATTTTTGGGAAGCGGGGCGTGATAGCTATCATCGGAGGAGGAAGATCCTTGATCATGCTCCTCTCTTGCCATGAAGCACATGTGCGCTTGCTCCACTTTCTCATCGTCCGACTCTCCGCTTGAGGAATCCTCGGAGTCGGTGAATGTTGCTCCGACAAGTCCCTTTTTGTACCCCTTTTTGTACTTCTTCGACTTGTCGAACTTCGGCGCCTTCCACTTCTCCTTTTGCTTGTTTTGAGGACAATCCTCTTTGATGTGTCCTGGCTTATTGCATTTAAAGCACAAAGGTGGAGAGGCGTTAGTAGAAGTAAATTTAGATTTTTGTTTGAAGTTACCCTTTCGGAAGAAGCGATTGAACTTCTTTGCCATGAGTGCAACGGATTCCATGTCCATTTCTTCTTCCGAGTCCTCATCATCGGTAGAGGTGGATGAAGTTGCCTTGAATGCAATTGCCTTTTTCTTAGGCACGTCTTGGTTCAAATAGGACTTCATCTTTTCTTGTAACTTCACCTTGCTATCTTTGCGTACCTCGTATGACATCAAAGTACCCATCAATTGAACTACGGTATACTTATTCATGTCATTACCTTCCTCGATGGCGAAGGTACGTTTCTCCCAAGAAGAAGGAAGTCATTCGATAAGCTTTGAGCACTTCTCCTTTTGGGTGTAGGATTTGCCGAGGGCCTCTAACTCGTTTATTATGTCAACGAAGCGAGCGTAATATTCCTTCATCTTCTCGCCCTGTTGCATATGAAACATTTCGTAATCTTTGTTTACAACTACGAGTTTAGAGTCTCTTACCCTACTCGTCCCTTCATGTAGAACGAGGAGGGAGTTCCAAATTTGATATGCACTCTTACATGTGCATATCTTATTGAAGTCCTCGGGCTCCAATGCGCATTGCAAGGCGTTCATTGCCTTGGCATTGCTTACCTCCGCGGCGATCTCCGCGGTAGTCCATTTCTCAAAGTCTTCTTCTTCGGGCTCGATGTATTCCTTCATTGTGGTCCTCCATAAGGATGCATTCCGGAGGAAGGTTTCCATCCGGCATTTCCAGTACCCGTAGTTGGTACCGTTGAAGAATGGAGGCCTCGTAGAGGAATGTCCTTCCATCACCGAAGATGCTCCTTCACGGTTCCTGAAGGTGTCATAGTTGGAAGGTGGACGCACGGTCTTGTTGTCGTTGGCAGACATAGCTAAGTATCTGGCTCTGATACCAAATGTAATGCCCTACAAGCTACTGCACAAGTACTAGAGGGGGGGTGAATAGTACTTTAAAAATAACAAGGAGTATAATTCCTAATTATAGTGCAAACAACTTCCAAAACAATTTGCGGAAGCTTAAATTGAATGACAACAACAAAATTAACAATGCTAACAAGAGATGTTAATGGGTTTGGATCCACCCAAGTCTCCCCGACTTGTTCCCGGTGATCCTACGTCCCAACCACCCGGATCCCCTCCGGATACTTAGGTTAGAAACCCTAACCCAAGATTTCCACTACGAATATCTTGTGAAAAACCATCACAAGATCAAATCATACATGCAATGGCAATAGTGAATCCCACAACCCGGGATCACAACCTTCTCTCACAACCGAGAGAATCAATAAGCAATATAAACAAGTTTATAATGAAATAAACAATCTTACCACAAAATCCTATACCTTGAGTTTTTCTTACCCAATAGATGAAAGGAAGGATTTGAGGAAGATGGAGTCACCAAGACCTAGCACCAAGTAAATGACCAGCAATAGGTGCCTAGGAGTGATTTGGAGACTTGATTCAAGCTAGAGCTTGAAGGGCTCACCAAGAACAAGCTTCTCTCAAGATGGATTCTAGATCTAGAAAGTGAGAGAATGGATTTCTTGTGAGGAAGAGAGCTTTAGAAATGAGTGAGAATGGCTATCTCTTTCTATCTCAATGAATCTCTTAATGGCACCTCTAACCTAGAGAGAAATGACCTAGGTTCGTATTTATAGGGTCCCATAAAAACAACTTAGGTCAAGTCACAACGGATAGAAATCTGAGGCAACTAGTCGGTCAAAGAACAACCACTGGCCGACTAGTTCATCAACTAGTCGGTCAGTCAAACAACATGGACCGACTAAGAGAGGAACTGAGAAGAGATAGAAATTCAGACCTAGAAATCTAGTCGGTTCAAGAAGACATTCTGACCGACTAGTTTCACAACTAGTCGGTCAGTCAGTGAACGTAGACCGACTAAGAGGCATAATGAAATAGTCTGAATAAAAATTGACTTAGTTGGTCCAAGAACAAAAGTTGACCGACTAGATTGTCAACTAGTCGGTCACCAAACGTTCTTAGACCGACTAACGATAAACAGTAGCTTAGGAGAAATTTAGTATGAACAGTAAGTCACAACTAGTCGGTCAAAGAAGCATTACTGACCGACTAGTTCACAAACTAGTCGGTCGGTGAGACAACGTAGACCGACTAACTGTAAACAGTAAGGTGCAAGAAATTAAGGAAGCAAACTAGTCGGTCCAAGAAGCTTTGCTGACCGACTAGATCACCATCTAGTCGGTCGGTACATCTTCTTGTACCAACTAACATGCACAAACAAGTCCGAATCGAAGCGCGACTCTTCGAGGAAGTTAGAATGAACTTGTACTAAGATCCTAGAGCTACGATATGAGCGTTATGAAGATAGAATCGTAAGATATACTCAAGGCTTAACATTCTATAGATCGAAGCTAAAAGACTATAAATAAAACCTTAATGAACGGTCTTCGAAAGCTTCGATTAATTCTTCATGACTTCCAAAACGGTCCAAGAGCTTCAACGAAGCTTTATGCAATGAATACGAGCTTTGAGAAGTGTTGAGATGTCGCTTTGATTGTTCTCGTGAATTTAGCGACGATCTCCAATACTGCGCTCACAAATTGTTAGTTCATGAATTATTTATGTTTGCTCATCATCAAAACCAAATCCGGGGAGTCCAATATTCAACAGGCGTGACAGTCCCCGGCTTATATCTCGCTAAGAAACTGGTCGCCATAAGGCGCTGTGCAATGCGGAGGTATGGGTGGAGGATAGCGGAGGCCTTGGCCCGTGTATGGTCAAAGGCGAGAGGGGAACCCGTGATACGTGTCCAGAAAGCGTGTGTGTCGAATGACGGCGGTGGGATGTGCGTGGGACTATAGGCTCGGTCTGGGTCCAGGACAGGGGCCACTGAAAGTAGGCTCGGAGCATGTCGAGAGTGACCTCGTACTCACGATCCATCAGTCGAAAAGAGAAACCCCGGGGAGTCCTAACAATATAACTCAGGACCTCTAGTGTCAGACGGACGTAGGTGTCCGTCGACACCGACAGAAAGTCACGCCACCCCATGTTGTCATACAACTGGAGTAGCCCCTCAAGTGCCCCTAGGCGCTCAAATTCGGCGATGTGCATGAACCTAGTGGGTACGATCGAGTGATGGGAGATACGCTCAAATCTGACGCGCTGCATGTTATCTCTGAACGTAATCCCAAGCGTGTCGAACGCGGGGGCAGGCTGTGCTGGTGGTGGTGGGATAGGAGTGGTAAGAGGCGAAAGTAAGGGTGGCAGTGGGCTAGGTGGAGGGGAGTCCGCTCTAGCGGAAGAGGATCCATGCTCGCTGGTCCTCTTTCGCTTCGAGGAGGGCTCCTTCATGCGAGACCTAGTGCGGGGCGGGATATGAGCCGCGAAACATGCCTACCCAATAAAAATGCGAAGTGCTGAAAATATGGAACGAGTATACCTGAGCACGACGCAAGAGTAAGCAATGTGAGCGTACGAAGAATCATCTCCTTCGAGAAGCTCCAAGGCGTCCTGAATCTCCCCTAAGCTAGCTTGAAACACAAGTAGTAAAATTAGCGATAAATATCAATATATGTGGGGGGATTGGGGATAATAGATGTATATAGGGATTAATTTCGATTCGGGTCTTAATGGGCTTACGGATTGGAGAAAATGGAGAAGAATTCAATTTTTGGGAGAAATGGGGGGTGTACGACAAGGGGGCGGTGAGGCCGGTGAGGGGCGTCGGTGGTGGGTCGTCGGCAACCGGCGGCAGGCGACGGTCGACCGGCAAAGAGAGGGCAGCTGTGGCTCGGGCGCTACAGGGAAGACGAAGGGGCTCGGGCTCCAAGCTTGGGGGATTTTGCGTTATGGGGATATGGGCCGTGGGCTCTGGGTATATAAAAGATGGGTCACTCGGCCGAGTGACGCGTTCACTCGGCCGAGGGGCACAGTTTTAAAATTTTTTCGAAATAATCCCACAGAAGTTGTGACTCGGGCGAGTATATCTTAATACTCGGCCGAGTAGACAAAGGTCATTCGGTCGAGTAGCAAGGCTACTCAGAGCTTTAAAGTGCAAGAAAGTGTCTGATTCCCTCGGGCGAGTGACTAAGTTAGTCGGCCGAGTGGCATATAAATTACAGAGAGTAGTTTTTAGGATCTTCCCTGATCAGTACCCTACTCGACCGAGTAGGGTCTTTGCTCGACCGAATGACTATGTCACTCGGCCTAGTGGCCTGCTGTTTCCAGCTCCAACTCTCTGTTTTTGCTCTACTTTCTATTTTTCGTCTCCCGTCAGTTCCTTCCTTCTCCTGAGGCCTGAGCACATTCCTGGGGTGCTCCCCTTTGCCATGGTAATCCTCCGTTCAATTGGTTACTCGTTCTCCACTCATGTCATGTAAAATAGAGCTCGTTGTCAGGATTTTTATCGACTCTAGACTCTAAACACTAAGAAAGATCTAAAACAAAAATAAAAATGAAAAATTCAAATAAAACCGTCAGGTTGCCTCCCGACAAGCACTCGTTTAAGGTCTTGAGCTCGACCTCTTAAGTTATTCGTGCAATGCTCGATGTTCGGTGTATGTGAGATGCGCACGTCAAATTTACCGGGAAGGCCACTTGGATTTAATTGTTGTTGTTCATAGGCATTCATCGGCTTTCCCTCAACATGGGTGGTAGTGGGGGATGAGTCCCCCAAGCTTGAGCTTTTAGCATTCTTTTTCTTTGCCGGTGATGAAACTTTCTTGTCCAGCGGAGCTTTCTTCAAATTCTTGGCCGTGGAGAGCTTGCATAGCTCCCTATTTCTTGTGACATCAGCGTCGTCTTTTTCATCAACCGTAGAATGATCCGACAGGTCTCCCAACATTTCTCCATCTCTAGAATATTACCGTCATCGTGAAAGGCACCGATAGCATGCAACATAGCATCATCAATGACCTTGTCGAGGAGGTCCACGTAATCGACGTCCTCCTGCCAAGGTATGTGCTTCATTGCCTTAGAAATGTGAAGCTCCACCTCCAGGTTTCCGACATTCAAAGACAAGGTGCCCTCTCTCACGTCAACGATCACACCGGCAGTGGCCAAGAAGGGGCGTCCAAGTATTAGTGAAGTATCGCCCTCCTCCTTGATATCCATAACCACGAAGTCGCACGGCAAGCAAATTCCTCCCGGTACTTGGAGCAGTATGTTCTCCGCAATCCCCATGGGCCTAGTGACCTGACCGTCTACAAGTTGTATTCTCATATCCGTCGGCTTCAAGTCGGTCCCCGTATTCAATTTCTTAAACATAGTTAGGGGCATTAGGCTCACTCTTGCTCCCAAATCTACTAAGGCTTTTTGTAGCGGGACTCCTCCAAGCGTGCAAGGGATGCAGAAGCTTCCGGGATCTTTAAATTTTGTAGGCTCCTTCTCCTTTTGGGTGAACCATGTACCTTGCTCGGTGAGCATTATCTTCTCCTTTCGCTTCTTTCCCGAAATCAAGTCTTTTAGGAATTTGGCGTATGACGGGATCTCTACAATGGCGTCCAAGAAAGGGATATTTAAGCTCACTCCCTGCAAGTACTCAAGGAACTTGGTGAGCCGCTTCTCAATCTTTGCTCTTGCCAACCTTTGTGGGAAGGGTACTGGTGGCATATAGTTGCGCTCCTCACGTGGCTTCATAATTTCAGAACATTCACCGTCTTTAGGCTCTTTCGGGCACTCCTCCTCATTAGCCGGCTCCTTGTCATCCAAAATTTCTTCCCCCGGTTCCTTGGTTTGAATCATGGCGGGAGTGGTGTCCTTCCCGCCTCTAGTAGGTACCGCTACCACTGCATTGATGTGGCCGGTATTGCCCCGTGGGTTAGGCTCTGGTTGAGTCGGAAATTGTTGAGTATTTTTGTTGAGCAATGCTGGTTGCTCCGATAATTTTGTCACGACGGTATTGAGAGAGCCTTGTTGAGCGGTCAATCTAGCATTTACTTTCTTTTGCTCCGCCATGAATTCTTCAACCCTCGCTTCATGGTTGGACCTCGGTGGTGCTTGTGGTGGATTAGGTGCTCTACACCCTTGATTATACCCCGTGGGTCTATATGGTACCGCTTGTTGCCTCGGTTGGAAATTCTGTTGTTGAGGCCCTCTCGGTAGATATTGCGGTTGTTGTGGAGGCCGAGCTTGAGGTTGTTGCGGTGGTGGGTTTAAGGCTCCACCATTATTTGCCTATGAAAATCACGGATGATTTCACGTGGCTGGGTTTGTCCAATAACCGGTGATTCCTGCAACGTATTGGACTTGCTCTATTGCTCCCTCTCCTTGCTCTCCTCCAACATACATGACATAGGCTTGGTCTTGCCAATCGGCCATACTTCCTCCCGGTGTAGATGTGGTGGGGGTTCCTTGCGGATCACTTATCAACTTCTCCAATCTCTCCACGACCTTGTGGAGAGAATCAAACTTCGTAGAAAGCTCTGCTACGGCCTTTGCCTCATAAATGCTTGTCGTCTTTAAGGAGGATGAAGAATGTCCTCTCTAGTCGCCCCATTGTTGGTTATTAGAGGCCATCTCCTCGAGTAGGGCCGTAGCATCATCCGGTGTCTTAGATAATATGGCTCCATTAGCGGTTGCATCGATGATTTGCTTGGTGCCCAGTTGCAATCCATTGTAAAAGCTATGCACAAGCTCCCACGCCTCAATGATATAATGTGGGCATTGGTGTTGAAGATCTTTAAAGCTCTCCCATGCCTCAAATAGAGTTTCTTGCAGTCCTTGCTTGAAGGACATGAGTGCACTCCTTATCTTGACTGTCTTGGATGGTGGGTAAAATTTGTTAACAAAAGCGCTCGCCAACTCATCCCATGTGGTAAAGATCCCCTCCGCTTGCGTCCTCAACCAATACAATGCTTTGTCCCGAAGGGTAAATGGGAAGAGGCATAGTCGAATAGCGTCGGCCGGTACACCGGGCATCTGAAAATTTGCGCATTTGGACAATAACAACTGTAGATGGTATTGTGGATTCTCGTGAGAGTTTCCATAAAATGGGTCTTGTTGCATCAACACCACAAGTCCCGTTTTGAGTTCGAAATTCTTGTCCGTCGCCAACTCCGGCATCACAATGGACGAGGTAATAGAGTAGTCTTAAGCCGTAGCCTATCTCTGATAGAAACAAGCCTAGCCATGCGTGCCGCTAACTCCTCCAGTGTCTCCGGTCAGTTCATATGAATGTCCTCTATAGCAAGTCTTCTCTCGGCTCTAAGCCTCCTTGTCGTACGCTCGATCTCAGGATCAAATAATATATCTTCTTGATGTGCACGTGATCTCGTGTACATGCACAGAAAAAGAGAGTCTCGATGGAATCGTTAGCACAATAGAGGAATAAAAAGATAAAAATGATAAAAAGAAAAAGAAATAACTAAGTAAAGAAAATAAAATACCTTCGTCTTCCCCGACAACGGTGCCAAAAACTTGATCGCGCCCGAATATACACCCAGAAAACGACTGTAGTTTTACCGCAAGCGCACGGTGTAGTGGCGAGCGGGTATCGAACATAGGGAGGACAATTGACAATATCCTACTTTGATTACCTAGCTATTGGTGGAATAAGAATAGTCTTGATGATGGTGTCACAATCGTTCGAATAACAAATAGATATCAATATAATAAAAGCGTCTAGGGATAGGAAATCCCCATAAGGACCGTTTCTCATCCTTGTGAGTCATGAATATCAATGTTGCAAGGCTTGAATGGAGGTGAACTAGTTGCAACTTAATGTAGAACCAAGCTCACGCTCTCGCGCTATTGCGGGTCAATAGTAACCTAGATTAGGACCTACTCTTGTGCAAACCCTAGCCTAAGCAACTAGCGAGAAGATCGACATCATCGTCCAATCGCAACTCAAGCCCACTCTCGTGTAAACTCGAGCTACGATCTAAGTCATGATAGTTCGTATTCGTCCAATCTCTTGCAAACGAATATTAGTATAGACTTATAATAAAAATCATAGCTTTGGTCAAATCTCTTGCAAATCAAATCTAGAGAATTTCAATTATAAACCTTAGTCGAATATCTAGGCCTTCCCATCAATTGAGATCCAATCTCTTGCAAATCCCAATCGAAGGAAATTCCTAGCTACTCGCAATTAATCGATCAAAACCTAACCTTTCTTCAATCTTAGCAACAATTCTATTCATTCATCACAATTCAAAAGATTGGGTCTATAGGGTTCAACCCTATGACCTAGAACGAATAAACTACTAACTAATCATCGTGGAAATATCAGAAAAATAGCAATTGATCATAGCACAATTCATTGCAAAGAAGAGACAATTCATAAAAATAAGATTTTTAGCAAGAAAGAACAAACCAAAATTGTCGCCTATGATCTCCAGCTAAGATTTCACAAAAGAATAGCCGTCAAAAGTAATAGAAGTCTCTCCTAAAACTAGGGAAAAAAACTAGGTTTAAATACGAGCTAAAATCGTCCAAAAAATCGTGACAAAACTGCCCATGCGCAGCCCAGAATCCGCAATCCTCGCAGCAGTCGGAATGCGTCACTCGGCCGAGTAACAATGTCACTCGGCCGAGTGACAGACCCAATATTAAAGCAAAGAATCTAGGGTTTTCGGGGGTCTGTCTCTCTGACTGACTCGGGCGAGTAGGCTTCTTTACTCGGCCGAGTAAGCAATCGTGCTCGACCGAGTAAGCTTCTCAAAAATTCCAGTATCTTGGCCGCTTCTAGAAAGAAAAAACCATGTTCTACTCGGGCAAGTGAGCTTTCTCACTCGGCCAAGTAGGCTCTCTTGCTCGGCCGAGGAAACTTCCAAAATTTGATGTGCGTATCCGTTTCACTCGGCCGAATGCAGTTTCTGACTCGGCTGAGTAGAGTCTCTGTTCGGTCGAGTAGGCTATATCTGGGCTCTTTTCTCCTCCTCCCCGCCTCCTCGTCGATTCTATCGAATTTCTTCCTCTTCCGTTCATCCTCTAGCGCTGCTAACTCCTCAAATAAGCCATCGGCGATGCTCCAGTATGCGCGAAAGTCCTTGATCTCATTTTTGCTCCAGATCGCTCCATATCTCCTGAAATACGACAAAAACAAGAAATAGTGAAAAGCAACGCGATATCGTCGAATAATAGTGGAAAACGCAATATGGGCGATCAAGATGACATGAAAACATGCAGAAAAAAGGTGTAAAATAAGGAGCGATCAAGACACACATGAGTTCGTTAAAAAGTGTGATAGATGTCAACAGACGGGAAACATACCCAAGCAGAATGAGATGCCAATGAAACTTATCTTGGAAAATGAGTTATTTGATTGTTGGGGAGTAAATTTCATGTGACCTTTTCCATCTAGCAATGGGAACAAATATATCTTATTGGTCGTTGACTATGTTTCGAAATGGGTGGAAGCTATTGCCTCTCCAACCAACGACGCAAGAGTGGTCTCCAAATTCTTCAAGCAAAACATATTTCCTCGCTTTGGGGTACCGAGAACACTGATAAACGATGGAGGTTGCCATTTCATAGAAAGCAAGTTCGAAGCTATGCTGAAGAAGTACGGAGTACATCTTAGAGTTGGTTTGGCCTATCATCCTCAAACAAGTGGGCAATTGGAAGTGTCGAATAGGGAAATGTGGATATGTCAAGAAAGGATTGGTCCATGAAGTTGAATGACGCACTATGGGCATACCTACAGCTTTTCGAACTCCCATCGGCACTACTTCATACCGGCTAGTATACGGAAAGGCTTGCCACTTGCCTGTGGAGTTGGAGCACCGCGCATATTGGGCTATCAAAACCCTAAATTATGATTATAAGAGCGCAGTAGTGCGAAGTCTTCTGGACATAAATGAGCTCGATGAGATTAGGAGCGACACCTATGAAAGCTCTAGAATCTATAAAGAAAGAACCAAACTCTACCACGATGCCTAAATTACCGTGAGACAATTCAAGGTTGGAGATAAGGTCTCGCTATACGACTCGAGGCTTCGACTTTTTCCTGGGAAGCTGAGATCACGGTGGTCGGGACCATTCACCCTCTGCCACATCCATCCGGGAGGAGCTTTTGAGATAGAAAGAAACGACGGGAGACCATTCAAGGTTAACGGTCAAAGACTCAAGAACTACTACGCGGGCGATCATATCGATGAAGTGAAAAGTATCTATCTAGGAAAGGCTCTGACTCAAAGTTTTTCACACCTTCTTGACAAGGTAATAGATGAAGCCATGCCATATACCGGTAGACCCTTGCACACAGAGAGCCTTGACGAAGCCCTAAATACCTAGGACGGCATCCCAAATGGAGAACCACCGGACCCTCCCACTGAAAAATTGATAATGCTCACCGATGAAGAGAAGAACGACGCTGATGTTGCGAGGATTAGAGAGCTCTGCAAGCACTCTACGGTGAAGCAAAGGGAGACGGCACCACCGGCAAAAACACCTCAATCGTCGGGAAAGAGGAAAGATACTAAGAATGCAAGCTTAGGGGAGTCATCCCTCAACACCATTAAAGAGGAGACATACACTAGGGAGACTAAGGAAGAACTAGCACCACACCTGAACTCTCAAGACCTCCCTGCAAAATTTGACATGTGCATCTCCTATGCATTGAATATCACTTGCTAAATGACATATCTTAAGGGGTCGAGCTCAAGACCTTAAACGAGTACTTGTCAAGAGGCAACCCGACATTTCTATATTAGTTTTAGTTGAATTTTACTTTCATTTTTTAGATCTTTATTAGTCTATAGAGTCAAGAGTCTAAGAAAAATCTGACAATGGGCTACGGTTTTCATTTCAGGAAAAAGATGATAGGAGACCATATGAACGGAGGATGGCCATGGCGATGGGGAACACTCCAAGGGCATACTCAAACGCCAAAGGAAGGAAGAAACCAACGGGAGAGAAGAAAACAGAAAGTGTCGCAAAAACAGAGAGTCTGGAGCTGAAAACAGCAGCCCACTCGGCCGAATGACTTGTCCATTCGGCCGAGTGAAGACCCTACTCGGTCGAGTTGGGTACTTTACAGGGAAGTCTCGAAAACCCCTCTCTGGAAAATATATGCCACTCGATCGAGTTAATTTGACACATTTAGCTCTTGCTCTGAGTGACCTATCTCCTCGGCTGAGTAACTTTGTCTACTCGACCAAGTGATAGTTCTTACTCGGTCGAGTTGGAGACTGACACAAATCTTTGAAAAAGTCCTAGTCTGTTGTGACTCGACCGAGTAATATTTCCACTCGGTCGAGTGACCCGACAAACTTAACCGTATTTAAATGAAAATCACAGCTGCTCGGATCGAAATTACTCAAACCCCAAATCCCTTCTTCCCTCTCTCCTGACTTGCCCTAACCTCACCCCCACTCGCCTGAGATGCTGCTGTCTCACCCAAGTGGCACAACCCCGTCGTCGTCAGAGCCTCTTCCACCGCTGCACCCCTCGCCGCCGACCGGCGATCGACAGCCCTTCACGCCCAAATTCGCCCCTATTCTCTTATTTCCAATTTCGTAAGCCCAAATCCAACCCGAATCCAAATTGAACCTTATTTACGCCTATTTCTCTTGATCTACCCCTCGATTATTTGATATTCATTGCTAATCCTTTGTTTTTGTGCTTCAAGATAGCTTGGGGGAGATCTAGCGCTGATTTGGAGCTGCAGGGGAGGCATCTTTCATTCTGTTCACTTACGAGGAGTCCCATCGTGCTTGGTACACCCGTTCCCTATTTTATTTTTGGCACATTGTGATTATCTGTGCACTTCACGGTACCACAACGCCCCCACGCACTAGGTCTCGTGCGTGGGAGCCCACTGCCAAGTGGAAGAAGACTGACGACCCCGGTCCTTCTTCCGCTAGAGTGGACTCCCAGCCTCCTAGCGATCCACCACCCACACTTCTGCCTCCCACTTCACCCATTCCACCCCGGCCAGCACAGCCCACCACGACCATCGACACAATGGGGATCACTTTCAGAGATGACGCACACCGCGCCATATTTGAGAGGCTCTCCCATCTTTCGATAGTCCTCTTAGGTTCACGCACATAGCTGATCTTGAGCATCTAGTGTTATTTCAGGGGCTACTTCAGTTGTACGACAACATGGGGTGGTGTGATTTTCTTTCGGTGTCGGCGGACACCTATGTCTGTCCGACCCTCGAGCTCTTGAGTTCTATTCGTAGGACTCCCAGGGGGTGTACTTTCGCCTGATGGATCGGGAGTGCGAGATCACTCTCGATATGCTCCGTGAATTTTTCCATTGGCCCCTGTCCCCAACCCCTATCACGCGTTTGGTCCCACGCACCACACCCTTACTTCCTTTGATGCACACGCATTCTTGACCTTGATCACGGGATCGCCACTTGCCTTTCACCCTAGTCAGGCCAAGGCCTCCTCTATCGTCCACCCTTGCCTACGTATTTCTCAGTGCCTTATGGTGACCACCATTCTTGCGAGGTATGAGCCTGGGATGATGTCTACGCCTCAGCTCTATATGCTCTACGCGATGAAGAGAGAGAGAGAGAGAGAGAGAGAGAGAGAGAGAGAGAGAGAGAGAGAGAGAGAGAGAGAGAGCCTTCGAGGGCGACGGGGACGTCTTAGTCCCCGCCACTCAGATTGATATTGCCAGCTGGTATCTTGACCGCACCATTTCCTCAGTTACAGCCAAGACGGTAATTTATTGTGCCGATCTGATCACCTTGCTTGCCCCTATGTGCAAGATTGGCTCCCTCCTGGCTTGCTCCGACCTACAGGCCCCACTTCCCTTTCTATAGATGTTATGGCCCGTATGAGGATGTTGCTCCTCATGGTCAGCACCACTAGGTTTGGCTACAGGGTCTATTTTCAACAGATTATATGGTGCTTCCGAGCCCTGCTCGGACCCACATTGGACCTGCAGGTGGGGAGTGGAGACCAGAGAGGGAGCTCCTCATCCCAGCTGCCCATGTACTTGAGCCCGAGGACACCCAGTAGAAGCCCCTTCTTGGCCCTCTTGCCACGAAGATCCCTATCCCACAACCTACACCTGATCTGATTCCAGTTCCTGGCACTCTGTCTACACCTCTGCCAGTGTCAGAAGCACGATTGTTGCATGTCACCACCACCACCATCACCACCTCTATGCCGTTGAGTGTTGATCCCATTTCGTACATGAGCATTGAGAGCGCCACCGCTACTGCATTTGAGAGAGGCGAGCCTTCCCTCGTTTCGACGGCCGAGACCCTATCCTCACCCGATTTTTCGACCCCTGGGGAGTCATTTTCTGTGGCTTTCATGACATCCCCAGTCGTCGTTCCTTTTGTCTCCGATGCCTCTATTTTCACCGAGAGTGTCCTGACGTCTGTCCCCACTTCTATGTCCACGACCTATCTGCCTATCTCGTCCTCAGTCATCGCCTCATCCTTCTCTATCGATGCTCACACGTCTCGGAGCATTCCTGCATCTCAGCCTTCCACAGTAGATGAGCATCTTTTAGTGAGCACCGCCCCTTACCCAGACCCACTAGTGCACCCCTCAACCACTAGTCAGCCGCGGCCTCCTCCTGTGCGACCCTCTGCTCCCGCTCCAGATGCCCTTGTCTAGCATCTCCATGCTGTCGAGGGGGCTGTGAGGGGCTCAGAGCAGATTTTTGGGCTCTCGCTGCCACCTTTAGCTCTATGCAGGCATGCATCACCGTTCTGTCAAGTATTCAACTCACACTGAACCAGATCCTTTCACGCCTGCCTTAGCCTCCACCACTAGCACCCCGACACATCCTTAGTAGCCTGCACCACCGCCACCACCTTCCCCACCACCGGTAGGTGCTGGCGCTCCACCACCAGTCAAGGCACACACCTGAGCCTACCATGATTTTACTGCTGCACCCCTCGCCCCATCATTTTGCCACCATTTTTCTTGCCAGCACGTTTTGATCACTTTTTGCTTGGCACTATTCTATATATCAGTCTGGGGGAGAGTTTACGCTTCTGGCCGACATTTTTGTACCCTTTTTGCATTGCCCATCCATCATTTGCATGCCTGCTGCATCCATCATTTGTATATATCATGTCATATTTTACATTCTATATTTTTCCTTTTACCATTCATGCGTCATCGTGCCACACTTAGCACTTGGGGACATGTGATTTTAGCTTGGGGGAGTGTGTTCACACACGCATTTTTATGTCCTTTATTTTTCACCTTTTTTGATTTTTCACTCATTTTCACTCACTTTTTCATTTTCTTGTCATGCATCACGTTTTCTTACTTTTGGAGTGACTTGCATATGTATAGTTAGTTTCTTTTATTTTCTTCTTTACTTCTCCTACTTTTGATGCTTGAGATGAATTCCCTATGATGACTATATCTTGGTGTTTACTTTACTCAAATGCACGTACTCTATTGCCATGTTATCGTTTTCATTTCTGATATCATATGTGATGTGTCCATATTTTCTATCTTTTCATAGCATCATTCCATTGCATTTCATGTCATATCCGCATCCAAATCCCGCATTTTCTTACGATACTGTAATTCTAACGCCATATTCGAGTTTCGTAGAGTTTTGTGGATTTCAAGAATTCTGGAGCGATTCGGAGCCACTTTTGGATATGGACACATCCAGCAAGCCCGTGAGTCCATTGGCGAGGCTCTACAGGAGTTCGTCGAGGTTCGGAAGCTTATGCGAGGAGTTGAGAAGAATCTGGCAAGAGAGAGGAGTTGTTCTGGATTTTTCCCAGGCGACTCGACCGAGTAGCACAAGCTGCTCGATCGAGCTGATACACAAAGCCCAGCAGAACACGCATCCGACTCGACCAAGCAGAGTGGCGACTCGGCCTGAATCGACCTATTTTCAAACCCCATCTCACCAACATCCTGCTCGACCGAGCGGGACCTACTCGACCGAGCCAACGGATGACTCGACCGAGAAAGGCCTACTCGGGCCGAGTAGGCAGAACGACATTTTTGAAGGAGATCCGATCTACTAAAAGCTTGGTCGAGCAAGCGGGCTGCTCGACCGAGTAGCCCAGACCCCATCGCCCAAGCCAAGAGCAGTTAATGCGCCTGCTCGACCGAGCAGGTGCCTACTCGACCGAGTCACTGACTCGATCGACGACAAGCGGGCCCAGACTCCAGAATTTCAAGTTATTTTTCGTGGGGGCCCACTGGGATGTACAGGAGGCGATTTTGGAGACTGATGCAAAGGGAGTTTTTATTAGGTTTTCTTTTGAATTGAATGAGGGGAGAGGAGATCAAAAACGATTCCAGATCTAGATCTAGGTTTTGAGAATTGAGTTATTTTTAGAGAGATTATATTTTTATTGTCTCTTGCATCTTGGAATCTACGGAATTTCTTTTGGATCCCTATTGGCTATCGTTCTTTCTTGTTCGCGGTACGTAAGATATATATTTCTCGCTCGATTCAATTGCTCTGATGTTTTCTTCAATAAAAATTGTGTTTTTATTTGTCGTCGTTGCTATGTGTGAGTAGTCTGCCATAGGGCTGATGGGTTAGCTCTAAGACTCTAGGAAAGAGATGTATACCTGGATATCTAGGTTGTACTGGGAATAAGGGGGAGTATTTTGGTCTATCCATCCGAATCCCTAGGATAACTCGTACTGAGATCATGCCCACGGTCGGTGGAATTGATGATCTTAAGGAGTATCTTTGGTATTTAAATAGGGAATTAGTGGATCTAACCAAGGCTCGTGACCATGTCCAGCTCGTGCCTTAAGGGAATCCACCGACGAAATATATCGCTACATTGATGGCTACCGTCATTGCGTCAATGAGAGCCACCGAAATACCTCGAAATTCTAACCCACGAGAGTAGTATGAGTTGAGAGATCAACCCTCCTAAATCCAATGCAATGTAAAGATCCCATTCTAACATTAACCTTCGACGATCTTAGCAGTGATCCCTAAGGCCCTAGCTTCTTTTATTATCGAACCATCTAGCACCATCAAAACAAATCTTCCCAAACCGACTGCTATCTCATTATGAGATTTAAAAATAATCTGAGACTCTAATACAATGTCACTGTCCCTGTGGGATTCGACAATCTTATATACTATAATTTGACACCGTCCGCTTGCGGATAGAGCCCAGAGCCGACACCTAGGAACCATACTACGCCTAGCGACTGCGACATCGCTGGATGGAATTTAGGTGTAAGTTCAAGGTGTGTCAAGTTTTTGGCACCGTTACCGGAGAGGCGTTCCGCCATATTATGTATTTACCACAATTAGGTTTCGGAGTTAATTCCGAGTTTTAGAATACTCCCTCGTCTACTCGATCGAGTAGGATCTGCTCGGTCGAGTAAGATGCGCATTCTCTTTTCTGCTGAATTCGTGTATCAGCTCGACCAAGCAGCTTGTGCTCCTCGGTCAAGTCGCCTGGGAAAGCTGCACAGGCTTGGGCTTTGACTCCTTTCTCTCGCTCGTTTCTCTCTTATCCCTTCCTTACTCTCCAGCAGCTTTGAGTCACCGAACATGGTGCCTCAGGAGCTCCAGTGTCGAAGCACGTGCTATGTCCTCCAATATACTCCAAATCGCTCGATATTCCCTGAAATGCAACTAAACGCTCTTAAAGTACAATAGAACCAATTATGAGCGTAAAAGCGTATGAATTATGTAATTGAGCAATCATTTTGACGTGTAATCATATAGATAAAACGTGGAATATAAAGACACATCAAAATGCGATACATTGTTATGCATTTGAGAAAAAGAACTTCCATCTCTCAATATATGAATTTGGATGAAATTTTGGCGTTAATTGAGTCTGGTAACTATTATTGCATACCCTTTGTAGAAAACACACCAGGCTTCATGCATTGATTGCATATACATGGAGTACTGCTTTGTCTTTATATTATCACTTCTTTTTGCATGAAATGTGCTCTAAACTTCCAGGTTGAATGAATAATTGTCATTTGATATGATTGGATTAGTTTACTTTTTTGTTATCAAACTGAGTAGATTAAATTATCCTGCTGAAGTTGTTGTGCATATACAAAGAGTGAACCGAGCGTTATTTATATTTCTTTCTCCACATATCTTGGACATCATTTCTATACTTATAGTTGTTGGTGAATCTCCCCAAGTGAATCCTATATTTGCATCTTCCCCAAGCTAAAAAGAATAAGCTCCATGAATCCATAAGGCGAACAACACACCCAAAAAAATGCGAAAAAAATATGGGAGCTGGGGGGAAATGGGGGCGCCTCCTTAGATTGAATCTAAGGAGGCACCTTAGGATCTCTTTACCCTATAAGGAAAAAAGGGATCTAAGGTGCCTCCTTAAATGAAACCTAAGGAGACGCCTTCATTTCCCCCCATCTCCTACAATTTTTTTTGAAATTTTTTTCTTGGGACTGTTGATCACATCATGGATGATGAAATACCAAATTTTAAGGGATTCCAATACTTTTTGAGCCACCATATACCCCTTACAACTTCAATGGTTTGAAAATGTGCTGAAAACCCTATGAAGTTGCAAGGGGTAGATGGGGACTCAAAAAGTATTGGAATCCCTTGACATTTGGTATGTTGATCATCCATAAGTGAACAACACACCCATAAAAAAATTTCGAAAAAATATGGGAGCTGGGGGGAAATGGGGGCGCCTCCTTAGATTGAATCTAAGGAGGCACCTTAGGATCCCTTTACCCGTATATACATGTATATGTATGTATGAATGTATAAATATGTATATATATGTATATGTATGTATGTATGTGTGTATATATATATATGTATGTATATATATATATATATATATATATATTGATATATATATATGTGTGTGGGTGTGTGTGTATATATATATATATATATACCACGTTGTACATTCTTTTCAGTTCTTAATATATTACTTACTCTGCAAAAATATATATATATATATATATATGTATGTATGTATATATACAGTAGGTTAGGATGTTAACGAAAAAAAATTAATTACAGTTTCGTTCTAAAAAATCATTCAGAATGATTCCACTTACCTTTTCTTTTAAAACGTTTTGTTTTCCCTTCCATTTAAAATCTGAGTTTGGAATAAAGGATTTTAATATTTATTAAAATAATAATAATAATAGATTGTTACCACCTTGTGCAACGACGATCAAAAGTTAGAAGAAAAATTACTGGAGTGGTCGCGCCTCCGAGAGGGTCATGAAAACAGGGTTCAATCACGCGTTAGGGCTACGAAAACACAATAATAAAATCCAAGTACGAATATACGCACCGCAAACAACATACGCACCAAAATACGAGAAACCGGACAGTGGTCGTTACATCCTACCTACCTTACAGAAAATTTCGTCCTCGAAATTTCCTAGATTTTTGAGTACCTTAGACAAATATCGATAAAACTTATACATCTCGTCGTATTTCTACGAGGTAACCTCTGATTTGAAAAAAAAACTATCGATAAAACTTATACATCTCGTCGTATTTCTACGAGGTAACCTCTGATTTGAAAAAAAAAACTACGAGACTGAGAAATGAAATTTAGTCAGGAATCGACACAGGTGAGGTGGTCAAGATTTAATTCAAAATGGGTTCGGATGTCGATGCACTATCGATGATCTAACTATTAGTGGACGAGTAACATAGCTACGGACGACTACTAATGAATTTGCACCAAAGTGTTTAGGATAAGGGTGAGTGGAAAAGTATATACATATAACTGCAACCCCAAAGTTCCAACTTAAAGAACGCAAACTGGTAATTTTTATCAAGCGTTCCTCAAATAAGGCATCACTACTCATCTCATCACTGAATAATGCTACAATTATAATCACATCCTAACACTTAACTATAGATCAATCAATGCCGCCCAAATTCTAACTCAAGGTTCTCGCTTTAAAATAATCAATATTTTACACCAACAACCTTACTAAATATAACTAAACAATATCCTTTTGTAAATTCCATCACTTCTTCACTTATCATTTGTTATCAGAGCAGTAACATTTCCTGGGAAATTTCTAATGTATAATTTCTCCGTAGCCAAATTCTTCAAACCTGTTTATTCCTATCCGTCGTCTTATCCATTAACGTGTCATCATCTTGTTCATCGTCTAACCTAACCTGTAGCACTATGGTTGATGATATCATCCAAGTTCAATCTTATCCTTATATCAATCAATCGCTATAACGATGCCCTACTAATTACTATTCTATGACAACAAGTACAAATACGCCTAGCATACTTCTCCATTTACAATCAACAATTTTCATGTTCCCAATACCTTCTTCATCGTGATGACTCATAAATTTATTCACCATAATTACTGAACTATTACATCACATCTTATCATTTCTTATACATCTTACCGTAAGAAATTTTAGATCCATCCACACAACTATCCTTTCGTATCAATACATCGAATCATTTCTAAAACCTTCATCATTATACCTGTATAATCAACTTTTGTTACTTTAAAATACTTTACTCCTTATCATCGTCACCATAAATAGTATTATACTTTCATAGCTACTCTTAGCTGTTACTCATCTTCCTGTGTACAATTCTTTCACCAAGAATACTTTATTGGGTCTGTTACACACAGGTATTATCAAAAATAAGTCTTGAACACCTCATTCTCTTTATCACCTCATAGATTGGAGTAATCTAAGTTATTCGCGTTCACAATCAACTAATCCTAACTATACCATTTATAATCTCAAACCACGCTCATATCTGTAAATAAAATCCCATAATAGTATTGATCATATCAAATATTCTAACAATATAACGAATAACAAAATTAACCCACTGATGATGGATTAAAAAGGAAGGTAACATTTAAAAGGATTATAAAGAAATTTTAAGCTAGACTCGCTAAAGTCGAAATAAGCAATGCTAAAAACTAATGTGATGACTAGGCAATAGTAAAGAATCCGAAGTCGAATGGCGGTTATGTGATATAAGGTAAAACGTTAAATACGATTAGTCAAATAATTGACGAAAATAATAATATGAGCATAGTGATGTAGTGATCTGTTTAGTGAATGCAAATGGAGATTGGACAAAAATTTTGATATATAAATACGATGAATACCCAACTGACACTTTGAAAAATTTGAGTTCTATTTAGTATAGAAAAGTACTTTAAAATTTGTACGATAAGTTGTTTTGAATTTCAGTAGTATTGTAAGGAAAGGAATGATATATTGAATTAGCGAAATGGAAATAAGGTTTAAAAACAAAGTTCATTATATGAAGAAGGAAGAGTAAACATATAAGTACGGATGATATAGGTTAGAAAAATCGTTACAAGATAGTAATTAAAGATTTTGTCAAGAGAACTTCATAATCAAGATTGAGTTTAAATCAACCGAAGGCAGGAAATCTAAGTATATACTAAAGATTTTCAAAGGAAATAAACTGGCGAGGAATCCAATAAAAGGGCTATTGAAAGTACTTTTAAAAGATTCGGGATATGCAATGGGGAAAATTCAAGAGATTAATGATGGTTGACCTGAAGAGTTTATGTGAATCGAGTATAAGAAATAGGTTTGACACTAGAAACGTAAGGACGACTAAGAAGTAACTCCGGGAATACGCTACGATGGCTTTCTACGATCATTAATATGGAAGTGTAATGATTAGGAAATAGTAAAATCAGGGGGAAATGATCATTGGGTCGATTAAGGTTTAGCACCAAGGTCCTTCAACGAACTAGACTGCATTAGGGAAGCCAAGGTAAGGGTTCGTTGAGGATCGAGATCGAGATCTTATAGGTCTGGAATATTCTACGCTTCAAAGTCTACTCATTGCAAGCATCTCAGGTTTGACTCGCACGGATGCGACGATCGCTACGTTCGGTTGGGCCTTAGATTTGATAAATCTAAGCGAACAACTAACGAAATTCAAAAATCTGATATGGTCAACGCTTGGATGACCAATCGCTAGGGTGACTCCCCAGATGATAATACTAAGTCGTGGCAATGGTGTCTAACTAACGAGCACGAGTGTCTAACTAACCCTTCCTATTATCCTAATATTAGGTTTCCTATCGTGCTGAGACAAGGTATTCGAGTAATTTTGCGTACGAACTAATTCTGGATGTTTTGGCTATTGAAAAGTGTTCTCATTGTTCTGAATTTCGCAGTTACAGGACCTGCATAGGCCACCACTAAACCTGTAACGCCCCGCTTCCCAAAAGGCACTGGAAACGAGAACGTTACGTGGTCCGCTTGAACTGGAGCAGTGAAACTCGAGTCCAATAAGTGTCTGTGATAAAAACACAGGGGAGGTCCTTGCATTTGCGTTTCAGAACAATCAGAAAACATTCAAAAGATAAGCGCCACAACCAGAGATAAAAGTTCGTACACGAAATTATACAACAAAGCCACAGCTGGGCCAAAGTACAATGAAGGAACGTACACAAGCAAGTACTGAAAGTAAACTAATGAAAACAACAACGGTAGGTCTAGTCCTCCATAGGGAAGGACTTGGCATCAACGGCAAACTCCTGGCACGCTAAGTCAGGCGTCTCTAAAGGGTCCTCCTGAGACTACGGCTCAAGATCTGACATACATTCAAAAAGACATGAATGTATGTCAGCAAGGTCTGCAAGCAAAGGTCAGAAACCAAGGCAAGGTGTGCATATAATATGAATTTAGAAATGACAGTTATTTGCATATAATTAAGGTGTCCACAACAGCATTTTAAGGGATGATAGATTTAAAAGCGAAGTAAAAGTTAACATCCTAACATGGCAGTTCTAAGTAGGTATGTGGAAGTAAGGTACTGACATTCACTTTATTGGCATGGAAAGTTGTAATTTTCATGTCCGCGTTTTCTATTCACTCCTAGGGTTCCCGCCTTTAAGACGTGATGAGTAAGTCATTCTCCTCACAGGGGTATAATCGTGATTGATACTAACCCACCGTATAGGTGGTGTTATTGAAGACATGACCCCTACATACGCTTAGTGGCCGTTCAACCCTAACCCCATCCAAAGTTTGCCGGAACACGAGCCGGCTTAGTCGACTCACATGACATCACGATTTTCTCGATTCCGCCTTCGAGGCGCACGATTTTCACGATGTCCAACTCGTTAAACGTTCCAAGGCTTGTAGTTATTTAACATCATCAAAATTACTTAGTTTACACAACATTTTCAACGAGTTGAAGGGGTTAAATAATATTTGCAACAATTTAAACATAGCGTTAAACATAAGTTTTTGGTGAACATGCTACAAAAGCTAATTTTTCTTTGTTATTGTTTAAAAATATAGTATGTTGTGTGATATGCCGTTGGGTCACAAATTTAGTCCCGAATGTCATGGCATCATTTTCATGCGTCATTTCACGTATGGTTTTCAAGTAACACGGCAATAAGTAAAAGTGACGTATTACGCATCAAACTTCAAAAATTCATAATTAATTGCACACTTGCCTGTTTCTGGCGTTCTTGGTGTCGTCGGAAATGTCTCAATGGGTACTACGCTACGGTGATGACGGTTCACTGGTTTGACAAAACTTAAAATCAGATTAAACATTTTTCGATCATAACAGCTTTATAAAGAGCTCCTACGACGTCTAATCATCCGTTTTATTAGGTTCTCTAAATTACTGTGTTGGTTATAAGTTGTTTAAGGGTAGATCTACTAACCGGAAGTACATAGAAAGATCGGGACGTAGCGATGGGCAGCGACGATGCGTACGGTTTCGAAACAGCGACGTTGAGCGTCGAGGGTCTGTTGTCGATGCGCGGGGAGGCGGTAGCAGCTGTTCTAGATGCTGTGAGGGTTACAGCAAGTTTTCGGGGCTGTCAGCATCGAATCTGAGCAGCTGTGTGAGCGTACGGGCTGTCGGATGCTCCAGTGAGTGGAGAAGATGGCCGATGTGTTTGCGTTGGCGTGGAGGGGATGGAAGCTCGCGAGAGAGAGGAGGCAGCTGGCTTATAGGGCGGCTGCATGGAGATCTAGGTAGTTGAGGGTGTAGCAGGGCGAGGGGAGGCCGTTGCGGCTGTTGCCGACGCGAGGGAGGATGTATGGGCGCTGGGCGGTTTCGAGAGGGGTCGAGTGCTGGGAAATGAAGCAGGGCATCAGTAAGGAGGATGGGCTACGGGTCTGTGATGCTGGCCGTCACAGTTGGGTGGCTCGGGGGTCAGGGCGTCTGTAGGAAGGAGAGGGCGAGTGGAGATGAGAGAGGAGCTGGGTCGTGCGGCGTCGCGTGGAGAAGATGGTAGGTTGCACGTATGCAGGTCGACGTGGGGGGTTAGTTGCATGTTGAGATGAGAATAGAAGAAAAGAGGCGGCTGCTTAAGGATAGGGAGAGAAATAAGGACTATGGTTTATAATAAGAGTTTATTATATAGAGGAAGTAGGGTGCAGAGCTAATCTTAGAGTCATCTAGGTTTTTATATATTAAAAAGACAGTAGGTTTTATAATAAAAAATACGGTGTGGGGTTTGAAAAACACAGCACGTTGGGAGCTTTTGATTATTGGCTGCCTAAGGTTCTTATTATAATAGTTGTGTGAGGGGGGGGTTCGGGTCTTAGGTTTAGGGTAGTCTGTGATTATTTGTGTATGAGGTTGTGGCCTAGGTGGGTGAAAACGTGGCTAGAGAAGTGGGAGAGAGGGTATGGTGACGGGGGAGGTGGAGAAAAGATGGGGCAATTGGGATTTGAGGGATATATCCATGGGATTTAGTTTACAGAGACCTGATTGAGGTTGCATTCGTTTGAACCGTTTAAACGATTAAATTCCTCCTTTTTTTATTAACGTTAAGTTAAGCTAAGCTCGTTTTTTTAAAACTGGGTTTGAATATATATATATAGACACACACACACACACACTCTCTCTCTCTAGGTTAGGATATTAACGAAAAAAATTTAATTACAGTTTCGTTCTTAAAAAATTCATTCAGAATGATTCCACTTCCCTTTTCTTTTAAAATGTTTTGTTTTCCCTTCCATTTAAAATCTGAGTTTGGAATAAATTATTTTAATATATATTAAAATAATAATAATAATAATAGATTATTACCAACTTGTGCCACGACGATCAAAAGTTATAACAAAAATTACCGGAGTGGTCGCACCTCCAAGTGGGTCGTGAAAACGGGGTTCAATCACGCGTTAGGGCTACTGAAATACAATAATAAAACCCAAATACGAATATACGCACCGTAAACAACATACGCACCAAAATACGAGCAACCGGACAGTGGTCGTTACACTATCACCGTCCCTGTGGGATTCGATATCATTTATACTACAACTTGACACCGTCCGCTTGCAGATCGAGCCCGGAATTGAAATCTAGGGGCCATACCATGCCTGGCAATCGTACACCGCCGGGTGGAATCTAGGTGTAGGTTTCGGGTGCGTCAGACGACAAACAATAATCTTTTACACCCCAAACCCATTATATATATTAATTGACCTCTTCACATTTTGATATGTCCCAACATTTTGCTCACCACCATCGAGCATTTCTTTCAAGTAAAACCTTACTTTCTTATTCATTTGACTTGATCTCGCTTAGCGAAGCCGTGCCATTTTTGATCAAGTCAATTGAATACGACTATTTGGTTTAAGCTTGGGGGAAGGTGCTCTCATGCATCATTGCATGTGCATGTAGTTGCATTAGGATTTCATGTCAATCATTTCATCATATTTCATTCACCCCCTTATATTTTTCGTTGTTCCTCATAATTACCTTTTATGATCACATTGAGGACAATGTGAAGTTTAAGCTTGGGGGAGTGCATTTCTATGCCATTTAGTTGCATTTTTTACTTCATTTTATGATTTTTAGAATATTTCAAATTTTTGCATCATCTTTTCAAATTTTCCATTTGTTTTTTTTATGTGTGTTCATGCATTATATTGTGTGCTTGTTTTTCTTTTCCTTCTTCTCTTTTGTATTTATTTCTTTATTCTATTTTCCTTCTTTTGCTAGATATGTTCCTTATGATGATATCTCTTATTGCTTTAGTAGCCATCACAATGCTTATATCTATTGCCATGCTATTTGGAGTATTTTAGTATCCTGTTATCCATGTGCTTGCTTATATATTCTTTTGGTGATTCCGTTATATGAATGCATGATACTAATTGAAGCGGAATGTATGAAATAGTATTTAGTATGCTTTTGTTGGAAATGCACCAAGATTCATGCATCATTTGTATACATGAAGCATATGTATTATTGTCTTATTCACCTTCTGTTGCATGCCTGATATGATTATACGCTTTGCCGCTTGACTTTCCTATTTATTGAGATGATTAAGAATATACATGCTTGCATATGAGTTTTAGTGGAGGTATTATCTTAGTGAACCGTTTGTGCACATCTTATGAGTGAGCCGAGCATTACATCATTTTCTTCTCCACATATATCTTTTTATTCTCTACATGTCACTCGAGTTCACCTCCTAAAGCTACTTATACCGCATCTATTCTCAAAAATCTATTGCAAAAGAAAAGTTAGCTCCAAAAAGTTCAAAAAGCCAAAAGGAGCCAAAAACCAAAACTACATAGCATATAGCTCCTACAAAAATCCAGAAAGAAAAATAAGAACAAAAAAAAGAAAAATATTTCTCTATCTCATAATTGGAGTCACAAAAATACTTGGGAAAACCAAGGCAAAAATTTCATTTTCCCCGATGCTTTTCCTTTAGATGCAATGCCTCAAGCTAAGCTTGGGGGATTGAATTCATTTGACCATAAGAGTGAGTATGCCATTAGAGTGGAGAGGTGCACGAATGTGGAAGTTTGATAATGCTGAAACTTAGCAAAATACTTAAGTTATGGAGATTTCTTATGATTCGATATAAATATGTGAATGACATGATCTATTCCATTCTCCATTGCATGCTTGGTATGACTCTTATATGCTTCATTTATTTCTATTGATTGAAAAGTGTGTCGCCAACATTGGTATATTGAACTCTATGAATTGCACGATGTGGATATGAATTGATTGCATGATTTTAGAGGATCCCTTCCTTGGTTCTTAAATGCTCAAGTAATATGTTTAGCTAAGATATGAAATTCTTATTAGCATGTCCATCTTCGAAGTATTGTGATATGTCGCTATGGCTTGAGATCTGAGAGAATAATCTAGCGACCCCTTCCACTTCGTATTCGTTTTTGTTTTCTTATTTTTACCTCCCGGTGAGCTTCGTATTCGTCTTCCTCGAATACGAGTAAGAGGTAAGCTTGGGGGATTTTGATATGCTCCTATTTTGCATAGATTATCGCATATTTTCATGACGCATTTCACCCTTCAAACCCCCATTTTATACGCTTTACGCTATTATTTGGAACAATATGACTTTCGGAGCATTTATGCCCATTTTAGGAATTTGGAGTGATATTGGAGCAATTTGGAATTAATGAGACGATCGGTAACGTGAGTGCACCTAGAAGACTCATGATGACATGCCTGAAGTGCCAAAGAAGAAGATGAGAGGAGGAGAGAGAGAGAAAGATGAGAAGCTCAGGCCATCTTCAGTTTCCCAGGAGACTCGACCGAGTAGCAACAACTACTCGACCGAGCTGATACACAGAGTTAGCACGAAAACGACCACGACCTACTCGACCGAGCTGACAACCAGCTCGACCCGAGCTGCATCAAACAAAGCGACGATTTTGAGCTATTCTCCAAGGCACTGTAGCTCGATCAAGCAGCAAAGCAACTCGACTGAGCAGTTCACCTACTCGACCCAAGTAGTCTTCAAACAGAGCAGCATTTTGGAGAAAGTTCTGATCTATTGTAGCTCGACCGAGTAGGGGGCTACTCGACCGAGCATGAAGGCTACTCGGTCGAGTAAGGCAAGTGCCCAGATTTTCAGATAGCATCTCATTCTTTTGATATCTGCTATTATTTCAGTTGGTAAAGTATTTTTCTCATATTTTTTATAGATAGTAGACCTCATGACGGTTCCAACGCCACTAAGAATGCTCCAATCGGAGGTCCGATGAAATCTGGAAAATTTCTGTACAGTGACGCTGCAGTACTGAAATCACCTACTCGGTCGAGTGCAGTGACCTACTCGATCGAGCTGGCTGGGGCCCAGAACTTAAGTTGCGACTAGAGTTGATTTTAGGCACGAATTTCAGAGGGTTTCTTAGGTTATTTTCTAGGGTTTTGAGGGGACTATATATAGGGATTGTAGCCGTCATTATAGGGGAGTTTTGGAGGGAGAGGTTTGATCTTATTTTCTTGGGAGCTCTTGGAGACTCTTTTAGGAGTTAGGCCATGCCATAGGCCCCTCCTCTTGTATCAAGCTAAGTATTCTATCTTTTTAATTCTATTTTAGTTCTTCTTATTGATTGCTTATTGTTTATCTCTCCTTGATGCATGCAATGAAGTTTTCTATCGATTCCATATCTCTTTCTATGATCGGGCTAATGGATTAGCCCTAAGATTTTAGGATTTAGATGTAAAGTTAGGATTTTTAGGTTTCGTTGGTTAAAATGGATGTATTTTGGTCGATCTAACAAAGTTTGTTGGAGATCT
The DNA here is from genome assembly GCA_030789695.1 of Scilla litardierei. Taxonomy (NCBI): domain Eukaryota; kingdom Viridiplantae; phylum Streptophyta; class Magnoliopsida; order Asparagales; family Asparagaceae; genus Scilla; species Scilla litardierei. The sequence goes on from CM061141.1 coordinate 140,916,420, forward strand.
CGTACTAAGATCGTGCCCACGATCAGTGAAATCGATTGGCTTAAGGAGTATCCTATAAACTTAATTAGGGAGTTAGTGGATTCAATTAGGGCTCGTGACCATGTTCGGCTCGTGTCTTGATGGGATCCACCGAATAACTTTATTACTAATTGACGGCTAACGTCATTGCGTCAATGAGAGCCACCAAAATACATCGAAACTCTAACCTACGAGAGTGGCGTGAGTTGAGATCATTCTGACCATGAGAGTGGCATGAATATTATCGATTCTTAATGCACGGATCGTATGCGCCTGTCGCGAGAGTGGGGTGAATGCGATATGTTAGACAAATGGTGCTAATGTTAGCTGGCCATTCTTCTACATCTTTGATGCGACAACCCCTAATAAATCCAAAGCAACGTAAGAGTCTTAACCTAGCATCGACATCTGACGATCCTAGTGGTGAGTCCTAAAGCCCTAGTCTTTTATTCCTTTCTTTGTGGAGTTCTTGTTTGCGACATTGAGTGACACAACTTTCGCATCCATCACCATCACGACACTCCATAATCCACATCCACTAATAAACTCGCAAGTCTAACCCAACCTAGGAGTAGATAGCTAGTATAGTACCGCTTCTCTGTGTTCGATACCCGCTCACCACTATACTGTGCGCTTGCGGTAAAACGACATCGTTTCGGAGATAATTCCGGACCGTTCAACAAGTTCACTCATATCAGAACATATATCAAAGATGAAATTACAGAAGGCTATAGAAAAGTATATCTCTTACGTTCATGTACTACTTCACTAGAATTTCCATAGACTGTCCCACCTAGTTGGGAGTAAAATGTGCTGACTTGATCAATCAGTCAGCGATCACCCAAACAGTATCAGTCTACTTAGAGCTTCATGGTAAACCAGTCATGAAATCTATAGGAATATGTTGCCACTTCCACCAAAATTCGACAGAGGATGTAGCAAGCCAGCAACACGATAATGCTCGTCCTTCACCGATTGATACACTAAACATTTGGCTTCCAAGCAACACTTCTCTTCATGCCCTGTCACTAAATTTTTTAACAAAGATCCGTGTACATCTTCGTACCTCAAGGATGTATATAATAAAGAGAGTAGTGATCTTTTTTCAATAACTCATCTCTGATCTCCACCAGAGGGCACACAAATCTTGCTGCCATGCCTTAAAGACCCATCTCGATGAATGAGGAAATTCTATCCATAGTCACACTTCTACAGATTCCCAGATCTTATGTAATTTGGCATAATCTGACTGAGCCGCCTTTATCCGATCAATAGGAGTCGATTGGATATGTAAATTCATCAAAGATGATGTGATCCCAGGTAAGGTAACTGATAGGTGAATGTTTTATTTGTTTTTAATGGGAACTACTCATGCTTTTTATCATAATAAATCCCACTTTATACGTCACTTCATCCCATTTTTATTCCATTTCACTCTCTAGGTGTTCATGTGCATTTCAGATCAACATCTAGCTATTCGGAGCTAATTGGAGTAAAAAGTGAATAGAAGAAGCGAGGTAAAGTGACGGAATCAAACGATGAAGGTTGAAGAGAAATGAGCCCTACACGACCGTGTGTAATATCACACACAGTCATGTGCACTAATGCAATCCAGGGGCCATGGAAAAGAAGGAGTACAAGGTCATGTATGTAGACCACATGATCGTGTCAGGTGGCACAAACGAAGACCCCACACCACCATGCACACGGTCGTGTGGGCAGTGTAGAGAATGGATGAACTAGAGTTACTACATGACAGTGTCATCCCAGACACGGTTGTGTAACTGATGGATGCAAAAAACAACATAAAGTTATTTTTGCCAGCTACAGTTACACGGTTGTGTAGAGCGTCATGCACCCGTGTCCCCAGTTTAACTGTAGCTGGAAATGAAGAACATAGGAGCGTCATGCACCTGATTTATGTCAGCTACATTGGCGTGAAAAAAGGTTGGAGAATATTGTTGAGTGTTATGTACCCGTCGTGCTACGATGACTAACGACAGTTGGCTTTGCCACACGCTTGGTAGTCCTATCATAGCTTCACGACAGTGGGGGTGGATGACAACATTAGGTGCAGCAACCTCACCCTAGGATTAATTCGATAGCTAGACAAGATGTTCACTTCTATGTTTAACCCACATTAGATGGATACCAAGCCATATAGCTTTCTTTTATCCTTATTCTCTATTTATAAAAATTACCCACGTAGTTAACCATTACTTAGGATTGGATGTACTCGATCAGACAACCTCCATGTGGATCGATCCGTAAGTGCTATATTGACACCGTGTGCTTGTGGTATAAAAATTAAAACTGACACATCAAGTTTTTGGTGACGTTGCCGGGGAGGTTTCTTGATTGATATTAGTTAATCTTTTGTTCATTAGACTACATGAAAAGAATAAATAATAATAAATAGTGAAATTTTCCCCCCACCTTTTTACTATTCTCATATTTTACTAACGATTTTCTCCGAGTTCTTTCTATTCTTTTTGTTACCAGGTGATTTCAGATTACAATGTGGATGCCAATTTTCAATGCATCGATGCCACAAGGTGCTCAGATGAGAGGATATAATAATTTTGTACATGTTGCAGCGATATATGAATTCTGTGGGATGCATGGGCACATGTCCACCCAATGCCAGTACAATGCCCACCCCTACAACCCACGCTCATAAATCTACAACCTCTACCATGACCTTTCCCATCCATATCCCTAGATATATACATCTCCACCTCCACCTCCACCAGAGAAATCAAACCTTGAACTTCTATTAGAGAATTACCTTTCCACCCAAGGCCAAACTATTTCTCCTTCCCCCACCATAATGATCGATGCCCACCTAAATCAAATTGCCCAAAATTTGAACCAAATCTCCCAAGCACATGGGCAACTAGAGTAATATGATCGGGATCATATCATTGAGCCAACACCTCATATGTGGGAGCAACTAAAGGACCCAATTAGAGAAAAACACATCTCTACCAGTCCTTCACATCATGACAGTGGAGATGATACATCCATAATTGGGGACCAGGTAGAGTGGCACCCAACACCAGGGGAACTTATCCTTAGATTCTCCCACACTAACGGAGAGACCTTTTTCCAGGCATGGGCAAGGTTCAATACATTAGTTCTTGGATTGCCACAGTATGAGATCAACACACATAGCCTCATTCGTTTCTTCTTTGGAGGAATGCCAGTGGACATGCAGAAGTTCATGGTACAGATGAATGATGGCCACTTTTTTGACTTGCATCCTGATGCAGCCTGGGAATATTTGGAGGCTGTTGCTAAATCTACGCATCACCGGCCACCTACATGATGGGAGGTATTCTATCTACACACATTTTTGAGTATTATGCTAATGTTTCCTCCCCTCCTACAAGTACAATCATTGAGACATGTCTTGTAGATGACCACATCCAACACCACACCTCTGCTGATGATGATATGGATGATGGAGCATGCGTTAGACCATGGAGGGAAACAATACTTCTCATCAGAGATGATAATAAGCATAGGGCATGTAAGGGCATAACTGAGACTTCCATAGTTAATGAGCACGAGCAATTTTTCCTTTCTGATTGGTTTCCCCAATTGAGACTTATGAGAGCACCAAGGAGACCGTGGAGCATGTGCACATCGACGAGGAGGATATGCAGGCATGTGTGGATACAATGATTAAGTTCAGAGAGCCCAAAGCATTTTCACCTCAGTCACTCTCTACTACTTTAGAGGCACATCATCCACCAAAGCATGATACCATTCAAGAAGATTTTCTAGACCCCACATGCTCTTTTTTTGAATCTTAACATATACCTTGTTATTATCTAGATTAAGATATTTCTGACACGACGTACTTCCCGTAGGACACGTGCACATTTTACTGGGGGGTACGCTGGGTTGTATCAGCACCATGAGAGCAGATTGAAGAAAAGAACATGGAGATGGTGGAATCTTTTTCAGAGAGTAGCACACTGTCTTCAGGGAGTATTCGTCACCCTACTCTCATTTTTCCTATCTCTTGTGATAATTACCTTTATGATAGTTTTTTCGGGGAATAAACTTTCCCATCAAGTTAACACTCCTCGTGTCTCACAGGGTATTTGTGGATATCATCTAGAAATGCTTGGAGGAGTGTTGCTAGGATTCGATGGCATTCGTGGCGTAAAGCAACTTGTTGAGCCACAAAAGGAGCAGATAGAGCAGCTACCAACTCCACTTCAGATTAGAGATCTGCCATTTGAGCATATGTACTCTAATCTGGTAGTGTAGAATTTTATTTACTTTCTAAGATAGTTTTCTAAATAAACTCGTCCCCTCTTAACAGCGAGGGGGGGTGCATTAGGATTCTTTATTTTTTAGGATTGAGAAATATTTTTTGAATAAGGCCCCCATCTCTCATTCGGTGTATACACAATCATTAATCTCTCCTGGATATACACCCGGAAAACAATATAGTTTTACAGCTAGTGCACGGTTAAGTGGCAAGCGGGTATCAAATCACAGGGAGGACTAATGATGATACTCTATTTTGGTTTCTAAGATATTTGGTGGAAAAGTCGTTTGAGAATGGATGGTGTAACAATCGTTTGAGTAACAATGTAAATTTAATATAATAAATATGTTTAGGGCTAGAAAATCCCCACTATGGATTTTCAAGTCATCGCCGTGAGTTACGAAATACCATGTAATCAAACTTGAGTCAAGGTGAACTTGCCGCAGCTAATTGGAGAACCAACTCACGATGTCGCGCTATTGTAGGTCTATAGCACTCTAAACTAGAGCCTCGCTGTCGCGCAAGCCTAGTCTAGATTACTAGCATTAAGATCGGCAATCTCGTCCAATCCAAACTTAAGGTCGCTGTCGCGTAACTTGAGTTCGGATCAGATCTTGATAGTTCGTATCCATTCACTGTTGTGCACCGAATATGAGTATATGAGAACAATAAAAATGCTAGCTTTGGTCTCCTTCGCGAACCAAATCTAGGGAATTTCGATTGTAAACCTAAATCGAATATCTAGGGCTTTCCTTGGATCAAGATCCTCTGTCGAGCTCACAAGATACAAGAGAAATCCTTATCTATCCGTAGTAAATCAATCAAGATCTAACCTTTCAATCAAGCCTAATAGCACATCAATTCAATAGATCTCACAATTCAAATATTATATCCATAGGGCTCATCCCTTTGCCCTAGAGCAAAGGAACTACTTATATTAGAAATCGATAGGAAAACAAAATCAACAATGGAATTCATCATGTAATCAAGATTCAATAAGAGATATAGCATAAAAATCAAAACTTGCAACATATCAAGACAAACCAACGTCACCAAAGAAGCTTTCAATAGAAAATTCAGATCCAATCTTCAATCTATCGCCAAAACAAAAGCTTAACTATGATTAGAAACTAAGGAAAAATAGATCTAAGAAGTCTATCTGGTCGTCCCTGAGGCTGGAGACAAAACTGGGCTTAAATACATGCCCAAAATAACCAAAAAATACAGTCCAAACTGCCCTTACGCTACCAGAAACCCTAGTTTTCTCGACTGGGCGTCTGTGCCACTCAGCCGAGTGGAAGTATTACACGGCCTAGTGAGAATTCTAACTCAGTCGAGTACGTCAGCCTGCAGACGTTCAAAAAAACAGAGAAGTCGGCTTGGATCTCTTTGAAATTTTGGCATCTACTCGGGCGCATGGAGTTCTTACTCGGCCGAGTGGAATTCAGCACTCAGCCGAGTACAATGTGGTACTCAGGCTGGCAGATGTCATCGTGTCAGTCTTGCTCGCCTGAGTAGGCTGTGTCACTCGGCCGAGTAAACTACATTGCTCGGCTGAGTGGCCTGTTTCAGAGCTCATTTCTTCTCCTTTTTGCTACCTCGTCGATTCTTTCGACGTCCTTCTTCTTCCACTCATCCTCCAGTGCCGTTAACTCTCCGATATGATCATGAGCGATGTTCCGGCAAGCGTGCAAGTCCTCTAGGCTCCAAATTGCACCCGATTGCTACATATCTCCTGAAATCAGATGAAAAACAAGAAATAGTGAAAAGTATCGAAACATTGTCAAATAATCATGAAAATCGTGATATGAGAAATCGAAATGGCATGTAAATATACATAAAAAGGGGTAAAATATGAGCCTATCAGAATCCCCCAAGCTTATCTCTTACTCGTCCTCGAGGAAGATGAGTAGAAAGGCGAACTTGGCGAATAAAAATAAAGGAAAGGGATGAGCGAAAAAAGAAGATGAAGAGGTGAAGATGCTAGATCATTCTTTCAGAACATGGAGTTGCACACTCAAATAGGACGACCAATGAATATAAACATGTTAAAGATTTTCACTTCGATACCATTTCATATGGGTGCTTTTGATAGAAAAAACTAAGAACATCGAGAATCATATGAAACATGAAATCATTTTAGAATCAACATCGTTAAGGGCATGTAAAACGATATACACAATCATAGATCACACAGTTTTCAATTGACCGCTTCTACTTGGAGTAGAAGAGATATCACATATTTCAAATATATAAGAATAGAAAAAGATGGTTTTCATGAATTTCATGTCGATATTCAATTCATGGACGTCGTTATACTCTAAGTAGTCTCCCTAAGTATCAAAAATTACTTAGCTTAGGTTGTTATGCACATATAGGTAGTCTCTCTCTCTCTCATCATTGGATCCTATCCCCCAAGCTTATCTATAAGCGTGGTGGCATCAAATATGTAAATACATCTTTTTCTCCAAATTTTTGTGGCTCCAAAGAAGAATAAGAAGAAAGAAAAGAGGAAAGATGGGATTGAGTATGTACAATGGAACTTCCATTTTTTTTCTCTTTTTTTCTCTTTTCTTTTTCTTCTTCTTCTTTTATACACAATAAACAATCCCAACTAAGATAAAAGGATATGAATGTGTGTGTGTGTGTGTGTGTGTGTGTGTGTGTGTGTGTGTGTGTGTGTGTGTGTGTGTGTGTGCAAGATTGCGTCCTTTGTGAGGCTGCGGCTGAGACCAATACTCATTTTTTTTTCGAATGCAATTACTCTCGTTATCTCCTTTCTAGAAGTCAGTTGAAGCTGGGTTACAAAGGCGTAATTCCAACATCCCTGTCAGGTACATGTGATCTCATTCTTTCCCGGTACTCAAATAGAGATCATGTTGGTGTTCTTGCTAAGACAGTGTTAGCCTCCCTGGTTTGGCACATTTGGAAGCATCGAAATAAGAGAATTTTTGAAGACACTAAAGTTGATAAGACGGATCTATTCAAGGATATTGCTACTGATGTCCTTATCTCTCTTCATGATATGGACACTGATGAGGCTTCAGACAAGACCCCCTTCTTCAATTGGGATTTTATTGATGCCGGATAATTCAGTCCCCTCTCTTTGGACAGTTTGATGTGTAATGAAATTTTGAAACTTCTGTATGGCGCTCCTGGTGATGGTTTATACTTGTAGGTTGTTGGTGACGGCGCTTGTGCCCTCTCCCTTCTCCTACACTTATTTACTATTACCATTTGCGCAGTTTTTATGTATATTCTTGTTATTAATATAGAACCTTTTACTTGCCTCTATATATATATATATCTATCTATCTATCTATATTATAAAACAGGGATGTTATCATGGGTTTTTGGATAAGAGAATTTGGATAAGAGATATTGGTTATATGTATTGTTGTATGTGGATATGTGTATGTTGTATAAGAGATTTTGGTTAAGAGATAATGGATAAGAGATAATGGATTAGAGAATTTGGTTTTGGTTATGTGTAATTGGGTGTTATGTTTATATAGATTGTATAGGGTATGAGAAATTGAGATATGAGATATTGGATATAAGAAATCAAATCAAATCACATTTTTTGATCACATCACCTAAAATATTAATTTTTTTAAAATTTTGAAATCCCCTTTGCGTTTGCTCTCTGATGTTTTTTGATCACATCACAAAAACGAGGGAAAAATTCTTCTCCCCTCCATTTTGACCACATCCTCCTCCATTTTCATCACAAAATTTCTCTCCTCCGCTATTTATCCTCCTCTGTCTTTTGTAATTCAAGCTCGCGCTGCTGAGAGAACAATGAGGGATTTGGAGGGAAAGTGATCACAAGCATCCACGTCGCCAATTTAACAGCCTTCATCTCCCTCATCTTCAACCTCAGCTTCTTCCACGCAAAGAAACGGAGCCTGCGAAGTTTGATGGCCAATGATGTGATTAACAGTCCTGCTTCCGTTATGTAAGTGTAAAAGATTGGATTTATTATGTTTTTTTATCTTTTCTTGGTTTGTATCTTGACAGCCATCTCGAGAAAACGCAGCCTCAACACTTGCTCGCTGGCACCTCCTTCATCATCATCGGAGCCACCAACCTCGAGATTTCTAGGTTGGTTGTCCCACTGTCCTTCAAGTGTTTGATGTAATTCCTCAAAGAAAAAAGTTAATTTTTTGCATGTTTCTGCTGAACTTTTGCTCGAGCTATTTTATGTGATATGTAAGTAGGCACGCTGATAATTCTATGAAGTTGATCTCGACGGATGGAGCAAACCCCATTGTAACTACGGCAGGACATTGTGTACCTTCACATACCTTGCACTTTCTCCAGACTCTAGAAAACTTAGTTCATCACTTTCAAATGAAGGCAGTGAAAACAAAACAGTAATACATATTCCTTCAATTCTCTTCCTCAATTTGCACACTCTCGAGGTAAACGATACCAATTTATTGAATGGAAGTAAGAAACTAAACTGGATAAGAAAGAATTGTTTGGCACTTACTAGATAAGAAAGAATTTCATACACTTACTTGATATTACTTTTTGATCTTAATTCTATCTTCTCTTTCTTCCATCTTCTCTTAAGTTTTAATCTGAATTTTTGATATTAACTTAGTGCACACAACGTGTTTGTTGTAATGAGTAGGTTAGCATAAAATTTATTTTGAAGACACACAAATGGAAGAAGAAGCATTCCTATTGTTTTTCCATGTTTTTATTCATATCCAGTATTCATATCCAGAATACAAGGTTTTTGTTCATATCCAGTATTTTATGGTAGGGGACTGGATAAATTAAACACGATTTAAAAGCATTCACATTAGGTTTTAAAATCTAATTTGTTGTTAATACGGTAGGGGACTTGATAAATTACACTGCTTTTAAAATCCATGTGTGTCTAATTTGTTCATATCCAGATTTAAAAGCATTAAGAAAGTGAATCCATGTTTTTATTCATACCCAGTAGCATGATTTTGTTCATATCCAGTCCCCTTCCATAAACCAATGTATGCTTTTAAAAATTACTCTGCTATAACATATCTAAAATGTAGTTCAAATACAGGCAACTTCCATGCCTACCAAAAGACTTGGGGTGTTGAAAGATGCAAGCCAAAAAAGAAACATTATGATGCTTAATGTAATTATCTTGATGTGTTTACCTGCCGAGGATAAGATACAAGCACAGATAATAAATGTTATTTACATATTTGTAACCAACAAAATCATACATGCACCAATTCAGTGATGTAACCTTTAATTCATAGCAAAACTTTTGGCAGATTGGCATGATCAACACCATTCGCCTCACCACATGGGTGTCTTATATTACTAAGGAAAGCTTACCATAAAGAGGAAATATGATGCATGAACATCTCAGTTGGGCTCAACCATTGAACTGTGCTTCATCTGTAAAAGAAATTCGGAACCGAATAATCATCATATGATATAATTGAAATTAATCACCAATCAGCTTATATGGATAATTCTTCTCATGCTGTCTATTGGGTTATAAGATTTTAGGTACCATCTAATAATGTTAGTGGGATTACATGCTGCTAATCAGCATATCTTTCCATAATTTTTAGATTAGCAACACCATGTTCAAGTAATCCAATTGAATCATAATGTTTTCCACATCGTTGTATTCTGACATCAGTTTTGCATTTTATTTGTTATCCATTGCTTGGCACTTTGTTTAGATCAATGACATATGCTTTTGCCATCTATTTTTTTTCCGTAATTTATGAAAATGATATCCATGTAGCTGACATTAAGCCGTCTTTCGTGTAAAATTCAAATATTACTTTGGTATTTGAACTTAAGATTATAGCTAACTCAAAAATTTTGTTAATAATGATCATATTTTGCAACCTACATCTTAAGTACCTTAATGTTATTGCTGCAGATGCCTCAAAGAGTATCAACGCCAAAGCCACCATGTGATGTTATATTTCAGTAGCATGATGATGAATTGGCCAAGCATGCGATGGAAGCTATCTGGTTTTTTGTTGAGATAAGTGGAGCATGGTAGGTTCTAGACAAGCTGACAATGGTGAGCATCGTGTCTGTTTGTGGGAGTCTGGGGAATTTTGTGTTGGCTAAGCATATGCACAGGTTGGCTTGGACATTTAAGTGGCCAAAAATAGTCAACTTCAAAATGCTGATGGTCTTAAATGTTTATTGTGGTATTATGCATAAAGTATATATATCTCATAAGTGGCATTGTGATATATTTTATGAATATTTTTGTTGTGTGTATTGGCATATTTCATCATTTCTGCTTCAAATTTTTTTAACCATTAGGATGTAGTATTAAATGTTATCAATTGAGCACCAGGGAGAAATTTAGTCATGGATTTTTGATGTAATGGGGTAATTTCATGGATTGACATGTGCTACTCACTCCAAGGTTGATCATCTTAGTTTTAAAGTTTCAATCAATATGATGCTAGAAAGGACATTCTGATGATTGATATCTTATAACTATATCGATAATTTTATTGCAATTGACCTCTGATGCACATTTCTATGCATATAGTGTACATGTTAATTTTAAACCTTTGTTTCCACATTTAATGAGGATTGGTAGTTATCCTTTTTAACGAGTTTTATTTTAAATTCCCAATGAGACCTTTTCCATTTGTTGACCATAATAATTTGATTAAGCCTTCATTTTGTATTTAGGTTTAAGTGATGAGTTCAACATATTTAATCATTTCAGATCAAATCAGATTACTTTTAACTGGTCACTTATAAATAATTAAGTTATCACATATAAGTACTTAAGTTGACAGTTTGACTTAACTAATCAGGTGGGGCCAGGTTAGCTTATGAATAGAAAGAGTAGAACGTATGCCAATATCAGGTATACATAACATCTATATTTGAAGTTTTATATCTTGCGGGGCAAGCCTCTAATAGTTCATAATACTGATATCATAAACATAAGCCTCTAATAGTTCATAATGCCTCTAATACGAAAAATACCTGTTGATTTTTTTAGTAGAAACTCATGCCCAATTTTTGCACAGAAACGGTAGAATTTTTTAATTCCTATATGCCTTGAACTCATGCCTAAATCTGTAGAAAAATTTTCGCACAGCAACTGTAGAAAAGTTGGCATGAGTTTCTTTTGTTTGATTTTTTCGCATCCACAACAGGCATTTTGTGGTCATTAGTTTCTTTCATTTGATTTTTTTCGCATCCACCACATGCATTATCATCCAAACGTGGGGGCCTTGAAGTCAACAGTATTTCGTTTGTTGATGGTTTTTAAAGGTTTGGCTTTCGCCTATTTCTTGCAGCAAAATTCGAAGGACTGGAGGTGTTATCAATTTACTGGGAGCAATAGGATTTCTTGCCTATTTCTGGAAGGTCTGAAGCTCTGAAGGTGTTTACTGGCAGCAAGGTCTGAAGTTGTTTTCTCGTATATCTGGCAGCAAGATCATTTTTTCGCAAAGTTTGAAGGTGTTTAGTGGCAGCAAGATCAATCTTCGCCTATTTCTCTCAAGGTCTGAAGGTGCGGAATCAGTTTTTAAGCATTTTTTCCTTCAATTCTGTTCTGAATGATGTTCAAGCCATATATTTTGTTCTGAATTCTGTATGTAATTTAGTTCACGCCCTAAACAAAATCATCAGCACCTTCAGGCAGACAATTCTATCCATGCAGCATTTGAATAATATTTGACAGATTTGTTATTTATTATTCAGTACATACAGCACCTTGCAAGCATATGTTTGACAGATTTGAATAACTATTTGGAATGAGGAATATATAGTACATGCTTATTTCCATATGTTTGACAGATTTTAATAATATTCCAACTTTTAGCAAGCAAATGTTTGACAGATTTGAATAAATATTTGGATTTCATGTGACTTGAACCATCACCAACTTCACATTTTCAACACATATAACATGACAGATTTGAATAAATATGTCGGATATGTGTTGCATGTACGTTAGACACATATTTCATATGTATTTTTAGAAGTTGCAGCTTGAACCGTTATGGTCTCAACATATGCGTAATGGCGCATATATCCATATGCGGATTCCAGGGTAGAGTTTAAATGAACTGGGGTAGAAATCATAGAGATCACTTATTCAAGCAGTGGGAGACCAAACTAAATAGTTTGCATAGCTACATGACAATGATTTATCAACCACAAGGTCGATAAAAGCAAGAAGAATATTACTTTAGACAGTTGGAGTTATATGTCGATAGGTAAAGAGTGACTGTAGATGGAATGAGGAATAAAAGCTTTATTTGGATAAATATATGTTTGACAGATTTCCTTAAACCCAAGATCCAAAAATAGACTCAACATAGTGTGCTAAAGAGTGACAGTATATGGAATGAGGCATATATAGTACATACATGCTTCTTTCCATCTGTTTGACAGATTTGAATAAATATTTGGATTTCCTACGACTTGAACCATCACCAACTTCACATTTCCAACTAAGAGGCTTCAATTAGACTATAACATTCAACACATTATTGGTTTCTTTACTATATGAAGATAAAAGAAAAAATGTTTTCTTTCTTTAGAAACCTTGAACACAAAATTGGGGCATCACTTTTTCTGTGAAATAGATGGCTTCATGTCCAACCCATGATTCTCCAAATACATCTCCATTGACTACACTATTGATGCCTTTTTCAATCAAAATGGTACCTTTTTGGAACAGACCTAATTGCTAAGATAGGGTATAAAAATATGAGTTACAGAATTACACCATGACAGTTTCTATTTGAATAATTACTTCAGCCTACAAGTTAAATGTTGCTAAATCTGGGAGTGCATGAATTATTCAATTTATGAATCTGAATATGAATCAAAATAAGTACGTTAGCCTACAGGTAAAATTATTCAGATAGAAGAAAGTAATTGAATCTGGATAATTGCTGAATCTGAATAATTGCTAAATTGCTGAATCTGAATAAGAATAAGAATCTGAATCTGAATCTGAATACAGGTTAAATCGATGAATATGAATATGAATAATTTAATTGTATTATGATCTGAATATGAATCTAAATAAGTACATGAATTATTCAAATAGAAGAACATGAATCTGAATAATTCATTATTTGAACATGAAGCTCTTAGCCTACAGGTTAAATGTTGATCATTATTTGACCAGCCTACAGGTTTACATCAACATGAACTCAAAAGCCATATTTTTTTAATTTTTATGCCTTGAATCATTGGATCATTGGATTATTTTCTGTTTTCTCAGGTAACAGATCTGTCACGCCCCGCTTCCCAAAAACGTGGAGGCGAAGCGTGAGAAGGTCCGCTCAGACTTGAAGCTACAAAGCCGCAAGTCCGATAAGCGTCAATCACTTTAATCTGCAGGTCCTTGCAATGCGAAACGAAACAAAGATAACAATAACGAAAGAGACAAAAAGAACATCTCAGAATATCCATAATAATAAATCTCAACATCGCAGAAAAGCCACCAGGCTACAAATAAAAGAGTCTAAAAAGAGGCCTAGCATGGCCAACAAAAGTACAAAGTACGAAAACAAAGAAAAGGTGCAAGCACCGACATCTAGCAGCAACCTAAAGCAAAAGCAAGTAAAATCAGTCTCTAAGACTGGTCTCCGGTGTCCTCGAACTCCTCAACGAACGTAGGCTCGGGCTCAGCGTCAGCAAACACCTCGTCCTCAGCAACTGTCTCTGGCTCAGGGTCTAACATGTGACACCCAAAAGAGCAAGGGGCACATGTCAGCAAGTCTGGAAGACTTGTGCAAGTTAAACTGAAAGGTGGTGAAAGTAAAGCAACCTAGCAGTTCTAGCATGATGCAATGACATGGCAGTTTAAAGTAATGAGTGCAACAAGTAGGGTAAAGTAAAGTAAAGTACGAGCATGGCATGACATTCACAAGACAAGTATAAGACAAGAAAAGTAAGCACCTCGTGCACAGAGATTCCGTCTTTTGGCTAGAGTGGCTGCACTGGCCAACTCCTAAGCTCAAGCGAACGTTTATCCCTACCCCTCCACGTGTGTCGAGCCAGGGCCTTACCCCCGAACGGTAATGCTCGCTTCTGGACCACGAGCCAGGAAGTGTGTAAACAAGTATGGCGTAGGGGTGCACCTAGCCCGGGACAAGCAAGTACAAGTATGTAGCGTGTGCTACGAATGCAACATTCAATGCATGGATGACATGACATGGCAGTTAAAGTAAGGCGTACAGGTAAGGAAAGTAAACGTGACAGTTTAGCATGCATGAACAACAATTTTAAGGGGTTGGATCTAGCTTCGTTGTCAAGCTAGATCATTTAGGTGACGGATCTAGTTTCGTTGTCAAACTAGATCAAGTAGGCGTCTAGCCAGCTATCATTTCACTGACTAGTCTCTTTTACGCTAAAAGCAAGTAAGTGGCCTAAAAACATGGCCCTACACAAGAGTTGGCAAGTTTCACTTGCCTGCAACTATCACGTCAAGAAAACACCGTCCAACGAGTCCAAAGTCACGATTCCTACGTGCACAAGTCCACCGGCCTACATCCGGTTTATTAATCTTGATTAGTGGATTCTAAAACATTTAAAATACTTTAAAATACTGATTTTTAGTCTTGATTAGCATGCAATTGGGTTGGGGGTCCTAGGGGTGCAAAACGTTACCTCAACACGACGCGGAAGCTACACCGGCGTCGGGTAGCGACGCCGGGGGTTGGAATAATAAGATCGCGCTCCAAGTCCAGATTCCAATTAAATTCCTCGCTGGAAATTCAGAGCAATCAACCCGGGGCGACGATTCCAGATTCCAAAGCTAATACGTGCGACGACGGGCTACGACGTGCGACGGCGACGTACGCGGCAAGTCGTCGAAGAGAACGTACCAAAGTGGGGCCCACAGTAGTCCTAGGGGCCTTTGGGGAACCCACAATAACTCTGGAGAACTTGGGGGGCCCACGGAGGCAAGCGGTGCGACGGATGCGGGGTTGCGACAAGTGGCCGTCGGTCGTACACAGCCAATGCGGGGACTTGGCTCGGTCAGACACGGTGGGCGGCGCTGTGCGACGCTTTGGGTCGGTCGCTGCAGCGGGGGCGAGCGCTTCTCTCGGTCAGACACGCTGGGGGCCTCGGTCAGGCGCTTGGGTACGGGGCGGAGCAGCGTCGCAGCGATGCAGCGCTTGGGCGCTCGGTCACAGCGGGCGGGGCCTTCGGTCGTGCACGGAGCGGAGCGGAGCGACAGAGCGGGCGACAAGCGGGTCGGTGCGGAGCGGGGCGACCGGGCGGTTCTCTCGGTCTGACCGAGAGGCCCTCTCGGTCAGGCGGGGGAACGAAGCGGCGGTCGACGTTGTGTGCGGAGCGGAGTGGATGCGGGCGGGACGGCCGGTCAGAGCGGGTGGATGCGGGGGATTTCCTCGGTCGTGCGGGGTGCTGAACGTCGCAACGTTGCGACGATTCGTCGCAACGTCCAAGATGACTTTGGAAGAGGCTAGGGCTAATTTCTTGTGAAAATAGGACTTTCTAGGGGTTGCTTATATAGTATAGGGGGGTTGACTTGGTCTAGGGCTAAATCTAATAGGATTAGAATTCAAAAAGATTTGAAATTTGAATTTAAACTTCTCCAACCCAATCTAGGATTTGACCTGGTCCAAATGAGCTGGAAATTGGCTCAAAAATTCTTTAAAACGTTTAAAACTCCAATAAATTTTATTTGGCCGAAAATAATTTATAAATTAATTATTAAAAATAATATAAAACTTGTAAAAATTATAAAAGTGGTCAAATAAACTCCAAAAATTATAAAATAAATATCGTGGTGTTCGTGGCGACGAATGTGAGCTAACTAAGAAGACAGATCTCAAATTCGACGTCGGACGACGAAACTAAAAATAGAAACGTCTCCCGTCAAAAGTGAAAATCGTCACGTCTCATCGAGTGAGTTTAAATTGTGGGAAAACGACTCGAGAAGTGTCGTTTCAAGATAGTGCCACTATTTAATACTCTCAGAGACGTTCGCAACGGCATATCACACAAAAGTATTCAAAATCAAACAAAGTCTAAAATAAACACGTGCACGGCCAAAAGCACGTGCACGAACAACGCACAACGAAAAGTGGTCGTTACATCCTCCCCACCTTAGAATAAAGTCCGTCCTCGGACTTTCTATTATAACTAGTCGCTCTAGTAACTACCCCAATCAAGCCATATAATAATTTAACCAGGTATATTCATTTCAAGTGCTTATATATGCACTAGATAGTCAAACGTTAATACTACTAACACGTGTATATATACATTCACATACGTCGTATACTTATACCTATTATTATTATCACACCTAGCCTACATATAGTTTCACCAGCACATTGCTTCAACCATTATAAGTATCCCCTAATTACCTACAGCCTCTTAAGTACTTCTACTCTAAATCTCACAGGCATCCTTAGTATGGTATAGCTACCCACACACCAAACTATAACTACTAACATACAAACAACTTCACACATCATGAATAACTCCGAATATATATAACACTCAATAAGCAACCATTAATACACCATGGAGGGTACGCTCATTCAAGCCAACATATGCGGAATTTGAAAACCGTCGTACTTCAAAAGTTGAAATCCTCGTTTGGAAGAAATATTTGGAGATCGATAAGACGTGTTGTTTCAAAATAGGTTTGGGTCGAATATTCATAATAAGAGAAAATGGTCTATTGGTTTTAAAGAATCATTAAAAGAGGAAGTAAAATCATTTACACGAATATTGAAGGCGTAGTTTAGAAAATATTATACGGCAGTAATTTAATATAATGTTTGCGAAAGTCAAAGAAGGAAATCAAGTAACGGAAGAATTTAAACTCATTTTAAATGCTTTCAACTCTTTTGGGTTATGGAAAATTTTAAAATACTCAATATTGAAGCTGCTTTTCAAAGGAACCAGGGTTTGCAAAAATTCAAAACTGGTTTACACAAAATGCTTGCATACGAGCACGACGAACTTGGTATGGATAAAAGTAGTTGAAACTCATCTTAGTCTCGAAATTTTTTTTTCTAAAAGCACGTAGGGGAAGTGAAAAGATAATGTTAATAACTTGGTCGTAAAATTATCAAAATTGATAGTGAAGCTTTAAAATCAATTCGTGTGGGGTCTAAATCAGAAAGTGGTTATGAAATGGTAACTTTTACAAAAGTCTAAAATAGGGAAAACGGTGAGCATAAAATCGACTTGCTGAAATCTGAAATCCCATGTGATTGGAAGGTATATGAATGGAATAAATTAGAAGGGAAAATTACAAGTTGAATGCAAGTACGGTTTAGAATAAAATTAGTATATGAAAGAAAAATGTATTTCCATAGGTGCGAAAGTGTAGGTTGAAAAGCATTATAACTATTTTCAAAAATTTCGACAAAAGTTTTAAGAACTTAAATCAACGAGGAGCATGAAGTATAAGTATATATACATATTAGAATTTGAACACATTTAAAACTTAGGGAAAAAGGAAATCAAAAAGAAAATGCTTGCAGAAGGTTCAAAATTTTGCAACGGAGAGTTTCAAAAATTGATGACGATAGTCATGAGGCGATCTCGGGAATCGGGGCATGGGAAACAGTCAGATGTTCAAAACATACATACACCTAGGATATGAATCAGGGGGATCTACGGGGAAACTCCTACGGTCGCCCAACTGAAGCTTAGGACTTGGCGCTTGGTCTTTCTAAAGGAGCTAGGCGATAATGGAATGCGCTCAGCTCGGTCCATAATCGATGAACCCAAACGAACGACTAAAGGAATTCTAGAACTCTAATATGGTCAGGGGTAGATAAAGACCACTATGGTAACTTCTATGACGATTAAATCGATTCCCAGCAAGGACTCTAATTACCAGCCTAACAGTCAACCTTATTTGCAAACAATCATATGCAAGCATAATTTAACAAGTCAGGACTAACTAAGGGAAGAAACAACTAGATCGAGAGTTACCTGCGATAACCTCATCCACAGTCTCGCCCTCCACTGCCGTCATCAGGTAAGCCTGCCTCCTCGGCTGCACGGCCTGCTGAAAGGCCTGCCTCTGCGGAGGAAGAGGCGCTCCACGACCTGCAGGTGCAGGTGCTCTCTGTTGCAACGGCTGTGCGGCAACAGGATCCTTCCAAGGTATCTTAGAGCTCGGGCAGTCCTTCACAGCATGAGTAGGATCTCCACAAACTAGGCACTGTCCCAACATCTTCCTACACTGATCCTTGAAATGCCCGGTCTTGCCACAGAAATGGCAAGTCTTCACAATAGGCCCACCTGGCCTCTTGAACTGCACTGGCTGGGTAGGCTTGACCCCAGGCCTAGACGGCTCCATAGGCCTCTTCCCAGCTCCAGAAATCAGTCCTCTCTTCTGCTTTGCAATCTTCTCCTGTCTCCGAGCAGCTACCAGCAACTTCTGATACGACTCCATGTCCGACGTAGACACCAGACTCTGCAAGTCTAGAGAAAGACCCTGCAGAAACTTCTGAGCCTTCTCCTCAGCATCCTCTACCATCTTTGGCGCGAAGCGGCTCAATCTAGTAAATTCCTGGTGGTACTGGTCCACCGTCAGACTCCCTTGCTTCAGCTCAATGAAGCGCTGCAACATCTCCCTCCTAGCAGCCTTCGGAAAGTACTCCTCATCGAATCTAGACTTGAAAGTAGCCCAAGGTATAGGGCTCACCAACAACTCCTCCTCGGCATCCCACCAATTTCGGGCATTATCCTTCAGCTGCCTCTTCACCAGATCAACCCATCCAGCCGGGTTGACCTTCGACATCTTCAAATTATCCTCTGTGTTCCTGATCCACTCCTCTGCAGCCAACGGTCCTTCAGATCCATCAAAGTACGTCGGGCCCAGCTCCCGGAACTGATTCGCTCCTGGCTCATGGCGAGGAGCACTCTGAGTGTTCTGGAGCATGCCCTGCTATACCTGCATCATCTGATGCATCATCCTCATGATCTCAGCATTGGTGGGCTCTCTATCAGGTACCTCAGCACGATTGGGCCCACTGCCAGATCGGGTCTGTCGTCGTCCAGCCATCTAATGACGTGGAAAACGAGCAAACAAATTAGACTCAAAGCTTAATGACTTGGATGTTGCAATTTATTTAATGGATATTCCGTTTATTATCATTGTTCCGTTAGTTCGCAATTGCAAGACTGGACCTGCATGGGCCACCAACAAAACCTGTCACGCCCCGCTTCCCAAAAACGTGGAGGCGAAGCGTGAGAAGGTCCGCTCAGACTTGAAGCTACAAAGCCGCAAGTCCGATAAGCGTCAATCACTTTAATCTGCAGGTCCTTGCAATGCGAAACGAAACAAAGATAACAATAACGAAAGAGACAAAAAGAACATCTCAGAATATCCATAATAATAAATCTCAACATCGCAGAAAAGCCACCAGGCTACAAATAAAAGAGTCTAAAAAGAGGCCTAGCATGGCCAACAAAAGTACAAAGTACGAAAACAAAGAAAAGGTGCAAGCACCGACATCTAACAGCAACCTAAAGCAAAAGCAAGTAAAATCAGTCTCTAAGACTGGTCTCCGGTGTCCTCGAACTCCTCAACGAACGTAGGCTCGGGCTCAGCGTCAGCAAACACCTCGTCCTCAGCAACTGTCTCTGGCTCAGGGTCTAACATGTGACACCCAAAAGAGCAAGGGGCACATGTCAGCAAGTCTGGAAGACTTGTGCAAGTGAAACTGAAAGGTGGTGAAAGTAAAGCAACCTAGCAGTTCTAGCATGATGCAATGACATGGCAGTTTAAAGTAATGAGTGCAACAAGTAGGGTAAAGTAAAGTAAAGTACGAGCATGGCATGACATTCACAAGACAAGTACAAGACAAGAAAAGTAAGCACCTCGTGCACAGAGATTCCGTCTTTTGGCTAGAGTGGCTGCGCGGGCCAACTCCTAAGCTCAAGCGAACGTTTATCCCTACCCCTCCACGTGTGTCGAGCCAGGGCCTTACCCCCGAACGGTAATGCTCGCTTCTGGACCACGAGCCAGGAAGTGTGTAAACAAGTATGGCGTAGGGGTGCACCTAGCCCGGGACAAGCAAGTACAAGTATGTAGCGTGTGCTACGAATGCAACATTCAATGCATGGATGACATGACATGGCAGTTAAAGTAAGGCGTACAGGTAAGGAAAGTAAACGTGACAGTTTAGCATGCATGAACAACAATTTTAAGGGGTTGGATCTAGCTTCGTTGTCAAGCTAGATCATTTAGGTGACGGATCTAGTTTCGTTGTCAAACTAGATCAAGTAGGCGTCTAGCCAGCTATCATTTCACTGACTAGTCTCTTTTACGCTAAAAGCAAGTAAGTGGCCTAAAAACATGGCCCTACACAAGAGTTGGCAAGTTTCACTTGCCTGCAACTATCACGTCAAGAAAACACCGTCCAACGAGTCCAAAGTCACGATTCCTACGTGCACAAGTCCACCGGCCTACATCCGTTTTATTAATCTTGATTAGTGGATTCTAAAACATTTAAAATACTTTAAAATACTGATTTTTAGTCTTGATTAGCATGCAATTGGGTTGGGGGTCCTAGGGGTGCAAAACGTTACCTCAACACGACGCGGAAGCTACACCGGCGTCGGGTAGCGACGCCGGGGGTTGGAATAATAAGATCGCGCTCCAAGTCCAGATTCCAATTAAATTCCTCGCTGGAAATTCAGAGCAATCAACCCGGGGCGACGATTCCAGATTCCAAAGCTAATATGTGCGACGACGGGCTACGACGTGCGACGGCGACGTACGCGGCAAGTCGTCGAAGAGAACGTACCAAAGTGGGGCCCACAGTAGTCCTAGGGGCCTTTGGGGAACCCACAATAACTCTGGAGAACTTGGGGGGCCCACGGAGGCAAGCGGTGCGACGGATGCGGGGTTGCGACAAGTGGCCGTCGGTCGTACACAGCCAATGCGGGGACTTGGCTCGGTCAGACACGGTGGGCGGCGCTGTGCGACGCTTTGGGTCGGTCGCTGCAGCGGGGGCGAGCGCTTCTCTCGGTCAGACACGCTGGGGGCCTCGGTCAGGCGCTTGGGTACGGGGCGGAGCAGCGTCGCAGCGATGCAGCGATTGGGCGCTCGGTCACAGCGGGCGGGGCCTTCGGTCGTGCACGGAGCGGAGCGGAGCGACAGAGCGGGCGACAAGCGGGTCGGTGCGGAGCGGGGCGACCGGGCGGTTCTCTCGGTCTGACCGAGAGGCCCTCTCGGTCAGGCGGGGGAACGAAGCGGCGGTCGACGTTGTGTGCGGAGCGGAGCGGATGCGGGCGGGACGGCCGGTCAGAGCGGGTGGATGCGGGGGATTTCCTCGGTCGTGCGGGGTGCTGAACGTCGCAACGTTGCGACGATTCGTCGCAACGTCCAAGATGACTTTGGAAGAGGCTAGGGCTAATTTCTTGTGAAAATAGGACTTTCTAGGGGTTGCTTATATAGTATAGGGGGGTTGACTTGGTCTAGGGCTAAATCTAATAGGATTAGAATTCAAAAAGATTTGAAATTTGAATTTAAACTTCTCCATCCCAATCTAGGATTTGACCTGGTCCAAATGAGCTGGAAATTGGCTCAAAAATTCTTTAAAACGTTTAAAACTCCAATAAATTTTATTTGGCCGAAAATAATTTATAAATTAATTATTAAAAATAATATAAAACTTGTAAAAATTATAAAAGTGGTCAAATAAACTCCAAAAATTATAAAATAAATATCGTGGTGTTCGTGGCGACGAATGTGAGCTAACTAAGAAGACAGATCTCAAATTTGACGTCGGACGACGAAACTAAAAATAGAAACGTCTCCCGTCAAAAGTGAAAATCGTCACGTCTCATCGAGTGAGTTTAAATTGTGGGAAAACGACTCGAGAAGTGTCGTTTCAAGATAGTGCCACTATTTAATACTCTCAGAGACGTTCGCAACGGCATATCACACAAAAGTATTCAAAATCAAACAAAGTCTAAAATAAACACGTGCACGGCCAAAAGCACGTGCACGAACAACGCACAACGAAAAGTGGTCGTTACAAGATCGCTTAAAAGCAAACTCCATCGTTGAATCATTGAATCGCTTTTTTGTTAATGGTAATGCTGAAGAAAAGATATGGGATATCCATTTTTTAACAAGATTTATATTACCTTCTCAATTTTTTTAATACAAGATTGGCCACCTATTGGCCATAAGCATGCTGTTTCACACCAGTCACTTGCATGTGACATGCATTAACTAGGAAATTCCTATGTTTGTAATAATTCCTAAGTTGTGTATATCAAGATAAAATTTTAAGCTTGCTATTTGAATGCAGTCCTAATTAATTATTGGATATTTTCAAGATTCGCACATTTGCACATGTTTCCAGCATCAATTATTTTACGGTTAACATAAACAATATGCATGTAACAAAAAACAATATGCATTTAAGCTGTCAGTGCAAAGAAGCCTAAAAACTGGGATTAGAGGTAGTACATTGGTGATCCTGACTTTGTCAAGCCAGAGGTATATGATTCAATTCCAGCTAAAATTCATGATCCAAAAGCTAAAATGCCTGATACATGGGATGAAGATGAGGATGGCATATGGAGACCATCCTCACTTTTTACCTTTTGAGTTTTGATCTTTAGAAAGAAAAGGTATCTTAATTCTTAAGTTGTAAGAACAAAATCATGGAGGAAAAAAATGTATTTTTTGATCTTGAGCTTTGAACTTGAGTTTTGGTATTGATCAATTTAATTGCAATCTATTCTTCAGCATTGTTCACTTTTTGCTTATGAGAATCTTAACAGTAATAATGTTTGCCTATCTTGCATATTTATTATATGCAGATTTTTAATCATTTTTGTTAATCTTTTGTAGATTTTGGTAATTAGAGATTGGACATGCTCATTTCTTGCAGATTTTTAATTCATTTTGGGTCCCTATCTCTCAATCATTTTGGCCTCATCGTTTTTAATGATTCCTTGATTTTTCAGATCGATTTAGGCGTGAGAGAAGGAGCTCCATTTCCCCCATGCCGATGTTGTCAACCCCCTGCCAAAAAAACATTCGTTGTTTCATATTCCATCATTTTCATAATGAATTTTTGTGATCTTAGTCATGTATAACAGGTCAATTATGAACAGTGAACAACGTTGCATCTTCTAATTGAATGGAGAGAACTCTCATCCTCTGTAAGTATAACTAGGTATTCCATCATTCTCTTGCTTTGGCTATTGCTGCAGAAGCCAAAGTTTCTGTTGTTTAGGTCTAAGCTCAGCAGCTGAAAGCTGGCCTGTGGGTTGGCCAAAGTGCATCAAATGTTAGGGAGCTCTTCCAGACAGCAAGAGATTTGGTTATTCTCTTGGCTCTTTGTTGTCATCTTGCTTATTTTTTAGATTTTTAATCATTGATGATTTAAAATTTCTACTGACAACATCTAAAATTTAGTATTTTTTGTTGTCTGAAAATTCTCTTTAGAGTTTCAATACTTCCTCTTATAAAATTTCAATATTCTTGAATGTTCATTGTATATAAATGTGAGGAAGGGATATGAACTATGATGGTGCAACAATAAAGGGTATATTTCATATATTCACGCACGTTTTCTTTTGTGTTTTTCCGTGTTTTTCCGCCGCCTTTTATTCGTTTTCTTGTATTCTCTCGTTTTCTTTCACTTTTCTTTGTTTGTCCATGATTGCAGGGGATTGACCACGTAGGGGACGTTTAACGATGATATCCCAAGTCCCCGGAGCAACGGGAGAAGTCACACGTGATCCAGGGGGTCAAACGTCGAAGAATTCATCTTTCAACCCCTCACCCGGTCTGTTGGTCATCTCCAACCGATCGGGTGATGCACGCGTGCACCACCCGGTCTCTGCCGCAGCTCATAAGGAAGTCACCCGACCGGTTCATAGACCGGTTCAGCGGGGGGCTGTTCTCTGTTTTCTCGAGTAAAACACCAACCGATCGGGTGACTCTCACCCGATCGGTTCATCTGTAGCTGAAGATGAAGAGCTGAAGATACGGGCGCCAAACCGATCGATTCACCCGACTGCTCCAAGATCCAACCGGTCACTCAAGAACTCACCCGACCGGTTCATGTGATCGGGTGAAAGCTCGCCATTTTCTGTTATTATTTTGTAACGGATCAACCGATCGGTTGTTGCGAAAGTCTATAAATAGAACCCCTAGGGTTCCAGAAACGGGAGCTGCTATTTTTTTACTGTTTTCTCTCCTTGTGACGGCTGTAATTGTTACTCTTTTGTAAGTTTTCAGATCTTTCTCAAATTTTAGTATTGTCTTATCTACTCTATTACTTTCGCATTGCAATTGTCCGATTATGATTCCAACAGTTAATTTTTATTTAGATCGCTTTTTCATGGATTTTTGTGAGTAGTTCCCAAATCTGGGATTTTGGTGGAAACCCCTTCGGGGGCTCTTCCCGATGCGTCCATAGGGTTAGGAAATCGATAGGGAATAGGAATCTAACGGTTACGCGGGGTGTTTCATTGTCATCGGCGGGAAAAAGACCGCCTTTGACCGTTGGGCCAAGGGGGAATAAACTTGGCGGTTGACTCCCTAGCCATAGCTCACACCCATAGCGTAGACGTCGAATCCTAGCACGCGGGAGCGACAGGATGAGACGTTGGGAGTTATCGTTGCGGGCTTAGTGCTCCCGGGATCGATCAGTGTTAATGGACACGGGAGTGCCCACTGATCGAATCCGGGAAGTCCGGCGTATCATCCTGGGCACCGACCGGAATATCGGGCCCATAGGATGCCGGTATCACTTTCAGAGGAAACGTCTCACCATTAGACCCTAATCCCGATCGCTATCCATACCCGTAGGCCGTATCGGCGAGAGTCACTCGTCGGGTTGGAAACCAAAGTCCTGGGTTTTCTTTCTAGTTGTTCATACCCTTTATTTCCTTTCGTGACAACCATCTACCGATTCGGGCTAGCTCGCCCCTCAGGGTGATTTAGGTCCTACCTGACCCAAGCACAACCTCGCCTCCCTGAGTTCGATATTCCCGCACCCTACACTAACCGTGCACTTGCGGTAAACGACAACCGCGCCCATCACCGCATAACAAAATTTTTCTTTTCTTTTCTTTTTGGGTTTTTCTTTTCTTTTCTCTTTTTTTTAGATTTTTGGGTTTTTGGCTATACACATGTGTACTCTCCCAAGTGGGAGAACGGTACACGACGAGGGGATTTGCACCAAGTAAAACAAAAAAGAAGTCGAAATCTAAACACTCGGGCAAAGGAAACTATTCTCGCTAAATAGAGCATAGGCTAAATGGGTTATCCTAGTCCTTAGTTGTGGAATCCAGACGCATGCGAATTGAAGTATACGATATAAATATAGCATGCATGTAGTAGAAACAAATACCACATATTCAAATCGAAGCATGATAATCTAGGGGTCATTCATGGACATGTATATAAAGTAAAATCACAAGGTAGAAGCACACCAAATGCTAGTCACGACACACGACTCCCAAAAAGCTAAGTGGACCCACGATGCGTGAAATGCAAGACGACTCGAAATCCTAGGGTTAGTGAGTGTGATTATCGATGCAATGCTAGGTGTGTGTGACTTTGTGGCGATTCATCATAGGATTCATCTCTAGGAGAAAGAGCTAAAAATAAGAAAGGAAAAAATAAAAACACGAAGAAAACGACACAAAAATCGAAAAAGAAGGACTCAAACGACGCACACAGTGCGACTCCCCCAAGCTGAAGT
This sequence comes from Scilla litardierei, assembly GCA_030789695.1. Taxonomy (NCBI): domain Eukaryota; kingdom Viridiplantae; phylum Streptophyta; class Magnoliopsida; order Asparagales; family Asparagaceae; genus Scilla; species Scilla litardierei. The sequence continues at coordinate 140,942,430 of CM061141.1, forward strand.
TTGCATTGCCCTCAATGCAATACGAGTGAGTACGGAAGGGCAATGAAAATTGGGGGGGGGGAATACGCACTGAAACAAAAAGAAATGAAAACGAGGAAAACACATAGATGAAACTGAAAAAGAAAGAAAGATCAAAATCAAAATCAAACGATACGAAAATAAAAATAAAAACACAAACACGACACGACACTCAAAAAATGAAAAACAAGCACACACACAAAAATGAGAAAAACAGACAAAACAAGACAGCACACCAAAATAGACGTCCCCCAAGTTAGACCAGACAGTGCTAGCGAAATGATATGATCAGTGAAATCCAGAGATATGCAAGGGGGAGTCAAAAACAAACAAGGAGAAATCAGAAAGCAGGAGAAGGTGAGTCCTTGTCCTCCTCGGAAGAGGGTGTGGATGGGTGGTCGGGGGAAGCTGGGGGTGTGCGGAGAAGTGGGGAATGAGGCGAAGGAATAGGGGCAGCGGTGGTGTGAACAATGGGAGGAGTGTCGGTGGTGGTGGGTGGTGGTGGTAGGAAGGCGATCAAGGCGGTGGTGAGAGGAATAGAAATGGAGGAAGTAGATGCGGTGGTGACGGTAGTGGGAGGTGGTGGGAGGGATCTGGAGCGCACCGACAATTTCCTCCGGCGCACGTATGGAGTGACAGATGAGGAGGGAGGAGGTAGCGTGGGTGCGGTGGAAGTGGTCGGGAGGGGTGAAGTGGATGCCGGGATGGGATTAGAAGAGGGAGGAGAAGAATGTGGTGAGGGGGGTAATGGATGTGGGGAAGTGTGGGTGGGTGGAGGAGAAGATCGCCGGGGTGGTGAAGGTGGAGGTGGTCCGTGGATATGAGTGAGAAGGCGAAGGATGGCGGCCACGTTCCTCTCAAGTGCGAGGAAACGTGGGTGAGTAAGAAAGGAGGATGGTGATGGGTCCGAGGAAGCAGAGGACATGGCGAGCTCACGAAGGGCAGCGACCTCCCTCTCAAGACCTAAACGGTCAGATACCTGACGGTGACCAAAAGATGTTGACTGACACGAGGCAGAGGTGGTGCCGCCAGGTAAGGTCGAAGAGGTGCCGACGGCAGTGGTCATGCCGGCACAGGAGACAAGGCCAGAAATGGCCGCAAAGAGGTGCTCAGACGTGATCGGTCCCGGAGCAGAAACAGGACGACTTGGGCCAGCCCCTAAGTCTCCCCCAGACGCAGGGATATCCTGCTCGCCTAAGTGGGCGGTAGGGGACGGTGGTCTGCGTGCGCCTGCGGGAAGGAAAGGAAGATTCAACCCCGCTAAGAAGTCGGGATCAGGAGGGAAGGTCCAATCTCCCACAAGAGCAATGGTCATGCGAGCGGGGTTGGGCAGAATGGTGTAAGGGGCTGGGGGATGGCCATAATTAAAGATGAAGCGGCCGTCAGAGTGGGGTCTAATCATGTGGATGTGCCGCAGGACATCAATATCAAGCTATGAGGGTCCTGCGGCAGTTGGAAGATTATTGGGGATGGTAATATTGAATTGGGCGTGAGAGCAGATGATCGTGATGATGCCCCCACAACAAAACTTCCCCTTACCGGCCCGGCTGATCTCGAGTAGCTTGTAAACAAGCCAATCGCTGCCATGGATGGGGACGGTAGGGGCCCTGAAGCTAATGCCATCATCATCCCGGACAAAAGGAAAAGTCATGGCCCAAAGGATGAAAAGGTCAGTGATAGTCACGGTGCCGGACTCGTCCCTAGGAAAAAATGCAGATGAAATGATCCTGTGGGCCAAACGAAACACGGGATGAATGATGGAGGAGGCCTTAGCCCTTCCTCGGGGATAGTCACGGATCATTGTGAGGCGGAACCAGAATTGATCGACATCAAACTCGGGCGTGTACCTGTAGTGTCGGATGGAATCATCCCCGAGATTGGGGAAACCAAATATATGGTTAATCGTGTTCAGATTTATGGTGACACTACGGTTACGCACCCTGAATTTAATGATCGACCCAGACTCCCAAACAAGTGTAGAGAGAAATTCGAGGTTGAGTGTCGGGTAGGATACATCAGATGCATTAAGAAAGGCCAACCATCCTAAGTTAGCGAAAAGAGATTCGACCTCGGTGAAGACACCGAGATCGACAAGTGTTCGTGTGTGCGGGAACTTAGTAGATAGATGCCCTCGAGCATCGAGCCTACGGTAAAAATCTTTGTGCTCCTGGTTCCTAAAGATATACCCATGTGGGCCCAACATTGGGTCCACAGGGGGGATAACAGGCGGGGGAGGGCCAGGTGTAAGTGCTCGTGTACGGGAAGGGGGGCGTGTTTGAATTCGTCTCTTTCGAGACGGATCCTCCTCCCGCAAAATTCCCTTCCCCTTGTCCTTATCCTTAGCCATGTGTGAGTGTGCGTGTATGAATGAGTGCAAAAACTGTGGATGCACACTAACACAAGCAAACGAGCAAGCACAATTTATAGGGCAAATATATAAATATGAGCTTAGGAGCGTGTACCCAAGCGAAATGGCGGAGCTTGCTCGTAGATGTCCCCACACTGTTCAGCGAGAGTAGCGTGGAGCCGCGGCGTTCTCCTTCGGCAAGAATTTTCGGATGGGTGTGGTTTGGGGGAAAACTAGGTCAGAAGTTTGGAATGTAAGGAGAGAGAGGGTGTAGATGATGGAGGGATTGATGGAGGAGGTGGAGATAGGGAGTAATGGAGGAGTAGAAGACGTGGGGGAGTGAGAATCGGTCGTTGGGGAAGAGAGGAAGGTGAAACGACGGCGTTTTTGGCGATCGGGCGAGGATGAAAATGAGCGGGTGTCGGGGGGGGTTATATAGGGTTTTAAGTCGAACCGATTGGGTGACTTGTCACCCGATCGGTTGACGGTTAGGTCGAAATTCTTGCCGAAGAAATGCTACAGGCGAACCGATCGGGTGACTTGTCAACCGATCGATTGGCCGCTCCACTCATTTTCCCGAGAACCTAGGGCTGCTCACCCGGTCGCGTCAACCGATCGCGCTCGAACTCAACCGATCGGTTGATATTCCCCAAAAATTTCCGAGAGTTCTCCCCAGCTCACCCGGTCTGCCACCCGGTCTCTTCATTACTCAACCGATCGGGTCATTTGGGGACAGATCTCGGCATGTATCTGATACATCCCAACCGATCGGGTGAGTTGTCAACCGATCGGTTGGGGCTTGTTTCCTGCAAAAACCAATAGATTTGTTTAAGTCCCCGAACGGATGTTCTCGCGGCTGATTTTATTTATAAAAATAGATAAAATAAAGTAAAAAAATAACGCTAAAAAATGGGGAAAAGTTTAGAACATGGGTTGCCTCCCATGAAGCGCACTTGTTTAACGTCGTTGGCTCGACGCCCGCAAGAGATGTTCATGGTGGTTGATACGGGTGATGCCCGAAGTTCGGCATCTCTTCCTCATTGGAGCTGAAGGCCCTTGGAGTAGTCAGCGGCTGGTGAAATACTTGCTCGACTACCCTCCCCTTGTTCTTGGGATCCGGGGGCTTTTCTTTCGTGTTGGCTCTTCCCGCCATCTTCTTTAGGATCCAGACCTCGTCTTTAGTGAGGTCCATGGGCTCTTTCCCCGTTCTCCTCGCAGGAGGAGCCTTGGGGAACCCGGGAGGGGTCGTTCTTGCTGCACTCGGTTTTCCAGCAGCTTCTTTGTTCTTGGGGCCGTCTCCATCTTCTGAATCCCCCAAGTCATCGGGGGGTTTCTCAAGAGAATCTCCCAGGAGCTCTCCTCAGCAGCTTTTTCCTCTTCTACCTCAAGCAAATTACACCGAGGGTCATCAGGGGGATCGGGGTGCTTCATGGACAACCCCAGATCAAACTCAACTTTCTCTCCGCTGACGTTTAAAGATAGTTTTCTGTTCTTCACATCTATTAGAACGCCAACAGTGGCCATGAAAGGCCGTCCCAGGATGATGGGGGTTTGTGCGTCTTCAGGCATGTCCATGACTACAAAGTCCATTGGCACATGCACCCCTCTTACATTTACGGGGAGGTCATCCACAATTCCCACCGGATATTTGACCGACCGGTCAGCTAGTTGTAGGGTCATACATGTGGGCTCCAAATCACCCATTCCTATCCTTCTATACATCGACAAGGGCATCAAACTAACACTCGCTCCGAGATCGACGAGTGCACGATGAATCTTCACTGCCCCGATCGTGCAAGGAATCGAGAAGCTCCCGGGTCCTTGAGTTTCGGCGGATTTGCCCTCTGAATAAGAGCACTACATTCCGCCGTCAGCACTACTTTCCCCGGCAACAGCGCCATAAACTTGACCGGCGCCCCCGCCGTATGCGGTGATGGGCGCGGTTGTCGTTTACCGCAAGTGCACGGTTAGTGTAGGGTGCGGGAATATCTAACTCAGGGAGGCGAGGTTGTGCTTGGGTCAGGTAGGACCTAAATCACCCCGAGGGGCGAGCTAGCCCGAATCGGTAGATGGTTGTCACGAAAGGAAATAATGGGTATGAACAACAAGAAAGAAAACCCGGGACTTTGGTTTCCAACCCGACGAGAGACTCTCGCTGATACGGCCTACGGGTATGGATAGCGATCGGGATTAGGGTCTAATGGTGAAACGTTGCCTCTGAAAGTGATACCGACATCCCATGGGCCCGATATTCCGGTCGGTGCCCAGGATGATACGCCGGACTTCCCGGATTCGATCAGTGGGCACTCCCGTGTCCATTAACACTGATCGATCCCGGGAGCACTAAGCCCGCAACGATAACTCACAACGTCTCATCCTGCCTCTCCCGCATGCTAGGATTCGACGTCTACGCTATGGGTGTGAGCTATGGCTAGGGAGTCAACCGCCAAGTTTATTCCCCCTTGGCCCAACGGTCAAAGGCGGTCTTTTTCCCGCCGATGACAATGAAACACCCCGCGTAACCGTTAGATTCCTATTCCCTATCGATTTCCTAACCCTATGGACGCATCGGGAAGAGCCCCCGAAGGTGTTTCCACCAAAATCCCAGATTTGGGAACTACTCACAAAAATCCATGAAAAAGCGATCTAAATAAAAATTAACCGTTGGAATCATAATCGGACAATTGCAATGCGGAAGTAATAGAGTAGATAAGACAATACTAAAATTTGAGAAAGATCTGAAAACTTACAAAAGAGTAACAATTACAGCCGTCACAAGGAGAGAAAACAGTAAAAAAAATAGCAGCTCCCCGTTTCTGGAACCCTAGGGGTTCTATTTATAGACTTTCGCATCAACCGATAGGTTGACAAGTCAACCGATCGGTTGATCCGTTACAAAATAATAACAGAAAACGGCGAGCTTTCACCCGATCACATGAACCGGTCGGGTGAGTTCTTGAGTGACCGGTTGGATCTTGGAGCAGTCGGGTGAATCGATCGGTTTGGCGCCCGTGTCTTCAGCTCTTCATCTTCAGCTACAGATGAACCGATCAGGTGAGAGTCACCCGATCGGTTGGCGTTTTGCTCGAGAAAACAGAGAACAGCCCCCCGCTGAACCGGTCTGTGAACCGATCGGGTGACTTCCTTATGAGCTACGGCAGAGACCGGGTGGTGCACCGTGCATCACCCGATCGGTTGGAGATGACCAACCGACCGGGTGAGGGGCTGAAAGATGAATTCTTCGACGTTTGACCCCCTGGATCACGCGTGACTTCTCCCGTTGCTCCGGGGACTTGGGATATCATCGTTAAACGTCCCCTACGTGGTCAATCCCCTGCAATCATGGACAAACAAAGAAAAGTGAAAGAAAACGAGAGAATACAAGAAAACGAATAAAAGACGGCAGAAAAACAGGGAAAAACACAAAAGAAAACGTGCGTGAATATATGAAATATAAACGCACGTCAAAATCCACCAAGCTGAACCCTTCCTCGTCCTCGAGGAAGACGAGCGAGAGTAGGAGCTCGGAAGGGAAAAATAGAGAGGAAGAAAGAAAAAGAAAACTCTAAATCCTAGATCGTCCATCAGAGCCACCAAAATGAAAAACGACACACCAAGCAAGCAAACGCCAAATCACACCACTAAACCTAGGAAAACGAGTCCAAATAAGTGTCGTGGGCCCACGCGGTGAAGCGCGAGTGAGTGTGGTCGTGTGCTAGCAAATGGTGTCGCTTTCTACAATGTGCTATGAGGCTCGATATACACAAATCCAAGATATGACCCAAATATCGATTCGAATTGAATTAAGCGGCGAATATAAGTTCAAGCATGCATGAGAAGAGTAAGAATAGAAGCGTATCATGCATCGGGGACTCCACAACTAGGGTTAAGGAAATCATGCCACTATAGCCTAGATACTAGCTAAAAAGTTCCTAAGCCAAGTGTTTTCGATAACGACGGGGGTTGAGATGATGTGAAGTAGAACACTCGGTGCAAATTCTCGCCTTCCCTTTATTCTCGGTAAGAAGGAAAACAAAATATTCACACGGAAATTTTTTTGGGTTTTGGGCATTTCTATTTTGTTTTTGGCTTTTTGGCTATACAAAATTTTTCTTTTCTTTTCTTTTTGGGTTTTTCTTTTCTTTTCTCTTATTTTTTTTTTGGATTTTTGGGTTTTTGGCTATACACATGTGTACTCTCCCAAGTGGGAGAACGGTACACGACGAGGGGATTTGCACCAAGTAAAACAAAAAAGAAGTCGAAATCTAAACACTCGGGCAAAGGAAACTATTCTCGCTAAATAGAGCATAGGCTAAATGGGTTATCCTAGTCCTTAGTTGTGGAATCCCGACGCATGCGAATTGAAATATACGATATAAATATAGCATGCATGTAGTAGAAACAAATACCGCATATTCAAATCGAAGCATGATAATCTAGGGGTCATTCCTGGACAGGTATATAAAGTAAAATCACAAGGTAGAAGCACACCAAATGCTAGTCACGACACATGAATCACAAAAAGCTAAGTGGACCCACGATGCGTGAAATGCAAGAGGACTCGAAATCCTAGGGTTAGTGAGTGTGATTATCGATGCAATGCTAGGTGTGTGTGACTTTGTGGCGATTCATCATAGGATTCATCTCTAGGAGAAAGAGCTAAAAAGAAGAAAAGAAAAAAAAATAAAAACACGAAGAAAACGACACAAAAAAACGAAAAAGAAGGACTCAAACGACGCACACAGTGCGACTCCCCCAAGCTGAAGTTTGCATTGCCCTCAATGCAATACGAGTGAGTACGGGAGGGCAATGAAAATGGGGGGGGGAATACGCACTGAAACAAAAAGAAATGAAAACGAGGAAAACACATAGATGAAACTGAAAAAGAAAGAAAGATCAAAATCAAAATCAAACGATACGAAAATAAAAATAAAAACACAAACACGACACGACACTCAAAAAATGAAAAACAAGCACACACACAAAAATGAGAAAAACAGACAAAACAAGACAGCACACCAAAATAGACGTCCCCCAAGTTAGACCAGACAGTGCTAGCGAAATGATATGATCAGTGAAATCCAGAGATATGCAAGGGGGAGTCAAAAACAAACAAGGAGAAATCAGAAAGCAGGAGAAGGTGAGTCCTTGTCCTCCTCGGAAGAGGGTGTGGATGGGTGGTCGGGGGAAGCTGGGGGTGTGCGGAGAAGTGGGGAATGAGGCGAAGGAATAGGGGCAGCGGTGGTGTGAACAATAGGAGGAGTGTCGGTGGTGGTGGGTGGTGGTGGTAGGAAGGCGATCAAGGCGGTGGTGAGAGGAATAGAAATGGAGGAAGTAGATGCGGTGGTGACGGTAGTGGGAGGTGGTGGGAGGGATCTGGAGCGCACCGGTAATTTCCTCCGGTGCACGTATGGAGTGACGGAGGAGGAGGGAGGAGGTAGCGTGGGTGCGGTGGAAGTGGTCGGGAGGGGTGAAGTGGATGCCGGGATGTGATTAGAAGAGGGAGGAGAAGAATGTGGTGAGGGGGTGATGGATGTGGGGAAGTGTGGGTGGGTGGAGGAGAAGATCGCCGGGGTGGTGAAGGTGGAGGTGGTCCGTGGATATGAGTGAGAAGGCGAAGGATGGTGGCCACGTTCCTCTCAAGTGCGAGGAAACGTGGGTGAGTAAGAAAGGAGGATGGTGATGGGTCCGAGGAAGCAGAGGACATGGAGATCTCACGAAGGGCAGCGACCTCCCTCTCAAGACCTAAACGGGCAGATACCTGACGGCGACCAAAAGATGTAGACTAACGCGAGGCAGAGGTGGTGCCGCCAGGTAAGGTCGAAGAGGTGCCGGCGGCAGTGGTCATGCCGGCACAGGAGACAAGGCCAGAAATGGCCGCAAAGAGGTGCTCAGACGTGATCGGTCCCGTAGCAGAAACAGGACGACTCGGGCCAGCCCCTAAGTCTCCCCCAGACGCAGGGATATCCTGCTCGCCTAAGTGGGCGGCAGGGGACGGTGGTCTGCGTGCGCCTGCGGGAAGGAAAGGAAGATTCAACCCCGCTAAGAAGTCGGGATCAGGAGGGAAGGTCCAATCTCCCACAAGAGCAATGGTCATGCGAGCGGGGTTGGGCAGAATGGTGTAAGGGGCTGGGGGTGGCCATAATTAAAGATGAAGCGGCCGTCAGAGTGGGGTCTAATCATGTGGATGTGCCGCAGGACATCAATATCAAGCTGTGAGGGTCCTGCGGCAGCTGGAAGATTATTGGGGATGGTAATATTGAATTGGGCGTGAGAGCAGATGATCGTGATGATGCCCCCACAACAAAACTTCCCCTTACCGGCCCGGCTGATCTCGAGTAGCTTGTAAACAAGCCAATCGCTGCCATGGATGGGGACGGTAGGGGCCCTGAAGCTAATGCCATCATCATCCCGGACAAAAGGAAAAGTCAAGGCCCAAAGGATGAAAAGGTCAGGGATAGTCGCGGTGCCGGACTCGTCCCTATGAAAAAATGCAGATGAAATGATCCTGTGGGCCAAACGAAACACGGGATGAATGATGGAGGAGGCCTTGGCCCTTCCTCGGGGATAGTCACGGATCATTGTGAGGCGGAACCAGAATTGATCGACATCAAACTCGGGCGTGTACCCGTAGTGTCGGATGGAATCATCCCCGAGATTGGGGAAACCAAATATATCGTTAATCATGTTCAGATTTGTGGTGACACTACGTTTACGCACCCTGAATTTAATGATCGACCCGGACTCCCAAACAGGTGTAGAGAGAAATTCGAGGGTGAGTGCCAGGTAGGATATAGCAGATGCATTAAGAAAGGCCAACCATCCTAAGTTAGCGAAAAGAGATTCGACCTCGGTGAAGACACCGAGATCGACAAGTGTTCGTGTGTGCGGAAACTTAGTAGATAGATGCCCTCGAGCATCGAGCCTACGGTAAAAATCTTTGTGCTCCTGGTTCGTAAAGATATACCCATGTGGGCCCAACATTGGGTCCACAGGGGGGATAACAGGCGGGGGAGGGCCAAGTGTAAGTGCTCGTGTACGGGAAGGGGGGCGTGTTTGTTTTCGTCTCTTTCGAGACGGCTCCTCCTCCCGCAAAATTCCCTTCCCCTTGTCCTTATCCTTAGCCATATGTGAGTGTGCGTGTATGAATGAGTGCAAAAACAGTGGATGCACACTAACACAAGCAAACGAGTAAGCACAATTTATAGGGCAAATATATAAATATGAGCTTAGGAGCGAGTGTACCCAAGCGGAATGGCGGAGCTTGCTCGTAGATGTCCCCACACTGTTCAGCGAGAGTAGCGTGGAGCCGCGGCGTTCTCCTTCGGCAAGAATTTTCGGATGGGTGTGGTTTGGGGGAAAACTAGGTCAGAAGTTTGGAATGGAAGGAGAGAGAGGGTGTAGATGATGGAGGGGTTGATGGAGGAGGTGGAGAGAGGGAGTAATGGAGGAGTAGAGGACATGGGGGAGTGAGAATCGGTCGTTGGGGAAGAGACTAAGGTGAAACGACGGCGTTTTTGGCGATCGGGCGAGGATGAAAACGAGCGGGTGTCGGGGGGGTTTATATAGGGTTTTAAGTCGAACCGATCGGGTGACTTGTCACCCGATCGGTTGACGGTTAGGTCGAAATTCTTGCCGAAGAAATGCTACAGGCGAACCGATCGGGTGAGTTGTCAACCGATCGGTTGGCCGCTACACACATTTTCCCGAGAACTTAGGGCTGCTCACCCGGCCGTGTCAACCGATAGCGCTCGAACTCAACCGATCGGTTGATATTCCCCAAAAATTTCCGAGAGTTCTCCCCAGCTCACCCGGTCTGCCACCCGGTCTCTTCATTACTCAACCGATCGGGTCATTTGGGGACAGATCTCGGCATGTATCTGATACATCCCAACCGATCGGGTGAGTTGTCAACCGATCGGTTGGGGCTTGTTTCCTGCAAAAACCAATAGTTTGTTTAAGTCCCCGAACGGATGTTCTCGCGGCTGATTTTATTTATAAAAATAGATAAAATAAAGTAAAAAAATAACGCTAAAAATGGGGAAAAGTTTAGAACATGGGTTGCCTCCCATGAAGCGCACTTGTTTAACGTCGTTGGCTCGACGCCCGCAAGAGATGTTCATGGTGGTTGATACGGGTGATGCCCGAAGTTCGGCATCTCTTCCTCATTGGAGCTGAAGGCCCTTGGAGTAGTCAACGGCTGGTGAAATGCAGATGAAATGATCCTGTGGGCCAAACGAAACACGGGATGAATGATGGAGGAGGCCTTGGCCCTTCCTCGGGGATAGTCACGGATCATTGTGAGGCGGAACCAGAATTGATCGACATCAAACTCGGGCGTGTACCTGTAGTGTCGGATGGAATCATCCCCGAGATTGGGGAAACCAAATATATCGTTAATCGTGTTCAGATTTGTGGTGACACTACGGTTACGCACCCTGAATTTAATGATCGACCCGGACTCCCAAACAGGTGTAGAGAGAAATTCGAGGGTGAGTGCCAGGTAGGATATAGCAGATGCATTAAGAAAGGCCAACCATCCTAAGTTAGCGAAAAGAGATTCGACCTCGGTGAAGACACCGAGATCGACAAGTGTTCGTGTGTGCGGAAACTTAGTAGATAGATGCCCTCGAGCATCGAGCCTACGGTAAAAATCTTTGTGCTCCTGGTTCGTAAAGATATACCCATGTGGGCCCAACATTGGGTCCACAGGGGGGATAACAGGCGGGGGAGGGCCAAGTGTAAGTGCTCGTGTACGGGAAGGGGGGCGTGTTTGTTTTCGTCTCTTTCGAGACGGCTCCTCCTCCCGCAAAATTCCCTTCCCCTTGTCCTTATCCTTAGCCATATGTGAGTGTGCGTGTATGAATGAGTGCAAAAACAGTGGATGCACACTAACACAAGCAAACGAGTAAGCACAATTTATAGGGCAAATATATAAATATGAGCTTAGGAGCGAGTGTACCCAAGCGGAATGGCGGAGCTTGCTCGTAGATGTCCCCACACTGTTCAGCGAGAGTAGCGTGGAGCCGCGGCGTTCTCCTTCGGCAAGAATTTTCGGATGGGTGTGGTTTGGGGGAAAACTAGGTCAGAAGTTTGGAATGGAAGGAGAGAGAGGGTGTAGATGATGGAGGGGTTGATGGAGGAGGTGGAGAGAGGGAGTAATGGAGGAGTAGAGGACATGGGGGAGTGAGAATCGGTCGTTGGGGAAGAGAGGAAGGTGAAACGACGGCGTTTTTGGCGATCGGGCGAGGATGAAAACGAGCGGGTGTCGGGGGGGTTTATATAGGGTTTTAAGTCGAACCGATCGGGTGACTTGTCACCCGATCGGTTGACGGTTAGGTCGAAATTCTTGCCGAAGAAATGCTACAGGCGAACCGATCGGGTGAGTTGTCAACCGATCGGTTGGCCGCTACACACATTTTCCCGAGAACTTAGGGCTGCTCACCCGGCCGTGTCAACCGATAGCGCTCGAACTCAACCGATCGGTTGATATTCCCCAAAAATTTCCGAGAGTTCTCCCTAGCTCACCCGGTCTGCCACCCGGTCTCTTCATTACTCAACCGATCGGGTCATTTGGGGACAGATCTCAGCATGTATCTGATACATCCCAACCGATCGGGTGAGTTGTCAACCGATCGGTTGGGGCTTGTTTCCTGCAAAAACCAATAGATTTGTTTAAGTCCCCGAACGGATGTTCTCGCGGCTGATTTTATTTATAAAAATAGATAAAATAAAGTAAAAAAATAACGCTAAAAATGGGGAAATGTTTAGAACATGGGTTGCCTCCCATGAAGCGCACTTGTTTAACGTCGTTGGCTCGACGCCCGCAAGAGATGTTCATGGTGGTTGATACGGGTGATGCCCGAAGTTCGGCATCTCTTCCTCATTGGAGCTGAAGGCCCTTGGAGTAGTCAACGGCTGGTGAAATACTTGCTCGACTACCCTCCCCTTGTTCTTGGGATCCGGGGGCTTTTCTTTCGTGTTGGCGCTTCCCGCCATCTTCTTTAGGATCCGGACCTCGTCTTTAGTGAGGTCCATGGGCTCTTTCCCCGTTCTCCTTGCAGGAGGAGCCTTGGGGAACCTGAGAGGGATCGTTCTTGCTGCACTCGGTTTTCCAGCAGCTTCTTTGTTCTTGGGGCCGTCTCCATCTTCTGAATCCCCCAAGTCATCGGGGGGGTTTCTCAAGAGAATCTCCCAGGAGCTCTCCTCAGCAGCTTTTTCCTCTTCTACCTCAAGCAAATTACACCGAGGGTCATCAGGGGGATCGGGGTGCTTCATGGACAACCCCAGATCAAACTCAACTTTCTCTCCGCTGACGTTTAAAGAGAGTTTTCCATTCTTCACATCTATTAGAACGCCAGCAGTGGCCATGAAAGGCCGTCCCAGGATGATGGGGGTGTGTGCGTCTTCAGGCATGTCCATGACTACAAAGTCCACTGGCACATGCACCCCTCTTACATTTACGGGGAGGTCATCCATAATTCCCACCGGATATTTGACCGACCGGTCAGCTAGTTGTAGGGTCATACCGGTGGGCTCCAAATCACCCATTCCTATCCTTCTATACATCGACAAGGGCATCAAACTAACACTCGCTCCGAGATCGACGAGTGCACGATGAATCTTCACTGCCCCGATCATGCAAGGAATCGAGAAGCTCCCTGGGTCCTTGAGTTTCGGAGGATTTGCCCTCTGAATAAGAGCGCTACATTCTGCCGTCAGCACTACTTTCTCCTTTCTAGACCCTCTAGTCACCAAATCTTTCAGGAATTTTGCATAGGAGGGGATTGTTTCGATTGCTTCTAGGAAGGGGATTTGCAGGCTTAGGTCCTTGACAATGGCGAAGAACTTGCCATATTTCTCATCAATTTTTGCCTGAGCCAACCGTTGTGGAAATGGCACAACTGGTTTGAACACTTTCGGGCTCCCTTCCTCCTTCTTCTTCTTCTCTTCTTCAGAGACTCCCTCCGAAGTCATAGGATTTGATGACGAAGCACCGGCGTCGTTTGATTTTTCGATCGGTCTCTCAACGACCAATGGTGCTTCCGGGTTGCTGGGGGCACTCTAGTAGGAATTTGTGTCCCGCTTCTCAGAACGATAGCAGACACATTTGTGTGCTCGTGCACGAGTGCCGATGGTTGGGTTGCTCCCCTCGGGTTCACCTCCGGTTGTGGCGGCAATTGGTTTTGTGACCTTGCAAGGTTTGCCACTTGTAACCCCAGCTGGGTTACTTGGTCCGTGAGGGTCCGCTGACCCATTTCCAGCTTTTGGTTGATCTTCTCCTGGTTGGTAATATATTGAGTCAAGAGAGACTCAACCGGAGAGACGGCCCTCTGTTGGCCATACTGCTGCTGCTGCTGGAATGGCTACTGATTCCTGGGGGCGTAAAATTGCTGCTGAGGTTGCTACTGAAATGGTTGCTGCTGAACCTGATTTTGCTATGGCCTAGCCGGCTGATAAGTTTGTTGCTGCGGCTGCTGAGGCGGTGAGGGCTGAAATGGTGGCTGGTAACTGAAGTTTGGGTGGTTCCGGTTGTTTGGAGAGTAGGCCGGGTTGGAATTGGTCCTTGGCGGATACGGCGCATTTCCCGTGGGGTTGTAAAATAGTGCGCTCGCCTGATCCAACGGTGGTGAGATGTCACCACCGTCGAATTCCCCAAAGAATTCGGACTCTACCGCTGAAATTTGCTGTGTACCGGCCCCATCGGCTCCTACCATTAGGGCGGAAATCTGGGTCGAAAGCAAGTCGAACTTGCTTGAAAGTTTGTCGACGTCCTCGACTCTGTGTATACCCCCAGATCTTGGTGTGGCTCTCTCGTCACACCACCGCTCATTGTTAGATGCCATATTTTCCAGAATATGACCGGCATCTTCCTCGCTCCTAGACATGAAGGAACCCCCAGCCACGGCGTCCATAGAAGATTTCAGGTCAAACCTCAACCCATTGTAGAACAGATTAATAATCTGCCACTTCGGAAGCTCATGGTGAGGGCATCTTCTTTGCATTTCTTTATATCTCGTCCAAGCTTCATGCAAGGACTCGTGACTGGCCTGGGAGAAGGAGGAGATCTCACTCCTCAACTTCATGGTCTTCCCCGGAGGAAAGAAATTCGTCAGAAAAGCGTTGGAGAGCTTCTCCCAGGTGTTGAAAGTGTTGGGGTCCTTCCCCCTTAGCCATTGCTTGGCTTTGTCTCGCAAAGAGAAGGGGAACAACTTCAGACAGATAGCCTCTGTCGTGACACCATTAATCCGAAAGGTGTCACACTTCTCCAAGAAGGAGTCTAGGTGTTCGATCGGGCTCTCCATGGGTGCACCCGCAAACTGGTCCTGCTGGATCCATGTCACTAGAGACGGCTTCAGCTCAAAGCTTTGGGCCGCAATAGCTGGAGAACGGATGGCGGAAGTCGACTCGATGGATGGCATCGAGTACTCCAGCAGAGACTTGTGAGGTGGGGTGTTCTCCTCCATGGATTCGGGATCCTCTCTTCTTCTCTTCTCGGCGGCCAAACACCTAAGGGTGGCGTTAATCTCTGGATCGAGGGGAATCAAGTCGTCAAGACTCCTTGAACTCCTGCGTATGAAAAACAACAAACACCCGTGAAGCGATAAGTGGGAAAGAAACAGATAAAATAAGAAATAAAAATAAGAAAAATAAAAAGGAAAAAGGATATTTTCATGCGCACCACATAAACTTGACCGGCGCCAATAAACTTGGCCGGCGCCCCCGCCGTATGTGGTGATGGGCGCGGTTGTCGTTTACCGCAAGAGCACGGTTAGTGTAGGGTGCGGGAATATCGAACTCAGGGAGGCGAGGTTGTACTTGGGTCAGGTAGGACCTAAATCACCCCGAGGGGCGAGCTAGCCCGAATCGGTAGATGGTTGTCACGAAAGAAAATAAAGGGTATGAACAACAAGAAAGAAAACCCGGGACTTTGGTTTCCAACCCGACGAGAGACTCTCGCCGATACGGCCTACGGTTATGGATAGCGATCGGGATTAGGGTCTAATGGTGAGACGTTGCCTCTGAAAGTGATACCGGCATCCCATGGGCCCGATATTCCGGTCGGTACCCAGGATGATACGCCGGACTTCCCGGATTCGATCAGTGGGCACTCCCGTGTCCATTAACACTGATCGATCCCGGGAGCACTAAGCCCGCAACGATAACTCCCAACGTCTCATCCTGCCTCTCCCGCGTGCTAGGATTCGACGTCTACGCTATGGGTGTGAGCTATGGCTAGGGAGTCAACCGCCAAGTTTATTCCCCCTTGGCCCAATGGTCAAAGGCGGTCTTTTTCCCGCCGATGACAATGAAACACCCCGCGTAACCGTTAGATTCCTATTCCCTATCGATTTCCTAACCCTATGGACGCATTGGGAAGAGCCCCGAAGGGGTTTCCACCAAAATCCCAGATTTGGAAACTACTCACAAAAATCCATGAAATAGCGATCTAAATAAAAATTAACCGTTGGAATCATAATTGGACAATTGCAATGCGGAAGTAATAGAGTAGATAAGACAATACTAAAATTTGAGAAAGATCTGAAAACTTACAAAAGAGTAACAATTACAGCCGTCACAAGGAGAGAAAACAGTAAAAAAATAGCAGCTCCCGTTTCCGGAACCCTAGGGGTTCTATTTATAGACTTTCGCATCAACTGATCGGTTAACAAGTGAACCGATCGGTTGATCCGTTACAAAATAATAACAGAAAACGGCGAGCTTTCACCCGATCACATGAACCGGTCGGGTGAGTTCTTGAGTGACCGGTTGGATCTTGGAGCAGTCGGGTGAATCGATCGGTTTGGCGCCCGTGTCTTCAGCTCTTCATCTTCAGCTACAGATGAACTGATCGGGTGAGAGTCACCCGATCGGTTGGCGTTTTGCTCGAGAAAACAGAGAACAGCCCCCCGCTGAACCAGTCTGTGAACTGGTCGGGTGACTTCCTTATGAGCTGCGGCAGAGACCGGGTGGTGCACGCGTGCATCACCCGATCGGTTGGAGATGACCAACCGACCGGGTGAGGGGCTGAAAGATGAATTCTTCGACGTTTGACCCCCTGGATCACGCGTGACTTCTCCCGTTGCTCCGGGGACTTGGGATATCATCGTTAAACGTCCCCTACGTGGTCAATCCCATGCAATCATGGACAAACAAAGAAAAGTGAAAGAAAACGAGAGAATACAAGAAAACGAATAAAAGACGGCGGAAAAACACGGAAAAACACAAAAGAAAACGTGCGTGAATATATGAAATATAAACGCACGTCAAAATTGACGTGCGTTTATATTTCATATATTCACGCACGTTTTCTTTTGTGTTTTTCCGTGTTTTTCCGCCGTCTTTTATTCGTTTTCTTGTATTCTCTCGTTTTCTTTCACTTTTCTTTGTTTGTCCATGATTGCATGGGATTGACCACGTAGGGGACGTTTAACGATGATATCCCAAGTCCCCGGAGCAACGGGAGAAGTCACGCGTGATCCAGGGGGTCAAACGTCGAAGAATTCATCTTTCAGCCCCTCACCCGGTCGGTTGGTCATCTCCAACCGGTCGGGTGATGCACGCGTGCACCACCCGGTCTCTGCCGCAGCTCATAAGGAAGTCACTCGACCGGTTCACAGACCGGTTCAGCGGGGGGCTGTTCTCTGTTTTCTCGAGCAAAACGCCAACCGATCGGGTGACTCTCACCCGATCGGTTCATCTGTAGCTGAAGATGAAGAGCTGAAGACACGGGCGCCAAACCGATCGATTCACCCGACTGCTCCAAGATCCAACCGGTCACTCAAGAACTCACCCGACCGGTTCATGTGATCGGGTGAAAGCTCGCCGTTTTCTGTTATTATTTTGTAACGGATCAACCGATCGGTTCACTTGTCAACCGATCGGTTGATGCGAAAGTCTATAAATAGAACCCCTAGGGTTCCGGAAACGGGAGCTGCTATTTTTTTACTGTTTTCTCTCCTTGTGACGGCTGTAATTGTTACTCTTTTGTAAGTTTTCAGATCTTTCTCAAATTTTAGTATTGTCTTATCTACTCTATTACTTCCGCATTGCAATTGTCCGATTATGATTCCAACGGTTAATTTTTATTTAGATCGCTATTTCATGGATTTTTGTGAGTAGTTCCCAAATCTGGGATTTTGGTGGAAACCCCTTCGGGGGCTCTTCCCAATGCGTCCATAGGGTTAGGAAATCGATAGGGAATAGGAATCTAATGGTTACGCGGGGTGTTTCATTGTCATCGGCGGGAAAAAGACCGCCTTTGACCGTTGGGCCAAGGGGGAATAAACTTGGCGGTTGACTCCCTAGCCATAGCTCACACCCATAGCGTTGACGTCGAATCCTAGCACGCGGGAGAGGCAGGATGAGACGTTGGGAGTTATCGTTGCGGGCTTAGTGCTCCCGGGATCGATCAGTGTTAATGGACACGGGAGTGCCCACTGATCGAATCCGGGAAGTCCGGCGTATCATCCTGGGCACCGACCAGAATATCGGGCCCATGGGATGCCGGTATCACTTTCAGAGGCAACGTCTCACCATTAGACCCTAATCCCGATCGCTATCCATACCTGTAGGCCGTATCGGCGAGAGTCTCTCGTCGGGTTGGAAACCAAAGTCCCGGGTTTTCTTTCTTGTTGTTCATACCCTTTATTTCCTTTCGTGACAACCATCTACCGATTCGGGCTAGCTCTCCCCTCAGGGTGATTTAGGTCCTACCTGACCCAAGCACAATCTCGCCTCCCTGAGTTCGATATTCCCGTACCCTACACTAACCGTGCACTTGCGGTAAACGACAACCGCGCCCATCACCGCATACGACGGGGGCACCGGCCAAGTTTATGGTGCCGTTGCCGGGGAGGCAACGTGCTTGTTATTTTAGGATCTCTTGAACCCTCGTGTCTAGCTCTCATCCCTACCTCACGATAATTTTCGCACTCTACACTTTTAAATTTCACTTGGACATACTGTGGATAATAATTGTATAGTGCTAATTGACTAAATCGCCGTACTTCCATCGCAACTTGCGGTTCCCGTTTATGCTACCTGTGCTTTTGACGTGTTTGCCACTTGTGCAGTTCTCTCTCTCTCCTTTCGTATAAAATCCCGGCCCCACGGCAAGGATGTTGCATGCAGTTTCAGGAGACATCTGGGATCACTCTCACCATATCCGATGTTTGGCGCAGAGCTTAGCAGAATCACTGAATACTTCGAATATACTATCCCTCCTGTCTGCCGCCGTGGAAGGCCAGAGATATCGAGATGCACAGGAGCACCTTGCCATGGCAACTCCCTTTCCCCACGGTGAAGTGGCGTATATCGACAACCATGGTCTCGAATGTAGTGAAGAAGAGTTAACCGCAGAGTTCTGTCAGGAGAGACACCTGACCGAGTTTGTTGGCTACGCTGGACAGGAATCAATCTATCCCTTACAGACTTCTATTGAGCGTCCCCGGTCTTTGGACAGTGGAGAATCTAGAAACGGTTGTGGAGAATCATCGATGACTGAAACCTGTTTTCACCTACAAGCCTTCTTTCCGGATAATTATGATGAGCTCGGAAGAGACCCGGTGCATCCCTCGATTGTTCCCACTATACCCTGTGAAATTTCGCCGTGCGGAGCCACGGCCGAGGGTGAGATTCCGGATGCTGGCTTCCGAGAATTCCACGAAGAACTCCTTTCCCTTGAGGATGCTCAGCTTGAAAAGTATGCGTCAGGGCCCCAAGAAGTTGAGATGATACCGTCGGGGCTTAAATATGAATATTTGGGAGCAGGGTCGACCCTTCCAGTTATAGTCAACTCTTCACTACCCGAAGACCAAATGACCAAACTTCTTGGTGTTCTAAAAAAGTTTAAAGGAGTTTTCGGATATGCAATTGAGGATTTAAAAGGGGTTAGCTTAGGCCTCTGCTCACACAGAATTCTGCTTGAAGATGAGCAAGCCTCCTCGATTGAGCCACAGCGGAGGTTGAATCCCATAATGATGGAAGTTATAAAGAAAGAGATTGTTAGGCTTCTACATGCCGGTATTATATACCCTATCTCCGATAGTCGCTGGGTTAGCCCGGTGCACGTTGTACCCAAGAAAGGAGGAATGGCGGTGGTTCGCAATGAAAAGAACGAGCTAATACCAACGAGGACCGTCACGGGGTACAGGATGTGCATTGACTATAGAAAGCTGAACAAAGCTACAAGGAAGGATCATTACCCCCTCCCCTTTATTGACCAGATGCGTGAGAGGCTGGCGAAGCATAATTACTTCTGTTTCATGGACGGGTATTCAGGATTTCTTCAGATCCCTATTCATAATGATGACCAGGAGAAGACGACTTTCACTTGCCCATTCGGGACGTATGCCTATAGAAGAATGCCGTTCGGACTTTGTAACGCCCCTGCTACATTCCAAAGACTCATGTCCGCTATCTTCTCCGACTACTCCCAAGACATTATGGAGGTTTTCATGGACGACTTCTCCGTCTACGGAACTAAATTTGACTCGTGCCTCAGTAATCTCACTAAGGTCCTGGAGAGATGTCAGGAAAAGGGACTAGTCCTAAACTGGGAGAAGTGCCACTTCATGTTCCAAGAGGGAGTTGTGCTGGGACACATCATCTCTTCGAGGGGAATCGAGGTTGATAAGGCTAAAGTTGAAGTGATTGAAAAGCTTCCACCACCGCACAATCTTCGAGGAGTCCGTGGTTTCTTAGGACACGCGGGATTTTATCGCCGCTTCATAAAAGACTTCTCGAAGATTTCCAGGCCTCTGAACCAACTCCTGGTGAAGGACGCACCTTTCGTCTTCAGCAAGGAGTGTATGGAGGCCTTCCGCACTTTGAAGCAAGCATTGGTTTCCGCACCCATAATACAGCCACCAAACTGGAAACTGCCCTTTGAGCTGATGTGTGATGCTAGTGATTATGCGGTTGGTGCCGTCCTAGGGCAGAGGAAAGATAAAAATCTTCATGTCATATATTATACGAGCAAAACCCTTGATGCCGCCCAAAGAAATTATACTACCACGGAAAAAGAATTGCTCGCAGTGATCTACGCCATGGATAAGTTCCGACAATATCTCGTTGGCGCCAAGGTGATCGTACACACGGATCACGCGGCTCTTAAGTACCTATTGAACAAGAAAGAAGCCAAGCCACGACTCATTAGATGGATTCTTCTCCTCCAGGAGTTTGACCTGGAAATCAGAGACAAGAAGGGGGCGGAGAATGTTGTTGCCGATCACCTGTCCAGGATGCCCACTCTCGATTTGAAAGCTACACCGATCGATGATTCACTCCCTGACGAGCATCTCTTCTCTGTCTCTTCCTCCTGGACCCCCTGGTACGCCGACATCGCAAATTATCTGGCTTGTGCCATCGTTCCCCACAATGTGAGCTTTCAGCAGAAGAAGAAATTTTTCCATGAGGTCCGCAGATTCTATTGGGATGACCCCCACCTATACAAAACCTGCAATGATGGGGTGATACGAAGATGCATCCCTGAAACTGAGGCGACTTCCATCATTTCCCACTGCCATGGGCAGCACTGTGGAGGGCACGCGAGCACCTACAAGACCACCGCAAAAATTCTCCAAAGCGGATTCTACTGGCCTACACTCTTCTGGGACACACATGTTTATGTCCAAGCCTGCGATAAATGCCAAAGAGCTGGGAATATCTCCAAAAGGAATGAGATGCCTCAACACTACATCCTGGAGATAGAAATCTTCGATGTGTGGGGAGTGGACTTTATGGGACCGTTCCCTTCTTCCTCGGGGAACCAGTATATCTTTGTGGCCGTGGACTACGTGTCGAAATGGGTTGAAGCGGTGGCCAGAGTGGTGGCCAAGTTCTTTAAAAGCAACATCTTCCCGCGGTTCGGTGTACCTCGCGTCCTGATCAGTGACGGAGGGAGCCACTTTATAGAGAAGAAATTTGAAGCCCTCTTGAAAACATACGGGGTACAACACCGGGTGGGGCGTGCCTACCACCCGCAGACCAGCGGGCAAGCAGAAGTCTCTAACCGGGAGATTAAAAGCATACTAGAAAAGACGGTGGCCAATTCCAGAAAGGACTGGTCATCAAAGCTCCCTGACGCGCTTTGGGCTTACAGGACGGCATTTAAAACTCCTATCGGCACAACTCCCTACCGGCTCGTCTATGGGAAAGCTTGCCATCTTCCTGTGGAATTGGAACATAAGGCATATTGGGCAGTTAAGAATCTGAACTTCGACACCAAGAAGGTAGGAGTGCACCGGCAGCTACAACTCAACGAGCTCGACGAAATTCGGCTCAATGCCTATGAGAACGCCAAGATCTACAAGGAGAAGCTGAAGCGGTGGCACGATAAGCGAATCTTAAAGAGGGAATTCAAAGAAGGGGACTTAGTTCTCCTATTCAACTCAAGGTTGAAGTTCTTTCCTGGGAAACTCAAGTCAAGATGGTCAGGACCGTTCCGCATCACCAAGGTTTTCCCGCATGGGGCTATCGAGATAATGGGAAGGGATGAGCCGTTTAAAGTGAACGGGCAGCGTCTGAAACACTATGTTGTTGGAGAACCAGAATTCTCTCCGGTCGGATCACCAACGAGCGACAACCCTTCCTCTAACCCTCCGGATCCTAATTGACCACCGCTGCGGGCGTCGAGCCAACGACGTTAAACAAGTGCGCTTCATGGGAGGCAACCCATGTTCTAAACTTTTCCCCATTTTTTAGCGTTATTTTTTTACTTTATTTTATATATTTTTATAAATAAAATCAACCGCGAGAACATCCGTTCGGGGACTTAAACAAATCTATTGGTTTTTGCAGGAAACAAGCCCCAACCGATCGGTTGACAACTCACCCGATCGGTTGGGATGTATCAGATACATGCCGAGATCTGTCCCCAAATGACCCGATCAGATGAGTAATGAAGAGACCGGGTGGCAGACCGGGTGAGCTGGGGAGAACTCTCGGAAATTTTTGGGGAATATCAACCGATCGGTTGAGTTTAAGCGTGATCGGTTGACGCGACCGGGTGAGCAGCCCTAAGTTCTCGGGAAAATGTGTGTAGCGGCCAACCGATCGGTTGACAACTCACCCGATCGGTTCGCCTGTAGCATTTCTTCGGCAAGAATTTCGACCTAACCGTCAACCGATCGGGTGACAAGTCACCCGATCGGTTCGACTTAAAACCCTATATAAACCCCCCCGACACCCGCTCGTTTTCATCCTCACCCGATCGCCAAAAACGCCGTCGTTTCGCCTTCCTCTCTTCCCCCAACGACCGATTCTCACTCCCCCACGTCCTCTACTCCTCCATTACTCCCTCTCTCCACCTCCTCCATCAATCCCTCCATCATCTACACCCTCTCTCTCCTTCCATTCCAAACTTCTGACCTAGTTTTCCCCCAAACCACACCCATCCGAAAATTCTTGCTGAAGGAGAACGCCGCGGCTCCACGCTACTCTCGCTGAACAGTGTGGGGACATCTACGAGCAAGCTCCGCCATTCCGCTTGGGTACACTCGCTCCTAAGCTCATATTTATATATTTGCCCTATAAATTGGGCTTGCTCGTTTGCTTGTGTTAGTGTGCATCCACTGTTTTTGCACTCATTCATACACGCACACTCACATATGGCTAAGGATAAGGACAAGGGGAAGGGAATTTTGCGGGATGAGGAGCCGTCTCGAAAGAGACGAAAACAAACACGCCCCCCTTCCCGTACACGAGCACTTACACTTGGCCCTCCCCCGCCTGTTATCCCCCCTGTGGACCCAATGTTGGGCCCACATGGGTATATCTTTAGGAACCAGGAGCACAAAGATTTTTACCGTAGACTCGATGCTCGAGGGCATCTATCTACTAAGTTCCCGCACACACGAACACTTGTCGATCTCGGTGTCTTCACCGAGGTCGAATCTCTTTTCGCTAACTTAGGATGGTTGGCCTTTCTTAATGCATCTGATGTATCCTACCCGGCAATCACCCTCGAATTTCTCTCTACACTTGTTTGGGAGTCCGGGTCGATCATTAAATTCAGGGTGCGTAACCGTAGTGTCACCACAAATCTGAACACGATTAACGATATATTTGGTTTCCCCAATCTCAGGGATGATTCCATCCGACACTACGGGTACACGCCCGAGTTTGATGTCGATCAATTCTGGTTCCGCCTCACAATGATCCGTGACTATCCCCGAGGAAGGGCCAAGGCCTCCTCCATCATTCATCCCGTGTTTCGTTTGGCCCACAGGATCATTTCATCTGCATTTTTTCCTAGGGACGAGTCCGGCACCGTGACTATCACTGACCTTTTCATCCTTTGGGCCATGACTTTTCCTTTTGTCCGGGATGATGATGGCATTAGCTTCAGGGCCCCTACCGTCCCCATCCATGGCAGCGATTGGCTTGTTTACAAGCTACTCGAGATCAGCCGGGCCAGGAAGGGGAAGTTTTGTTGTGGGGGCATCATCACGATCATCTGCTCTCACGCCCAATTCAATATTACCATCCCCAATAATCTTCCAGCTGCCGCAGGACCCTCACAGCTTGATATTGATGTCCTGCGGCACATCCACATGATTAGACCCCACTCTGACGGCCGCTTCATCTTTAATTATGGCCACCCCCCAGCCCCTTACACCATTCTGCCCAACCCCGCTCGCATGACCATTGCTCTTGTGGGAGATTGGACCTTCCCTCCTGATCCCGACTTCTTAGCGGGGTTGAATCTTCCTTTCCTTCCCGCAGGCGCACGCAGACCACCGTCCCCTGTCGCCCACTTAGGCGAGCAGGATATCCCTGAGTCTGGGGGAGACTTAGGGTCTGGCCCGAGTCGTCCTGTTTCTGCTCCGGGACCGATCACGTCTGAGCACCTCTTTGTGACCATTTCTGGCCTAGTCTCCTGTGCCGACATGACCACTGTCGCCGGCACCTCTTCGACCTTACCTGGCGGCACCACCTTTGCCTCGCGTCAGTCTACATCTTTTGGTCGCTGTCAGGTATCTGCCTGTTTAGGTCTTGAGAGGGAGGTCGCTGCCCTTCGTGAGCTCGCCATGTCCTCTGCTTCCTCGGACCCATCACCATCCTCCTTTCTTACTCACCCACGTTTCCTCGCACTTGAGAGGAACGTGGCCGCCATCCTTCGCCTTCTCACTCACCTCCACCTTCACCACCTCCACCTTCACCACCTCCACTTTCACCACCCCGGTGATCTTCTCCTCCACCCACCCACACTTCCCCACATCCATCACCCCCCTCACCACATTCTTCTCCTCCCTCTTCTAATCCCATCCCGGTATCCACTTCACCCCTCCCGACCACTTCCACCGCACCCACGCTACCTCCTCCCTCCTCCTCCGTCACTCCATACGTGTGCCGGAGGAAATTGCCGGTGCGCTCCAGATCCCTCCCACCACCTCCCACTACCGTCACCACCGCATCTACTTCCTCCATTTCTATTCCTCTCACCACCGCCTTGATCGCCTTCCTACCACCACCACCCACCACCACCGACACTCCTCCCATTGTTCACACCACCGCTGCCCCTATTCCTTCGCCTCATTCCCCACTTCTCCGCACACCCCCAGCTTCCCCCGACCACCCATCCCCACCCTCTTCCGAGGAGGACGAGGACTCACCTTCTCCTGCTTTCTGATTTCTCCTTGTTTGTTTTTGACTCCCCCTTGCATATCTCTGGATTTCACTGATCATATCATTTCGCTAGCACTGTCTAGTCAAGCTTGGGGGACGTCTATTTTGGTGTGCTGTCGTGTTTTGTCTGTTTTTCTCATTTTTGTGTGTGTGCTTGTTTTTCATTTTTTGAGTGTCGTGTCGTGTTTGTGTTTTTATTTTTATTTTCGTATCGTTTGATTTTGATTTTGATCTTTCTTTCTTTTTCAGTTTCATCTATGTGTTTTCCTCGTTTTCATTTCTTTTTGTTTCAGTGCGTATTCCCCCCCCCCCCATTTTCATTGCCCTCCCGTACTCACTCGTATTGCATTGAGGGTAATGCAAACTTCAGCTTGGGGGAGTCGCACTGTGTGCGTCGTTTGAGTCCTTCTTTTTCGTTTTTTTGTGTCGTTTTCTTCGTGTTTTTATTTTTTCTTTTCTTCTTTTTAGCTCTTTCTCCTAGAGATGAATCCTATGATGAATCGCCACAAAGTCACACACACCTAGCATTGCATCGATAATCACACTCACTAACCCTAGGATTTCGAGTCCTCTTGCATTTCACGCATCGTGGGTCCACTTAGCTTTTTGTGAGTCGTGTGTCATGACTAGCATTTGGTGTGCTTCTACCTTGTGATTTTACTTTATATACCTGTCCAGGAATGACCCCTAGATTATCATGCTTTGATTTGAATATGCGGTATTTGTTTCTACTACATGCATGCTATATTTATATCGTATAGGACTAGGATAACCCATTTAGCCTATGCTCTATTTAGCGAGAATAGTTTCCTTTGCCCGAGTGTTTAGATTTCGACTTCTTTTTTTGTTTTACTTGGTGCAAATCCCCTCGTCGTGTACCGTTCTCCCACTTGGGAGAGTACACATGTGTATAGCCAAAAACCCAAAAATCCAAAAAAAATAGAAAAGAAAAGAAAAACCCAAAAAGAAAAGAAAAGAAAAATTTTGTATAGCCAAAAAGCAAAAAAAAAATACAAATGCCCAAAACCCAAAAAAATTTCCGTGTGAATATTTTGTTTTCCTTCTTACCGAGAATAAAGGGAAGGCGAGAATTTGCACCGAGTGTTCTACTCCACATCATCTCAACCCCCGTCGTTATCGAAAACACTTGGCCTAGGAACTTTTTAGCGTTATTTTTTTACTTTATTTTATCTATTTTTATAAATAAAAGCAACCGCGAGAACATCCGTTCGGGGACTTAAACAAATCTAATGGTTTTTGCAGGAAACAAGCCCCAACCGATCGGTTGACAACTCACCCGATCGGTTGGGATGTATCAGATACATGCCGAGATCTGTCCCCAAATGACCCGATCGGATGAGTAATGAAGAGACCGGGTGGCAGACCGGGTGAGCTGGGGAGAACTCTCGGAAATTTTTGGGGAATATCAACCGATCGGTTGAGTTTGAGCGCGATCGGTTGACACGACCGGGTGAGCAGCCCTAAGTTCTCGGGAAAATGTGTGTAGCGGCCAACCGATCGGTTGACAACTCACCCGATCGGTTCGCCTGTAGCATTTCTTCGGCAAGAATTTCGACCTAACCGTCAACCGATCGGGTGACAAGTCACCCGATCGGTTCGTCTTAAAACCCTATATAAACCCCCCCGACACCCGCTCGTTTTCATCCTCGCCCGATCGCCAAAAACGCCGTCGTTTCGCCTTCCTCTCTTCCCCAACGACCGATTCTCACTCCCCCACGTCCTCTACTCCTCCATTACTCCCTCTCTCCACCTCCTCCATCAATCCCTCCATCATCTACACCCTCTCTCTCCTTCCATTCCAAACTTCTGACCTAGTTTTCCCCCAAACCACACCCATCCGAAAATTCTTGCCGAAGGAGAACGCCGCGGCTCCACGCTACTCTCGCTGAACAGTGTGGGGACATCTACGAGCAAGCTCCGCCATTCCGCTTGGGTACACTCGCTCCTAAGCAAATATTTATATATTTGCCCTATAAATTGTGCTTGCTCGTTTGCTTGTGTTAGTGTGCATCCACTGTTTTTGCACTCATTCATACACGCACACTCACACATGTCTAAGGATAAGGACAAGGGGAAGGGAATTTTGTGGGAGGAGGAGCCGTCTCGAAAGAGACGAAAACAAACACGCCCCCCTTCCCGTACACGAGCACTTACACTTGTCCCTCCCCCGCCTGTTATCCCCCCTGTGGACCCAATGTTGGGCCCACATGGGTATATCTTTAGGAACCAGGAGCACAAAGATATTTACCGTATGCTCTATGCTCGAGGGCATCTATCTACTAAGTTCCCGCACACACGAATACTTGTCGATCTCGGTGTCTTCACTGAGGTCGAATCTCTTTTCGCTAACTTAGGATGGTTGGCCTTTCTTAATGCATCTGCTGTATCCTACCCGGCAATCACCCTCGAATTTCTCTTTACACTTGTTTGGGAGTCCGGGTCGATCATTAAATTCAGGGTGCGTAACCGTAGTGTCACCACATATCTGAACACGATTAACGATATATTTGGTTTCCCCAATCTCGGGGATGATTCCATCTGACAATACGGGTACACGCCCGAGTTTGATGTCGATCAATTCTGGTTCCGCCTCACAATGATCTGTGACTATCCCCGAGGAAGGGCCAAGGCCTCCTCCATCATTCATCCCGTGTTTCGTTTGGCCCACAGGATCATTTCATCTGCATTTTTTCCTAGGGACGAGTCTGGCACCGTGACTATCCCTGACCTTTTCATCCTTTGGGCCATGACTTTTCCTTTTGTCTGGGATGATGATGGCATTAGCTTCAGGGACCCTACCGTCCCCATCCATGGCAGCGATTGGCTTGTTTACAAGCTACTCGAGATCAGCCGGGCCGGTAAGGGGTAGTTTTGTTGTGGGGGCATCATCACGATCATCTGCTCTCACGCCCAATTCAATATTACCATCCCCAATAATCTTCCAGCTGCCGCAGGACCCTCACAGCTTGATATTGATGTCCTGCGGCACATCCACATGATTAGACCCCACTCTGACGGCCGCTTCATCTTTAATTATGGCCACCCCCAGCCCCTTACACCATTCTGCCCAACCCCGCTCGCATGACCATTGCTCTTGTGGGAGATTGGACCTTCCTTCCTGATCCCGACTTCTTAGCGGGGTTGAATCTTCCTTTCCTTCCCGCATGCGCACGCAGACCACCGTCCCCTGCCGCCCACTTAGGCGAGCAGGATATCCCTACGTCTGGGGGAGACTTAGGGGCTGGCCCGAGTCGTCCTGTTTCTGCTCCGGGACCGATCACGTCTGAGCACCTCTTTGCGGCCATTTCTGGCCTTGTCTCCTGTGCCGGCATGACCACTGCCGCCGGCACCTCTTCGACCTTACCTGGCGGCACCACCTCTGCCTCGCGTCAGTCTACATCTTTTGGTCGCCGTCAGGTATCTGCCTGTTTAGGTCTTGAGAGGGAGGTTGCTGCCCTTCGTGAGCTCGCCATGTCCTCTACTTCCTCGGACCCATCACCATCCTCCTTTCTTACTCACCCACGTTTCCTCGCACTTGTGAGGAACGTGGCCGCCATCCTTTGCCTTCTCACTCATATCCACGCACCACCTCCACCTTCACCACCCCGGCGATCTTCTCCTCCACCCACCCACACTTCCCCACATCCATCACCCCCCTCACCACATTCTTCTCCTCCCTCTTCTAATCCCATCCCGGCATCCACTTCACCCCTCCCGACCACTTCCACCGCACCCACGCTACCTCCTCCCTCCTCCTCCGTCACTCCATACGTGCGCCGGAGGAAATTGCAGGTGCGCTCCAGATCCCTCCCACCACCTCCCACTACCGTCACCACCGCATCTACTTCCTCCATTTCTATTCCTCTCACCACCGCCTTGATCGCCTTCCTACCACCACCACCCACCACCACCGACACTCCTCCCATTGTTCACACCACCGCTGCCCCTATTCCTTCGCCTCATTCCCCACTTCTCCGCACACCCCCAGCTTCCCCCGACCACCCATCCACACCCTCTTCTGAGGAGGACGAGGACTCACCTTCTCCTGCTTTCTGATTTCTCCTTGTTTGTTTTTGACTCCCCCTTGCATATCTCTGGATTTCACTGATCATATCATTTCGCTAGCACTGTCTGGTCTAGCTTGGGGGACATCTATTTTGGTGTGCTGTCGTGTTTTGTCTGTTTTTCTCATTTTTGTGTGTGTGCTTGTTTTTCATTTTTTGAGTGTCGTGTCGTGTTTGTGTTTTTATTTTTATTTTCGTATCGTTTGATTTTGATTTTGATCTTTCTTTCTTTTTCAGTTTCATCTATGTGTTTTCCTCGTTTTCATTTCTTTTTGTTTCAGTGCGTATTCCCCCCCATTTTCATTGCCCTCACGTACTCACTCGTATTGCATTGAGGGCAATGCAAACTTCAGCTTGGGGGAGTCGCACTGTGTGCGTCGTTTGAGTCCTTCTTTTTCGTTTTTTTGTGTCGTTTTCTTCGTGTTTTTATTTTTTCTTTTCTTCTTTTTAGCTCTTTCTCCTAGAGATGAATCCTATGATGAATCGCCACAAAGTCACACACACCTAGCATTGCATCGATAATCACACTCACTAACCCTAGGATTTCGAGTCCTCTTGCATTTCACGCATCGTGGGTCCACTTAGCTTTTTGTGATTCATGTGTCGTGACTAGCATTTGGTGTGCTTCTACCTTGTGATTTTACTTTATATACCTGTCCAGGAATGACCCCTAGATTATCATGCTTCGATTTGAATATGCGGTATTTGTTTCTACTACATGCATGCTATATTTATATCGTATATTTCAATTCGCATGCGTCGGGATTCCACAACTAAGGACTAGGATAACCCATTTAGCCTATGCTCTATTTAGCGAGAATAGTTTCCTTTGCCCGAGTGTTTAGATTTCGACTTCTTTTTTGTTTTACTTGGTGCAAATCCCCTCGTCGTGTACCGTTCTCCTACTTGGGAGAGTACACATGTGTATAGCCAAAAACCCAAAAATCCAAAAAAAAATAAGAGAAAAGAAAAGAAAAACCCAAAAAGAAAAGAAAAGAAAAATTTTGTATAGCCAAAAAGCCAAAAAAAAATATACAAATGCCCAAAACCCAAAAAAATTTCCATGTGAATATTTTGTTTTCCTTCTTACCGAGAATAAAGGGAAGGCGAGAATTTGCACTGATGTTCTACTCCACATCATCTCAACCCCCGTCGTTATCGAAAACACTTGGCCTAGGAACTTTTTAGCTAGTATCTAGGCTATAGTGGCATGATTTCATTAACCCTAGTTGTGGAGTCCCCGATGCATGATACGCTTCTATTCTTACTCTTCTCATGCATGCTTGAACTTATATTCGCCGCTTAATTCAATTCGAATCGATATTTGGGTCATATCTTGGATTTGTGTATATCGAGCCTCATAGCACATTGTAGAAAGCGACACCATTTGCTAGCACACGACCACACTCACTCGTGCTTCACCGCGTGGGCCCACGACACTTATTTGGACTCGTTTTCCTAAGGTTAGTGGTGTGATTTGACGTTTGCTTGCTTGGTGTGTCGTTTTTGATTTTGGTGGCTCTGATGGACGATCTAGGATTTAGAGTTTTCTTTTTCTTTCTTCCTCTTTATTTTTCCCTTCCGAGCTCCAACTCTCGCTCGTCTTCCTCGAGGACGAGGAAGGGTTCAGCTTGGGGGATTTTGACGTGCGTTTATATTTCATATATTCACGCACGTTTTCTTTTGTGTTTTTCCGTGTTTTTCCGCCGTCTTTTATTCGTTTTCTTGTATTCTCTCGTTTTCTTTCACTTTTCTTTGTTTGTCCATGATTGCAGGGGATTGACCACGTAGGGGACGTTTAACGATGATATCCCAAGTCCCCGGAGCAACGGGAGAAGTCACACGTGATCCAGGGGGTCAAACGTCGAAGAATTCATCTTTCAGCCCCTCACCCGGTCGGTTGGTCATCTCCAACCGATCGGGTGATGCACGCGTGCACCACCCGGTTTCTGCCGCAGCTCATAAGGAAGTCACCCGACCGGTTCACAGACCGGTTCAACGGGGGGCTGTTCTCTGTTTTCTCGAGCAAAACGCCAACCGATCGGGTGACTCTCACCCGATCGGTTCATCTGTAGCTGAAGATGAAGAGCCGAAGACACGGGCGCCAAACCGATCGATTCACCCGACTGCTCCAAGATCCAACCGGTCACTCAAGAACTCACCCGACCGGTTCATGTGATCGGGTGAAAGCTCGCCGTTTTCTGTTATTATTTTGTAACGGATCAACCGACCGGTTGACTTGTCAACCGATCGGTTGATGCGAAAGTCTATAAATAGAACCCCTAGGGTTCCAGAAACGAGAGCTGCTATTTTTTTACTGTTTTCTCTCCTTGTGACGGTTGTAATTGTTACTCTTTTGTAAGTTTTCAGATCTTTCTCAAATTTTAGTATTGTCTTATCTACTCTATTACTTCCGCATTGCAATTGTCCGATTATGATTCCAACGGTTAATTTTTATTTAGATCGCTTTTTCATGGATTTTTGTGAGTAGTTCCCAAATCTGGGATTTTTGTGGAAACCCCTTCGAGGACTCTTCCCGATGCGTCCATAGGGTTAGGAAATCGATAGGGAATAGGAATCTAACGGTTACGCGGGGTGTTTCATTGTCATCGGCGGAAAAAGACCGCCTTTAACCGTTGGGCCAAGGGGAATAAACTTGGCGGTTGACTCCCTAGCCATAGCTCACACCCATAGCGTAGACGTCGAATCCTAGCACGCGGGAGCGGCAGGATGAGACGTTGGGATTTATCGTTGCGGGCTTAGTGCTCCCGGGATCGATCAGTGTTAATGGACACGGGAGTGCCCACTGATCGAATCCGGGAAGTCCGGCGTATCATCCTGGTCACCGACCGGAATATCGGGCCCATGGGATGCCGGTATCACTTTCAGAGGCAACGTCTCACCATTAGACCCTAATCCTGATCGCTATCCATACCCGTAGGCCGTATCGACGAGAGTCTCTCGTCGGGTTGGAAACCAAAGTCCCGGGTTTTCTTTCTTGTTGTTCATACCCTTTATTTCCTTTCGTGACAACCATCTACCGATTCGGGCTAGCTCGCCCCTTGGGGTGATTTAGGTCCTACCTGACCCAAGCACAACCTCGCCTCCTTGAGTTCGATATTCCCGCACCCTACACTAACCGTGCACTTGCGGTAAACGACAACCGCGCCCATCACCGCATACGGCAGGGGCGCCGGTCAATCAACATGTTAAGACATGCACCGATACATTGGTGCAGCTCAATATCTGTAGAATGAATTCTGAACACATAAGTTACAGATTCTATCAGTGCCAGAAATTTTGAAACCAATGCATTAGCATTTAGGTCTAATGTCACATTGAAACATTAATGTCTACTTGGGGCTAATGAAGTGGAGAGTAGTATTAAAAAAATGTATATATGTATTGTTCAGTGTGTATGTGATGGATTTATATGCCATATTGTTTGTTGAAGATTTAATGCGCTGGATTGTATGCATATTTTTTACTTTTAGCAGTAAGCATTTGCTAATTGTGTACTTGGCTTTAATAAAGATTTTAGTGCATTTCAGGAGAAAAGATCATGGAGGAAATAGATAAAGCAGATGAAGAAGTTATCAAATCAATCATATTTTAGGTCAGTATATGAGTATCTCTTATTAGCTTTCAACAATTCAATGTGTAACATAAAGTTTAGTTGTTAAATGCTACAGTATCTCATGCAGGGCTCAAAAGATTTTGTTCATCGGATACGAGATGATGATGATGATGATCTTGATGCAGACGTATATCAGCCATCTACCAGCTTCAGTCAATCTACAGATGACAGTTCTGAGGTATGTATATTTCACGTCTATGTTAGTGTTTGCTCTGTCATCTGAAATTTTAGACATTAATATGGCAGCATAATGGAACACTGTATTGAGGACAATGAGCGAAAACTCAGACTTAGCTCCATGTAAGTGGACATATGCTTCAAAGATAGCTTACTCATTTATTAACCCTGTTTCAAGCACTTTAAATCCAATTGGGGGGAAAACCCCCATCATGGATTCAGAATTTGATGATGGGGAATTCAATGCGTCGGCTGTATATATGGTGGTTGCTTTTGTGCACAATGGATGGTGGGGTTGGTGAAGTCCCTTAGGAACCATACAAATGATGGAGATTATATAAATGTTGTAGTGTTTTGTGTCTAGAACATTTTTCACTTTCATTTCATATGCTCTCTTTCTTACTTCATTCTTGCTCTTCTTAGCTCTGTGTGGGGGAGTGATAAATAAGGTAGATAAAAGAATTTCTCTGATCATATTGGTAGAAATAGTTGAACATGTGACATATCCCATTCTAAGCAAGCACTCTACAATGCTAATATATTGCACTTACTATCACATCATATTCGACAGGTCGATTGTATTGACATTTCGCTCAAAAATCCTTGCCATTTTTCAATGCCCATAAGTGCAATACAATGTAAATGTTTCACTGGAATTTTGTTTTTGTTTTTTGCTTGGAAGTTTATCTCAGTAGAGACTTGATATATTAACTAATAGAGGACCAAAATTATTTTACGTTTTGTCCCACAGACTTTAAAATGGTACTGAATATGAACTGATGTTACATGAATTACAAGTTAAATATAATATATGATGATACATGATGCAATATGTTGGGCAATCTTGGGCAATCTTTAGATTAGACATTCATGTTCATATTCAGTAGCATTCTGGTATTAGATAATACATCATGAAGCACAATTTTTATGTTTTTGTTCATATTCGACAGCATGCGCGTTTTTGCAAATCTGTATTAATTTGTTTAGTTCTATCACAGCTTCAATGAATCCATACTACCCAGTGATCAACTGAAACCCGCTGTTCATGAAGACGGTGGCCACCCTCTCCACCATCACCGCTGTCTCCGTCGGTTACCTCTCTGGACACACTCAAAATTCTTCCTCTCTTTTCATCAATTCGATTAACCCAATTTATTAATTCGATTAACCTTTTTTTGCAGAAAAGAATTTCTTTGGCTAATTTACCGTGGAGTGCCATTCAGAAAATAGAGAAGCTGCAAGGTTAAGTGCTAATTTACACTCCATTGTTGAACTTAAATAAATTATTTTCTTGCCACATGCTGGTGACTTTTTATGTGTTTATTTTGTTGTCTTTGATTACTTCTTTTGGCAGTTAATAAGTTCATTTTTTTGTTTAAATGTCAATAGGCCATTATATCCACTGCTATCGAAGATGGTAATCATTTACAAGATTCATGTGAACACTTATTAACATGCATGTCTCGATTTGAGCATCTGCATCTTCTGGGAGAGGGTGCGCCTTCTGATGCTTCCTTTTTTCTGGTTCCTCTTACTGATGTAGAAGAAAATTTGCAGAAGTCACCAGCTGTTCCAACATTAGAGAGAAAAGTGAATTCTCTTCAAACCCCAGTGGTAATGGCTGTTGTGCGTGGTGGTTCTTATAACAGCACGTCAATTGGAGTAAACACATCAGGATTGGTTACCACGAAATAGCTCAATAACTTCATTTTAAATATAAATTTACGGGACCAGATTGGAACTTCTGAGCTGAACCACATAGTTGTTCATAACAAAACATTGAATGATGATGCGATAGTAGCTTTTGTAAAGGCTCTTTGCAAGGTGTCCATAACAGAGTTAGAATCCCCTATAGATCCCCATGTTTTCAGTCTGACAAAGATAGTGGAAATTGCGTAAGTTATTGTTTTAAATCAATTTATAAGGAATATATGGCACAGACTTTGGTTAATTTGTCATTTTGATTACTCTATTTTGTTATTAATACATGCTTTACAATATGAATAGCATCCTCTTGGTGTGGTCTCACATGTGGACTATTCTTTCTGATTTTTTTGTTTCTATCAGGTTATCGGAGAATCTTTCAGTAGCAATATTTGTGATGGATTCTTTGCGACAGTTAGCCATGAATTTTTTGGAACGAGATGAGCTAGAGGAGCTGGCTAACTATAATTTTCAGAATGAATTTTTGAGACCTTTCGCGATTGTTATGCAGAAAAGCAATTCTTTGGAAATCAGGGTACTGATTATTCCATGTGTTTCAGATGGTACTGAGTCGTTTTAACAGTGTGAAATCTGGGTGGAAAAGTGTATTCACGGTATGTTGGGGCATTCTGTACTTTTGATTCCATATTTGATGGCAATGTTCTATTATATACTGAACCATGAGAAATTCTGGATGTTTTGCATTTTGCACTAAAATATTCTGGGTTAGTATGATGAGTTGCCATCATGTCTGAAGTTTTGATATTTGAAATCTAGGTTACTACGGTAGCATCAGCTGACTGGCGCAAAAAATATTGTTTTATTGGTTTTTCATCCCGTGGAGAAGATAGTCTGAGATTATTTTTCATATATAACTGAGACAGAGACTACTACTTTCACAGACTCTGTCAGTGTCTAATCACATTCACTAAAAGCAGATTTAATAATGATGCGAGCCTTAAATCTGTTGTTTACGTTTAAGCCGGGATCAAGCCTAACGTTTGAGGTCTGTTGATGGAGACAGGCAGTCTGATCGCTCTGATGGGTGGGTTCATGTACGCGTACCAGAACTCTGCCAACAGGCTCATGTGAATCTTCTCCAACGAGGCCGGATTCACCCGCTATAAGAAGTAGATGGGATGATCAGTAAAAATGGTACATTTTAAGGCTTTTCTTCCCTTTTAGCGATGAAAAAATTGTTGTTACCAAGATCTTTATCCCTGAGCCATTTTTTCTATAGCTCCATTTTTTCTAAATCACCAAGATCGAGAACGAGACCATGTCTGACAGTGACCATCACTGCACGCGCGTGCACACACACACACATGCACACACACACACACACACACACACACACACACACACACACACACACACACACACACACACTCCCCCCTAACAACCGACACCGCGACACTCACTCATGCACTGGATTGCCCTACACCACCGTAATCACAGTAACTCCCTTTAAACCCCTTACACTAGAGAAGTTATGTGTGTTTGTGTGTTGTTTTGAGAAAAAATAAGATGTGTTCAAATCAAGCTATGGTCGATCGCTTTGCACAAGTGTTGGCTCTATTGATTCTTCTATGATGTTTAATTGGAATGATCAAGATCAGGTTCATGCTTCATGTTTTGACCTTAGTCCTAATTCTGATTTCTTTCGATGTAAAATCTATTATACATTTGACAACCTTTTTTGAATTCTGGAGCTGATTAGGACAAGATAAAGAGTGGCTGAGATTTGATCTTCGTAAATCAATGGTTGGGATTAGATTTTGTGAAAATTTTTGTGGAAAAGCTTAAATTTTAGGGGAAAAGTGTCTTGGGAACCAAAACTTTAAAATTAAAAGTGTATTAGGAAAGATTGGGGAGATTAAATTTTGGAGAGAAAAGTGTCTTGAGAACCAAAACTTTGAAATTAAAAGTGTTTTGGGAAAAATTGTGGAGAAACATGATCCAATAAATTAAACAAAGTAAAAAATTAGTCTAAAAAATTCAGCGAAACAACAAACTAGCGTAAAAAATTTAAGTTAATATCGTCGCAGAAAAATACCCTGAGGTTTGTTGTTCCGCGCCGAAGGAGCCCGTGCCTCGCCGCTAAATTTTTTTACGCTACTTTGTTGTTTCGCGTCAAAGAAGTCCGCGCCAAAGACGTCCGCGCCAAATTTGTTGTTCCGCACCACATGCGCTCGTGCGTTGTTTCGCGCCAACAAACTGCGCCCCGCCGAAGGCACTCGCGCAATTTTTTTACGCTAATTTGTTGTTTCACACCAAAGCGCCCGCATCGAATTTGTTGTTTTGCGTGGAATGCGCTCGCGCGTTATTCCACGCCGAATTTTTTGTTCCGCGTCGAAGACACCCTCGCCATATTTGTTGTTCTGCGTCGAAGGTGCCCGTGCTGCTAAATATTTTTACGCTAATTTTTTGTTCTTTTAAATTTTGGCTGTGGAAATAATTTTTTGTGGAACAAAGATTTCACATGGGGAAATCTTAAATGAACCGTGCCCATGCAATTTTTAGCGGAACAACAAATTTAAGTTAATACACTCACCGAAAAATACCATGAGCTTTGTTGTTCCACGCCGAAGGCGCCCGCCCAATTTTTTTCGCTAATTTATTGTTTCGTGCCGAATGCGCCCACACCGAATTTGTTGTTCCGAGCCTTTGGCCACGCACGAAATTTGTTGTTCGACGTCGAATTTGTTGTTCCGAGTCGAAGGCGCTCACGCATTGTTTCGTGTCGAATTTGTTGTGCTACGCTGAATTTGTTGTTCCGCGCCAAATTTGTTGTTGCACACTGAAAGTGCCCATGCCGTATTTGTAATTCCGCACTGAAGAGGCTCACGCCGAAGGTACCCATGCCGCTAAACATTTTTACACTAATTTGTTGTTGTTTTAAATTTTGGCTGTAGAAATAATTTTTTGGGGAACAAAGATTTTGCGGGGAAAAATCTTAAATGAACCGTGTCCGCGGGCACGGGTTATGACTAGTATATATATATATATGTGGAAAAAAGGGATCTAAGGTGCGTCCTTAGATGAAATCTAAGGAGACGCCTTCATTTCCCCCCATCTCCTACAATTTTTTTGAAATTTTTTCATGGGATTGTTGGTCACATCATGGATGATCAACATACTAAATTTCAAGGGATTCCAATACTTTTTGAGCCACCATCTACCCCTTACAATTTCAACAGTCTAAAAATGTGCTGAAAAACCTATGAAGTTGCAAGTGATAGATGGGGGCTCAAAAAGTATTGGAATCCCTTGACATTTGATATGTTGATCATCCATAAGGTGAACAACACACCCATAAAAAAATTTCGAAAAAAATATGGGAGCTGGGGGGAAATGGGGGCACCTCCTTAGATTGAATCTAAGGAGGAACATTAGGATCCCTTTACATACATACATACATACATACATATATCTATATTACATTTGACAGAGTTTTTTGAATCTTAGGGCTGACTAGGACAAGCTGACTAGGACAAAGGGGGTAGATAAAAGACGGCTGAGATTGAATTTAGATAAATCAACGGTTAAGATGATGGGTTGTGAAAATTTTTGTGGGAAACTTTTCTTTGAACAGAAACGTGAGCCTCTAGATTTGTTTGAAAATTTGAATTATGATGAACTTTAATGTAGGCTGAACATTGGAACTTGGAGCCACATTTAATGTGAACATTGAAACTTGGGGTAAAAGCTAAAGCCTCTTTTTTTGGTACTAAAGCTAAAGCCTCTTCAGATCTCTCTCACCCTCCTCTATCTGTCTCTCAAAAACATTTCATGGCTGATTTTCATGGCCTGCCGTGGGGTCACGAAGGGGTTTGAGGAGTTGCTCAAGGATGGGTCCGTCGAAACCCTTTCCGCCCGCCGCCCCACCACGCTGCCGCCCCGCTGTGACGCCGCCTCTTCACTCGCCATTTCACTCGCCATTTCGATCTGAGTTCATTTTCTTGCATTCTAGAAGACGTTTTTTTAAAGAAAAGAAAGTGGTTGATTTTGTGGGCTTCTGATTCTTTTTCTACTCGCAGACAAGGATCGTGAACTCGGGGAGGCGCAAGCAGAGATTAAAACGCTGAGATTGAGCGAGCGTGCGAGAGAGAAGGCTTGTGAAGAGGTAATTTGCTTGAAATTTTTATGATTTTTCTCTTTTTAAGAATATAATGAGAAATGCGGTAATTTTTCAAGATCTCATTTTTTCCGAAGTGTGTGTATCATCAGTTGCCGCGCCCATGAAGTGAGTTTGATCTGTAGTCTGGGTGCTTATTGTTTAGATTAGGTTGTAATCTATTCTGATCCTACTGTAGTTCACACTCATTGTTGATAATTTTTTGACCTCCACTTTGTACCATCATATACGAAATTATTTTTCCAAATTTCGGTATGGATTTCATTGAACTTGCTTCTATTTGAACTTGCATGTTACCCTTCTTGTTGATATGCGACCTCCACCTTCGAAAACTATGGTAAGTGTTTACTGATACTTCATCTTCTGAATCTTTGGAATGATTACGGATCTGCATGATTGGGGATAAATTTGTTTGTTTAGAACTTTCGCTATTATACAACTGGGTTCGTGATGGTCTCAGATAGTGCGAATACTTTGAAATGGCAAAAGAGTGATGGAGTTGCGAATAATTTGAAATCAGAAGCATCAAGACATCACCATATTCTCAGATAGTTCAGGGTACAAATTAATGTATACAATATTCCTTAATTAGACTGTTTTAATCTTCTCATTGAGATCGTGTTTCTAAAGCAAAATATTGGATGATTACAGATATTTTTTGGACACTTCGTATTCTTTGCTGGCTTCTTCGTTCTGTCAACAGCCGTTTCCATTTACCGTTATTTCGGAGGGTGAATCCGGGGTTACTCCTGATATGATAAAGGAATGAATCCAGAGTTTACTTCAGATGACATTTAAGAAACATGTTATATATTGATTAAGGAACTTCATCAATTGTAACAGACAATATTGATTAGTCTAATTGTTCAAGGAACTTCATCTTCTTTGTGATCATGCACTTCGAGAGGTTACAACCAACAAACAATATTGATTAGTCTAATTGTCCAGATGCTGTACAATTGCATGAGAGCAGCTCATAATTCTTTGAGCTTATGCTGGTGAATGTAACAGAGTGAATTTGATTTTAAAAGCCAATAACAACTCCCATAACCTATTAAATCGTATTCTAATGTGATTAATCTTGGGTTTATATGTGCATTCAGTTATAGTTCAGTTGTTACGTACAGTTGTTTGTTGTTTCTGATGAAGCGTGCATGCATGGTGCAAGACATGTTGATCGATGAAGATGCAACAATCAAATGAGACCGACTCATGTGGAATTATTGCTCTGTAGGGTAGATGTGTCATATCTTACCCTGATGTTTATAGAAAGCTCTTTTAATGGTTAAATCATCGTATATTTCTTCAATGACTTTTGCTTCCAAGTTTGACGTCCTTCAAAAAAATTAAGAAACCATGGAGTCTTTAAGTATGTGGATGACGTGCGATGAGCGAGACAACACATTTAACGTAGCTTTCCATGTTTTAATGTTCTTTAATTTGTTATATAGCTTTTCACTTTGCTACAAGGGAATGGATCAAATTATTACTTAATTAGACTGATCAATTTTTTGGTGTGTGTAGCCTGAAAGTTAGGATGATTTGGAGAGGAAGCAGAAGAAAGAACAAAAGGTTTTATGTTTTTGCCCATTTATTCATTTTTTTGTGTTGAATGCATTTGCTCGAATTTAGTTTTAATTATTGGTTTTCAAACAATTTGTGGCTTGGCACTTGCAGGCAAAGCTAAAGGAAAAGAAAAAGCCACTCAAGAAATAGAAGCGGCCAAGCTCCATGTAAAATTCAGTGAAAGATGGATACTAGAAGCAAGTGTAAGATCAAATATTACTTAATTGGACATATCAATGTTTTGGTGGGTGTAGCCTGAAAGTTAGGATAATTTGGAGAGGAAGTTAAAGAAAGAACAAAAGGTTTTATTTTTTGCCCATTTATTCCTTTTTTTTGTCAAAAGCATTTGCTCAAATTTAGTTTCAATTATTGGTTTAAAAAAATTTGTGGCTTACTCGGCACTTGCAGGCAAAGTTGAAGGAAGAGAAGAAACCGCTCAAAAAATGAAACGACTCACTAAGGGATCGAAGAAGAATGAAAAGACGCTCCGAAAGAAGGACACAGATGGTGAAATTCTGTGGACTTTGTTAATCATGCAACCCTTGCAGGAGAGATGAAACACTCTCTCATCAAGTAGCAAAGTAGTAAGTCCGAGTGCTGTCGAGAAATCTGAATGGTCTTTTTTGCTTGAATGTATATGTTTCACCTAGGAGTGTTTCCATTTTTTAGAGAATGTATATGTTTCACCTAGGAGTGTTTCCATTTTTTAGAACCTACTAATATGTTTCATCTTTTTGGGTTAATTATCAAATAATATCAATAGGATAGCATGTTTCAGCAGGATAGCATATGAACTCCACTGCCATTGTAGTATCAAATAGAATGAAATATGTTTCAGTAATAGAACTCACAATCTGACGCGATGATGGTAGGTTTAGAACTCCATTGAAATATATGTTTAGAACTCACAATATGTTTGATACTCCATTCAATTTGAGTTCTATTGCATATGTTTAGAACTCCATTCAATTTGTACTGATAGTGTCATATGACATATTGATAGTGTCATATGCTTCAACAGATTCAGCAATAGATTGATAGTGTCAAACAATATGCAATAGAACTCAAATTGAATGGATAGCATATTTGTAGAGAAGATGATGATACTCCATTCAATAGGTTTAGAACTCACAATATGTTTGATACTCACAATCTGAGTTCTATTGAAATATATCCTGCTGAAACATGAAATATGTTTCAACACATGCTAGATCCATTGATACTCACATGCTAGATCCATTGCATATATTCACTGCATACTTGCCATTTCAATGCATATATAATTTT
This sequence comes from Scilla litardierei, assembly GCA_030789695.1. Lineage (NCBI taxonomy): Eukaryota > Viridiplantae > Streptophyta > Magnoliopsida > Asparagales > Asparagaceae > Scilla > Scilla litardierei. The sequence continues at coordinate 140,984,021 of CM061141.1, forward strand.
TTTGATTCAGATACTTGCCATTGCATTTTGTAACAGATTTTTTTTGATTCATATACTCAGGTATCACTGAAGGGGTAACATGCATGCTGCAACATGGATGCTGGACAACCCTGGTGGGAAATTTCTGTGTAACATGGTAGCGTAGCACATGCCAATTTTGAACTGAGACTGCGTATTTTTGAACAAAAGGGGCTAGATATGGTGTATTTTTGAACTGAGATTGAGAAGGTGTATTTTTTTGAGAATGAAGCTAGCAATTTTTTGAGAATGATGCTGTAGGTGAATGAAGCTAGCAATTTTTTGAAATTGTGACATTGTGTATGAAATTGTGACATTGTGACATTTTTGGTATATGACATTGTGACATTTTTGGTATATGGCATTGTGAAATGTATATGAAAAGGTGATTTTTTAGTTAGCCCCTTTGCAGTTTGCTATGTTATATGTACCATTCAAAAAATGACCTATGTGGCATCAATATAAGTTCCAACAGACTCTAAGTATAGTTTGGTCGTTAGGCTGAGATTGGATGCTTCTATGATATGTGTACTTTTGTATAATTTTGTTAGTCTCAATGATATGATTGTCTTGGATGAACAGTCCTTTATTTTGTGATATTACCTTGATTTCTTTCTTTAACTTCTTTTTCTATTTTTTAGATGTTTTAACCTTTTCCAAATTGGAGGTTCTGGTAGTCGTAGCTTGGGTGCGGCCTCTAAGACGCTTGAACTATGGTTATGTTTGCGTTGAAGTTTTATTTGATATGAATGTGAGTGTTGGGTACTAGATATGGGAAACTTCAATTGCTTGAACTATGGCGCATGCTAAATGTTTTTACACTAATCTGTTGTTCCGCGCCGAATTTTTTGTTTCATGCCAAATGCGTCCATGTCGCTAAATATTTTTACGCAAATTTGTTGTTCCGCGCAATTTTGACCGTCGAAATAATTTTTTGGGGAACAAAGATTTTGCGGGGGAAAATCATAATTAAAGGCGCCCGCGCCGATTTTTAAACTAATTTGTTGTTCCGCGCCGAAGGCGCCCACTAAATGTTTTTACACTAATTTGTTGTTCTGCGTCGAATTTGTTATTTCATGCCGAATGCGTCCATGTCGTTAAATATTTTTACGCAAATTTGTTGTTCCACGCAATTTTGACCGTGGAAATAACTGTTTGGGGAACAAAGATTTTGCGGGGGAAAATCTTAATTGAACCGTGCCCGCGGGCACGGGTTATGACTAGTATATACATATATATACATACATATATACATATACAAATATACATATACATACATATACATATATATACATACACACACACATACACACACACACACACACACACACACACACACACACACACACACACACACACACACACATATGGAGGTCCTATGTGGCGATCCAGGCGATCCGGGCGATCAGGAGAGGCTGGCGGTGGAAGCGACCCCGGCGGTTGAAGGAGTACCCTTAGGTGCTGGAGGAGGAAGGAGCGACTTATTTGGTGGCATCTCGGCTGACCCTCGTCTGAGTCACGGTGGTGGCACAAGTGGATCTAGTATCATCACACCTGGTTCTCGTCGGTGGGTTCTTGTTGGGGGTGTTGGAGATCCGGGAGCGGGAGGATCTAGAGCATCGCATGTGGAGGATCCTAAATCGCGTTCAGGCGACAATGGCATCTTGAATGGAGATCCGATTTCGGGATCAGTGGGTGCAGGCCAATGGAAAGAGGTCAAGAGAAGGGGAAACTCTTGTAGCGTAATCAAGAACAACCTCCCTCCCCGAGGGAGAGCTAACTTCCACCGGCAGGGGGGCCTTCTCCCTAGTGCTGTAGGGGCTAAAAGGGTCTCATTTACACATGCCCCTAAGGTGTTCGGTAAAAGTCCTATGAGAAACTGTACAACTATTAAAGTTGATGCCTCAGGTCCTAAGCGAACTTGGCTGGATGTGTGCACGCAACGCCGAACTTACAAGCATGCTTTGTGTATGACCCATGTCCCCCAAAGATCAGAGATGACGGTTCCGCCTATGCAAGTATGCCAGAGGGAATTGTCGAGAGGGGTTCTGAGAAGTGGAAACATACTCTTGTTGGGTATGGTATAGGGGAGGTCCCCTTCTATGGCCAGATTGTGGGTTGGGTTGAAAGATTATGGAAGCTTAAGAAGAGGATCCAAGTTTTTAGCAAGGAAAATAGATTCTTCTATTTCAGATTCGAATCACCGGAGGAATCTGAACGGATTTTGCAAGGTGGTCCCTGGCTGTTTGAGGAGCGGCTGGTTGTCCTGAAGCGTTGGAGTCCTGATCTTTGTCATGATCGGGACATTCTTACGTCAATCCCTGTTTGGGTCCAATTGCATAGTGTTCCTTTATACTTGTGGAATCTGGAGGCCTTTAATATTATTGCTTTTGTTATTGGGATGCCTTTGTGCTTGGATCGAGCTACCGCATACAATGAAAGACTCACTTATGCGAGATGTTTAGTTGAAGTATCAGCAAGTACCCCCTTCCCGAAGTCTGTTGACGTGGAGCTGGATGAAGGTAAAACTCTAACCATTGAGACTAAATTTGAGAGTGATCCTCCTCGATGCACTCACTGTGTTTGCTTCGGACATTCAAATGCCAAATGTCCAACTAAGCTCCCTTCAATCCAACATACAACTCATGAAAGTTTTAAATCTCCTGGAGGAGTAGTTGGGGAAGAGAACCCCACGGTACTAGTGCCTATTACTAAGAGTCATCCACCTGCCCTCTCTGTCAATACTAATATTATCAGTGGAGCTTCTGATCACTCGGGTGTGAGTACAACCAAGGAGTTGAATACTGCAGGCGTAAAATCTATGCTTACACTAGATCTAAATAATGTTGGGTTACCAGTGGGTGCAGGAGAGATCTTGGGGCATGGAGTTTGTAAGGGTTCTGATCCAGGGGTCCACACGCGGGTTGCACACATTGCCGATGATAATATGGGTTCACAGCAAAGAGAGCTAGGAATGAAACAAAATGAAATGCCTGGAGCTGACACAACTTCTGATTTGAGTACTCTACCTACTGATGTTGGAGTTTTCTCACCTGTGGTTGCCGTTGATAATCCTGAATGGGAGCGGGAAGAGGAATTTCACATTAGGGAGGCTGAGGAGAGGAAATCTAATAAGAAGAAGGATGTTGTGCAAACGTTGGGATCCACTAGGAGGAGCTCCAGATTGCAGGGGAGTACACCGCTGCAAAATAACTTAAACCAGTCTTAATGACTATTTATATTTGGAATGCAAAAGGCCTGAATAATCCAGTACGAAGGCGAGACCTTCTTGACAGAGTTAAGTTAATAAATCCGTCTGGCATGATTCTTTTGGAGACTAAATTGAAGACTCCTCGTATAAACAATAAATCTGTGATACCATTCGGTTGGATATCTTTTGACAATTTTGGTTTAGCTGCTGGGGGCCGAATATTGATGGGTTTTAACCTGACTGTCTGGAAAACCAAACTTCACTCTTCCTCTCTTCAGCATGTCTCCGTTCATTGTACAAATGTTGATGGGTTCGAATGCATTATTACTGGGGTGTATGGCCTCAACACCTTGGCTAAGAGGAAGGATTTATGGGAGGGACTTTTGACGGATGCTTGCGATTGTAACAGGGGGCCTTGGTTAGTGGGGGCGATTTTAACAATGTGTTATACTCTGCTGACAAAATTGGTGGCCGGTCTCTGGAGGATAGTATGGTCAGAGATTTTTATTCTTGTATTAAAAGTTGCCATCTACAGGAGATCAAGAGCATGGGGACTAATTTTAGTTGGTGTAACAACTGGAAAGGAGATGCTAGAGTGGCGGCTCATCTTGACCGGAGCTTCTGCAATGCGGAATGGATACACAAACTTTCGGAATCCTATACCCATTACCTGGACCCTCACACTAGCGATCACTCACCGATGGTGGTGTATCTTCACTCCCAGGTACTGTCTAACCCGAAGCCCTTTAAATTCTTTAACTATTGGACTAAATGCCAGGGATTTAAAGAAGTTATGGCGAAGAGTTGGTCAGAGGGTAGTGTCGGCTCTCCTATGTACTCATTGGCTCTTAAACTCAAGAGGCTTAAACAACACCTCCGGATCTGGGCGGCTGACATGATTGCTAGCAAACAGGTAGTTGCGCTGAGAAATAAACTTGAGACAATTCGCAGGGACCCGTCTTTTAATCACAATATTTCTCTTCAAGAGGAGGATCAGAAACTTCTTAATGATCTGTCTTTAGCTATGAGTCTGGAGGAAGAAATGTACCGTCAAAAAAGCAGACAAGACTGGCTCTCTTTGGGAGATAGAAATACAAATTTTTTCTACAATTCTATGAAGTCTAGGGATAGTTACAATAATCTTGGACATTTGGTGGACGCTTTGGGAGTGAAAATTAAAACGTATGAAGTGCTAAAAGTTGAGGCACCGGCTTACGTTGAAAAGCTTTACAACCAGGATCATTACATGGCCAGTTTCCCTAAACTTGTTCCGAAGCACATCTTATCTGCGGAGGCAACTGCTTGGCTTGATAGGAGGGTTTCTGATGATGAGATCAAAGATGCTGTGTTTCAAATTGGGCCTGACAAGGCCCCTGGACCTGATGGATTTAATGGATATTTCTTCCAACAAAATTGGCACATCCTACGCATTGAGGTTAATGCTGACGTTAAATCTTTTTTCCGCTCAGGACAAATGTTGAGGCAAATTAATCATACCTTTCTGACGCTTGTCCCTAAAAATCTGAATGCATCAAGTCTGTCTGATTACAGGCATATTGCCTGTTGTAATTTCCTGTACAAAATTATTAGCAAAATAATTTGTAACAGAATTAAGGTGGTGATCCATGAATTGATATCCCCTAACCAGGCTGCTTTTCTGAAAGGAAGGTTGTTATCCGATTCCTGCCTCCTTGCCCATGAACACATTAGATATTTCAGTAACCCCATGGGGGAAGATCATGCCTTAAATTGGATCTGTGGAAAGCTTTTGATACAGTGAACCGGGAGTTTATTTATTATTTCCTTTGCCAGATGGGGTTTTCTACTACTTTTATTGGCTGCATTCGGCAATGTATATCTACGGCAAGCTTCTCTGTCATGATTAATGGATCCCCTGCGGGTTATTTCATGGGTAACAGAGGCATTCGTCAAGGCGATCCGTTATCCCCTTATTTGTTCGTCATCATCATGGAGGCTTTTTCTGTCCTTATGGCTAAATTTATTACTCGGCGCTCTATTGATCCTTTGAGACGATCAGGTACCATCTCCCACCTCCTCTTTGCCGATGATCTTCTTGTTTTTTGCCGGGCAAACAAAAAGAGTTTTTTGGGCTTAAAATCATTACTCCTTGAGTTCTCAAATTATACTGGTTTGCAAGTTAATTGGGACAAGAGTTCGGCTATGTTCAGTAAGGGAGTAATTTTAAAACATGAACTTGCTAATTATTTGGGCATTCGGCTTGCGTCTACTATTACCACCTATTTGGGTTTGCCTCTTTCCTCTAAATACCCTAAGTTTCCTATGTATGGCAGACTTGTGGATAAATGTAAGAAACGTTTAATGGGTTGGTCATCTTCTTTATTATCCATATCTGGGCACATTGAACATGTCAGGACTGTAATTTATGGCATGGTTGCATTCTGGATGCAAGCCTTTAGAATCCCACCCACTATTTTGCGCACTATCACAGCTAAATGCAGGAGGTTCATATGGGGAAATTCGAGGGCGTGGGCGTGGAAGGATATTTGTACTCCTAAATCAGAGGGTGGAGTTGGTATCAGATTGCTGGATGATTTAAATGTGGTAGCAGGTATTAGACTTACCTGGAGATATTTAACTTCAGATAGTGTCTGGGCGGACCAAATGAAGAAGAGGTATGACAATGTGGGTGTGTTATTTGCGGCGAAGGAACAGGTTACACAGTCTGGAACCTGGAAACATATGCTGAAATGTCGAAATATTTCTCAGAAATTAATTAGAAGGAAGGTGAGAGATGGGAAATCTACTTTATTTTGGCATAATAATTGGCTTGCCTGTGGGCCATTAAAACATTTATATGATGTTCCCACTGGTTCTTCGATGAAGAAAGTTCATGAATATTGGAATGCGGGTTCATGATTGAGGATCCGGCTATCCTCCATGTTAAGCCGTTGTTATAGAGCATCAAGCTGAGGCCTGGGTCTGACCGATGGGAGTGGATCCCTTGGGAAACTTTCAAGTTTTGCCAAGCTTGGGAAGGAGTGCGGATTCCTGGTAATATCTTCCCTTTTCATAAACTTGTTTGGTTTCGTAATCATATTCCGAAAATGTCCTTAACGCTTCTTCGAGCTTTCAGAGGAAAATTGCTCACCAGAGATTTAATTAGTAAATGGGACCAGAACACCCCTAAAAATTGTGTTTTGTGTGCCGACAATATTGAGTAAACTGTAGGGCACTTATTCTTCGAATGCGGCTACTCTCGGTACATTTTGAAGAGAGCTTTGCTAGAGCTTAATATCCAT